>LPNX010326512.1:199124-385862 GCA_001517045.1 Pseudotsuga menziesii
ACTTCCCTTCTCTATGACCCTCCTCCCCTCTCCTTCTCCCTTCTCTCCCCTATTTCTCCATTATCTACAACCCTCCCCCCTCCTCTTCCAAGCCCCTCCCTCCTTCCATCTCCATGACCCTCCTCTTGGTCCCTTCCTTCTCCATCCCCCCTCCTTCCTTCCCATATTCCCTCCTCCCCCATCCTCCTTCACGCCCCTCCCTTCTCCCTCCTCCATTATTCATTCCCCACGGCTGTACTCCCTACCCATCCATCCTCCCTTCCCCGCGACCCTCTTCCCCCCTCCTCCTCCATCTTCCTCCCTCCTCTTCCCTTCCCCCCTGTTCCTCCCTTTCCTATGGCCTCCTCCCCCTTCCTACTTCCTCTCCTCCTCCACTATTGAGCTCCCTTTGGTGCCGAAGGGAGCTCAACGATGGAGGAGGAGGGAGAGGAGGATGGGGGAGTAAGGCCATGGGGAAGGAAGGAGGAGGGGGGAGGAGCGTCGCAAGGAAGGGAGGAGGAGGGATGCAGGGAAGGGAGGAGGAGAGGGGATGAGGGGGGAGGCAGGATGTGGAAAAGGGAGAAGGGAAGGATGATGAGGAGGATGGGAGAGGGAGGATTAGGAGGAGGAGTTCTGCGGGGAAGGGAGGAGGGAGGTGGAGAAGGAGGTAGGGAGGAGCAGGGGGAGGAGGGCCGTGAGGAAGGGAGGAGGGGGAGGAGGGAATCAGGGAAGGGAGGAGGGAGGATAAGGGGGGAGGAGCGAGAATGAGGGGGGAGAAGGGATCAAGGAGGGCCTCAAAGAAGGGAGAATGGAGAAGGGAGCGATGAAAGGGTGCAAGGGAGGGAGGGAACGGTTGGGGGGTTGAATTTATTTATTTATTTTTTAAATATAAAGTTTATGGGTTGCTTTATAAAACTTTTTAAATGTAATGTTGAGGGGGGTGTTAAGAGGGGGGTTTAGTTTTTTTTTTTAATGTAATGTTGTTGGGGAGTTAGGGGGTTGAGGGGAGGGGGGGGGGTTAATTTTTTATGTAATGTTGTTGGAGGGTTTAGGGGGTTGGGGGGAGTGCTTTAATTTTAATTTTAATTTATTTTTAAATGTAATGTTGTGGGGGGGTTAAGGGGTGGGGCCGGGCGGTTAGATTTATTTTTAAATATTTTTAAATGTAATGTTGTTGGGGGATTTAGGGGGTTAGGGTGGGTAGGAGTTTTAATTTTTTTAATATAATGTTGTTGGGGGGTTTAGGGGGTTTAGGGTGTTAGGGGGGGTGTTTTTTATTTTATTTAATGTAATGTTGTGGGGATTTTAGGGAGTTAGGGGTTTAATTATTTTTATTATATCCATTCCTTCATATGTGGAAAATATAGATTTCGATGGGGTGTCAGAATCCATGGATGAATTTCAATAATTTCACATGAAACATTTTAGATGATTTTTATTAGTATGATGTTTGCAATTTAAAATCTAAAGGTTTTTTTGAGTATTTATATGAATCATTTGTTATTGTATGGTCTAATATATGATTTCATTATGAATCACATAATCCATATCTGTATCCGTATCACCAAATCTCAGCCGACTCTGTCAAAGTCCATATCAGTACAGTTTTTGTCAAACAATCTGAGAAGATTGAAGAGTTGACGACTCTGTAATGTAAACCAGTCGAATTAAATTTCTGAACTTAAGTTTCTAGGTAGATAGTTATTACAGCCTTTAATGTTAAGTCAGTAGATTCACGGAGAAGAAAATTCTAGTTTTCCTATAAATAGAAGAAGAAGATTGTAAATCAAAGAGAGAATTTTGAGTAGATAGTGAAGATAATAGTGTCAAAGCTCAAACTTCTATGTGTTTGAAAATGTCGAGAGCCGAAGCTCTGTAAAAGGTAAGATGTCTTTGTAAATTCCAAGTTTGCATTTACGGCATATAGTTCTCTTTATTGTCCCGACAAGTTATATAAATCAAATAGTTTATGGTTGAATACATGTTTGTTTAGCCACACATTCTCTCCAGAATTACTTGAGTAAATGTTGTTTACATTTACGGTTTGAGTTAAAGATCAAAGAATTCATAAACATTTCACCTAGTAAAATTTTGAGGTTTTACATAGAGTAGTCGACACAAGTCTACTTAATGTTTGGTTATATGATTCTGTCAAATTGTTGTTGTGTCAAGTTTTACTTCTAGTTACCGGTCGGTGAAAAATATTATTGATTTCATAAGTTTTTAGACTAAGAAACATCCTTTATGAAATTCGACTAAAAGTAGTTAAGTCGAAGTAAAACGGTGGAAGTAAACATGTTGAGTAAGTAGGTCGAAGTAAATCGATCGAAGTAAAACCTGTCAAAGTGAGTAAGTCGGTAAACTCGACAAGTAAGAACTTGTCGAGGTAAAAAGAGTCGGGTTGAAAAGTCTGACCAAATTTAGTCTTTCAGAATCTTGTCAAAAATTTTTGGTAGACTTGTCTAGTCGTAGTTAGACAAGTTTTACCCGACCAGAAAAGAAGAAGTCGAAGTCGACGTGAAAATTTTTGTGATCGAGCTGTAACTCAAGTTTAAATGACTCAATTTTGTCAACACTTGTTCCCGTTATCCATTTTGTTTTTCCACTGATGGACTAATGATCCATAGGCTCCAAGCTTGATCTGTTTCGTGGGGATTCCAAGTTTTATAATTACAGGGTGTCATCATTTTTGGATTGTATCAGTGATGGAGTCTTCCTCCTCTTCCTGTCGATCAATAGGGACTCAGTTGTTTGTTTCTATAATTTTTTATTTGTATGTGATCGTTCTTGTGACAACAATGCATCCTCTTATGGGTGATAGTTAGGTTTGGAGGGACTATCTCCTGCTTTTATTTCTTATTTTTGCATTTAAGACCTTCCTTGTCTTGCCCTGTCCAATCATTAGAATGTATCAAATATTAAAAGCTACCTTCAAACATATTCTTTTGCAAGTGAAATTTTCCTCCAAATGAATTCACATGCACAGGTGGCAGTGCCCAATTTGCAGGATGGAGGGAGAACATGCACTGTGGAATGGCCAAAGATAGGTCTCATCTACGTTGAGAGAGTTGGAAACTCCTACTCCAAGCCTCGGTCCACAAGTCCACTGGAGGTTCAAATTTCACAATATCTGCAAATCGAGCATACAATCACTTCATATCCCCATTCACATCAAGTTAAAATTTGTCTATTTCCTTTTCAACCCCACGACATGATTCATGGGACAACATCATCATAAGTGTGCTTTTTAAATTCATATATAATATCACTCTTACATAGCAAAAACAATATGTCGAGCTTTCTCAGTTACATGATGGGTGATACCAGTGAAGAGAGTGCTCTGATTCCTATTCAACTCAACAGTAGCTTACTCCAAGCTAAATGACTCCAAATCGCACCAAAAAGGATGAACACTCTTCCCCACATATGAACAAACAACTCCTTAGATTAGTGTGGCCTCCACAAGTAGAAAGCACTCCCATAGAGATGAATACGACCTCCATATAACCAGTCACTAATATAGAAGAAGAAGAAAATGGCCTCAATTAGAGACTATGACTTTCATAACTTGTGAACTTAGTCCTTAAAACCCCCACGACCTCTACAAAGCAAAGGTCGACTGATGGCTAGAAGGTCTTCGCACTGCACTACAAGCAGTGCAGGATTTAGAGATACCCATGCAACTTTAAAAAGCAATTCAATATCGATGCTTCAATTGCTTCATGCTTTGTAACGAGCATTGTCGCGTGATTCTTTTGTTTTATAATGATCCACTTTAAAAGAAAAAGTGAAACACACCATTCAATAACATTATGTGAAAACTTAAAGTTGCATGAATTTTTTGGAAAGTAACTTAATGAAAAAAAATTATTGAACTCAAGACCACTTATTTAATAAAGCAACTTTCAAATAAGTAAGTTAACACACCATATATAGCAAATTTTGTGAATGAGGAGGGGTTTTTTGTTTCTTACTATTTGTCTCGAATTGCATGCTTACCCCCAAAAGCCCCTTATTTTTGCATGCAAAACATTTCAACACATCCGTTCACAAAAAACAATGAAATCTTGAATCAAAAAAATTTAAGCTTGGGGTTATCTCTCAGGTAGCTTACTCAAAAAATGGGGTTATCTCTCGGGTTATTTCTGACTTTTTGAGTTCATATAAGGCACCCAGAAAAGAACATATGCAAAAAAGAAAACACTTTCTGCCCTATTTTTTATTTTTTCAATTTGCGTAGAGATATGCATGTTGAAAAAATAAAAACAGAACAAACCAAGAAAATATTCGATGGTTATCTAAAGTGATCATGAGCTATATATGAGATCTCTCCCCCCAATAATGGGGAAGTCATGGATTTGATTATCTTCAATTCCCTCGGGGTGAGGTGCTTGGAGCTTGGCACCACCCACTTTATAGTATATCCTCCTTGAAATGAGGAGAAGAGCTCAGGAGTTCTTGGAGAATTGTTTTTCAAAGAAAAAAAACGAATTGTAATATTTCAACAATATGAGAAATATTTAAAAATCATAATGAAATTAGTATACCTATGAATGTTATAAAATGGTTATATCTTGGGAAATGGAAAACCTTTTCTAAAAAACATTTCTAAATGAAAGCAGTGCTCTAGATGTGATGGAATAGCCACTTCACCCAAAATGCACAAAAATAGTAGAGTCTAGAAATCATGTGATTTATGCAATGACACAAGTTCACGACCTTGATACACAACAAAAGTAGGTTTTCATTGATAAAATAGTTTATTTCCACAAAGTTCGAACACCGTAAGAAACCACTTACACAATTAGATAAAATATGACTTAACAATATATTATGTGGTCAGATCCCTTAAAGAGGGAACAATCCACAACTGTATCTATCATGGCCACACAAGGAAATATATTAATGCAAAAGGAAAATATTTACATATGATTTTCTCACAATCGATCATCAGCAAATTAACCTACATATTCTCTAAATATAGATCATGGACCAATCAAGTGTTAATCCATTGATCAAATAATTGTCAGTATCAAGGAAAATATGAATAGTTGAATCACTTTATTGCACCGAGAGGAGCGAGGTGCTCTACAACCCTGTATGGAGGAGATGTTGTAACGTAACGTAACATTACCAAAATAAAATAAAATAAATTATTATAAAAATACATGTCGGCTCATAAAATAAAATAAAAAATACATCTAGGCTCATAAATTAAAATAAAAAATACATCTAAGTAATGCCTAAAAATAAAATAAAAATAAAACTTAAATTGGAATCATTGAAACCACAAGAGAGGGATTGAATTTCATGACTTTAAAATTTAAAAAAATTACAACTCATGAGTTTAAGATTAAAAAAAATCACAACCCAAGAAATTGGATCCCTCTTGGTGCTTGATAGATCTAAGTTTGAGATGGATCTATGCTGATGTCTAGAATATATCGTGACCATCAAATTACATAATTAAAAATTCATACTAATTCATACCAAAGAAACACACTTTACTTAAGGACACATTAGACCAAATTGATCTTAACTAAACCCTAAGAGTCTAAATATATTAGCAGTTGGTTCTTCTTCACATGATTGCATATTTTTCTATGGTGGATATGGCATTGGTCTCTTATTTATATTTTAACACTATGTCTAGTTTTGGTTGGTGTGCGAACAATGGAATTTTGAGACATATGACATATGATAGGACTTTATTCGGTAGGATTCAAAACCAAGAGGAGACATGAGTATAGAGTTTTGTGATGATGTCGCTTATTCGGTGGGGGGAGTTGGTTCTATCCTCTTCTAGACACCCATAGGTGATGTTGTTGAGTTGAATAATGTTTTGTGTGTTCCTATGTTGAAGAATAATATTCTTTTAGTTTCTTGTATCATGGTTGTACAATGGAAATATTCTTTTGAAGGACAACAGTGCACCAACAATGATTATAGTCTAGCATCCTAAAGGCATTGACTAGAGAAATTACAAGGGTGATCATTATAGGTTAATTGTTCATCTAGTAGAACTTGTGCATACCTGTGAAGAGATGTATGCCACCCTCCACCTTTGAGGAGGCATGTGTAAAGAAGGAATGATGAGAAGCCATGATAGAAGACTATAGCTCTATCTTACAAAATGATGTTTGGGATATTGTACCTAGACCATAAAGGAAGTTTAATTAAGTGATTGTACAAATTCAAACGTGTGGATAATGGGAGTGTTGAAAAATACAAGGAAAGATTCATTGGTAGAGTCTTCTTGCAGAAAGAGGGATTCGAATATGATGAAACATTTGCACTAGTTTCCAAATACACTTATATATGTACCATTATTTCCCTAGTAGCATGTTTTCGATGACATTTATATCAAATGGATCTAAAGATTACCTTTTGGAATGGAGTGATTGAAAAAGAAGTCTAAATTAACCATTCAAGAGAATTTGAGATACATGGACATGGAACTCATGTTTACATGTTGAAGAAATCATTTTATGGGATTATCCATCTACCGTGAGCTTAACACTCTAGGATTAATGAGTTCCTACTAAACTTGGGGTTTACCAAGGCTATTTCTATCCCAAAACCTTAATTTACATATGTTGATATTGATTTGGTTGTCTTGGTTTTTAATGTGTATGACTTGATTGTTGGCCCCTTCATTTTTTAATGAAAGTTGCAAAAGATGGGTGGATTAGAAGAAGCATGGGAGTTGCATAGGAAATCTAACAAAGGTACAAAAGGAAAGTAGTGCAATTCGAAAGACAATGGTTATAAATAACACATTAATCATTGATGTGGATCAGCTTAGTTGTAATCGTCTTAACGTGGTCAATATTAAAAAATCATTTTGTATAAAAACTAGAATATGCTTAAACCCATAAATCCATAGAAAAGATTGAAAAAAAGGAAAATAGATGAAATAGATAACAATGTGCACTTGCCTCTTCAAGGGGGAAACCTCTAAGAGAAATATTTTCAAATACAATGACAATTATTGAATTCACATTACATATATTGCTACTCTATATATAGTACTTCAGTATCCCAAGTCCAACTGCTTGTCATCTTGATATTAATGAGGGTCAACAACCTAAGGTCAGTTACTCAATAACGAAGGCCCTTTTACATTAAACAAGTACCCTCTAATTAGCTAATGGACCTTATGACCATGTACATAGATAAAGTAGGGGGGTTAGGGTAGGACCCTAACATGTCCCCCCCCTTCAAAAGAAACATTGAACTCAATGCTAGAGATGGGTAAATTGTTGCTAAATTGTTGATGGTTCCCAAGTACCATATTTTGGTGAGGTATCCTTCCAGTGAATCAAAACTTTACAAATAGTGCACTGACGTAGTTGATGCTCCTGAGTGTCCAAAACTGGTTGGAGTTAAATGGATCCTTCTTCATCCAGTTCTAGTAATGTATTTTGAACTTGACAATTTTGACCCACTACCTTCTTCAAACATGACACATGAAATACTAGGTGCATCTTGGAGTGTGTTGGGAGCACTAATTTGTAAGCCACTTGACCAATGCATTCAACAATTTGATGTGGTCCATAAAACTTTGGTGCAAAATTATGATGGCCTTTAACTTTGAGATAGTTCTACTTATATGGTTGGAGTGAAAGGAACACTTGATATCCTTCTACAAATGAATGCTCTTAGCATTGTTAGTCTACTTGTTACTTCACGCAGTTTTGAGCCATCGCTAATTTTTCCTTAAGTGTTCAAAGAGTGATGTCACGATTATGAAGCAAATTGTCAACTTCATGTACCTTGGAAGTACCTGGTAGATAAGAAACCATAGAGGGTGGTTGTTGGCCATAGACTACTTCATATGCTGTCATTTTTGTAGCCTTGTGATAAGTGGTATTATACCACCTTGTTGCCAAAAGGTAACTACGTTTCCCACTGGTGTTTCTTTTTGAATGCAAAACATCTCAAATAGGTTTTGAGACACTTGTTGACTACTTCTATTTGACCATCGGTTTGAGGATAATAAGAGGTGTTCATTTGCAACTGGGTTCCCTTTATTTTAAATAGTCCTTACCAAAATTTTCTGGTGAATGTGGGATCATGATTTGACACAATAGAGGTAAGCAGACCATGAAGTTTGGAAATATGGTCTAAAAAAATTTGGGAAACCATTTCTGTGGTAAATGGATGTTGGAGAGCACAAAATTTGAGTATATTTGGAAATTCAATCAACTAGCACCATGATGACTGATTTTTACCTACTTTCAGAAGACCAACAAAAAACCCATGTAAATATCGGTCCAAATAGTGGCTGGTATTGGTAATGTTTGCAATGCCCAGATAGTATTTACTATCTCACGCTTGTTCCTTTGGAAAGTGTCACATTATGCTACATTACGGATATCCTCTTCTTCCTTCCCAAAAGAATGAGCACATGGCGTGTGCATAAGTTTTTTGAAATCCCAAGTGAATGCAACTCTATTAATATTATATATTTTAAGGCAAAATTAGGAACTAGAAAAAGACAAACTTTATATCGCAATGTATGTTTCCATCAATTGTAACCTTGTGGAGGGTTGGGATCCTCTTGGAGGTGCTTCATGATTTGAGATATAACAAAAAATTTTATCCATTCTTGTCATGATTACTCTAACCATTCATGTACTGGAGAGGATAATACAAAGAGTGATGCATCTTCCTCACATTTTCTTGACAAGGCATTTGCCACAACATTGTATTTTCCCTTTTCGTAGATGATCTCATAATCATAGCCAAGAATTTTGGTGACTCATTTTTTTCTAGTAATGAAAACCTTTTCTCAAAAAAATACTTTAGGATATGATGATTTGTTTTGATCTAGAAGCATCACCCTATGTGATACAGTCACCATGTGTCAACTGCAAGTAGGATGGCCATCATTTCTTTCTCATAGGTAGACTTCCCCAAGTTCTTGTCACACAACCGCTTACTTGGAAATGCTAAGGGTCTTCCTTCTTGCATTAAAATTGCACATTCAAATACAAAAGTATTAGTAAAATCAGGCATTGCTAATATTTGTATGGTGCACATGGCCTACTTTAGAAATAAGAATGTTTGTTCTTCCACGGTGTTCCATGCAAAGGAATTTTTCTTGAGTAGGGTTGTCAATGGGACTACAATCTTACAACATTTCTTCACAAACTTCCTATAGTAACCCATTAGGCCTAAAACCCCACATAATCTCTTGAAAGTTTTAGGGTAGGGTGATTCTTGCATTGTTGCAATCATCTTGGGGTCCAATTTCACCCCAACTTGTCCAACAATGTGACCCAAGTAATTGACCTTTGAGACCCCAAATGCACATTTGGAGTGTTTGATTAATAATTTATGGTCCCAAATGACTTGCAAGGCTCTATCAACATGTTGTGCATGAGCATCCCAAGTGTTATTGTAAATCAAAATATCATCAAAGAAAACTAGCACAAAATCGCAAAGATATGGCCTCAAAATTTTATTCATGAGGATTTGAAAAGTAGAGGGGACATTACAAAGTCCAAATGGAATTACCAAGAAATCATATTGGACTTCATGTGTCCAAAAATATGTATTTGGAATGTCATCCTCTTTCATCTTGATTTGGTGGTATCTTAAATGAAGGTTAAGTTTGGTGAAAAATTTAGCACCATGGATTTCATCTAGAGACCATCAATGACTGGGATGGGAAGTTTATCCTCTATTTTTAACTTGTTGAGCGCCCAAAAATCAAGAAACATACACCACTCACCTTTTTTTTAAACCATGACCTTTGGAGATGAATATGTCCTAGTGCTAGGACGAATGGCTTCTTCCTCCAATATCTCTTGAATGATCTTTTTAATTTCATCATTTTGTACAAATGGGTGCCTATATGGGTGTACATTTGGTGGTTGACTTCCTGAAATCAAGGGAATACCATGATCATGCTTGCCTCTAAATGGGGGTAATCCCTTCGGCATCTCAAAGACTTGTTGATGTTTGTTCAAAACCCTTTGTAATTCAAGTTGGATTTATGGTGTGGTGTTATCTAGAGCTTGAATGGCATGAAATTGAGAAATAATTCCAAAGTGGCCTTTTTTCAATAATTTTTCCATCTGATGACAACTTATGATTTTAAGGGAGCCTACCTAAAGACCTTTAAGGGTGTGACTATGAGAGTCTTGGGTAAAAATCAAGTATAAATCCTTGGAGAACATGGTCACTAGACCCAATGTGCACAGTCATTGCTCCTAAAAATATATCAAAACCATCCATATCTATGGACACCATATGATTTTTGAGATTATAGTCAGCCAATTGGAATTTCACATTTCATCATACCACCTGTGGCTATCATAATTTGGAAGTTGGGCACTGGGTGGACATAGTAGTGGAGTTATTTATACATTCTCTTGTGAATAAATTTGTGGGTACTTTCACTAGCAACCAAAACTACCACTTTGTGGTGCCTTATGTAATAACGATGTTTCAATGTTTGTGGGGATGAAATACTAGATAAAGCATCTGAGAGATATGAGTGGTTCTTGATTGAATTCAGGATCCAATTCTTCTTGCATAGAAGGTGTTTTTTCAACATCCTCAAACTTAGGATTATCTTCCACAATGATGTCTTTAGAATGGGTATGAGCAGTCACATCAACTTGAAATAACTTTTGTTCTTTACATTTATGACCTACAGCATACTGTTCGTCACAATTATAGTAAAGTCCATGTCTTTATTATTCTGCATTTCTATTGGAGATAATTTTTGTACTTTCAAGGAAGAAGAACGAATTATGCTTGAGGAATTGACCTAAATAGGGCATGATCGGGGGATGAATGGTGGTTTGTTGGTATGTGAATTGATTAATGTCTCTACTTCTAGAGACCTCTGATATGATTCCTACTAGGTAGCAGGTCGTTGCATTCTAACTTGTTCTTGAATTTCCTCCTTGAGGCCATTACTGAAACATTCTTTATAGAAATAATATGTTAAGTTCTATGTGTGGATGGATAATTGACCAAATACAACGATAAAGTCTACAATTGATCCTATTTGGCATAACTTTATTAAGACGTCCCAAATAGTGAGTATCTTGCTCATAATAGTCAAGGAGAGATTTAACAAATAAACTAAATGGAATGATATTCCAAAAGGATTTTTTATGCCACTCCCACCATAGCCATATTTTATATGCAAATACAAAACCCCCACCCTAAGTTTCATCATATCATTAATAACTCCATGAAGTGTGAAGTAGTGTTCCATCTGTGTAACCCATCCTGAAGGGTAAGAACCATGAAAATCATTCAATTCTACCTTAGGAAAGTGGTTCCAGGAATTATTATCCATGGAGTGTGTTTTAGGGTTGTGAGGCCCCGAAGATTGTTGTTGGTGGCTAAATAGTTCCCAATGACATGTTCCTTCTTAGTGTGGCTCACTATGTTGTGTATCCCAAAGGACCTCTTATGACATGTAATGAGATGTCAATCGATTCTGGGATTTAGTTAGCTTTTCCAACTTCTGATCTTGGTTTCTTACTTCATTATGAGGTTCCTTGATTTGGATTTCAGGTCCCTTGATTTGGCCTTGTTCCTTCATCTAGCCTTGATCTGGTCCTAGATGTTTGCTGGAAGACTAATTGTGTTTTTATTGAAGCTCATCAAAACTTTGGGCATTCGAGTGTGTTTTCATGTTTCCTGGGGTGTTGAAAGGTGGTCTATAGGGAGGATTACCTTCTACCATGGAATGGCTATGTTATAGTGAGGTTTACACACTGAACTATAGATATTTTTGAAAGTAGTGTTTTAGGCCAAAATTTTGAAATAAGCACAACTCCTCGTAAAATCCCGATGGGGAGATGATCTGGAGAATTTTATAACTTATAAATTATTGGGTCTCTAAGTATAAAACATTTTTCTTTGTATTATCATTATATGCCTACTCTACAATTCCATAAGTTTCATTGAATTCTAATGTGCCCAACAAAAAATAGGGTTGTTTTCATTGATTTTGGATTTCTTGGAAGGGTGAACTTGTATGGACTGCCACATGTCCAATTTTTTAGTTAAAAATATGAGATTGATACCACAAGTACTATGCTTTATCTTATTTTCAATACAATTTGTGGCATGCAATTTGGAGTTTTGAAACTTTAGATTTAACAGTTTCACCTCGGGACCCTATTTAGGGTTATTTCTTGGGTTATTCAAATTGCTTAAATTACACCATGTGTATCTGCAAAATGGTAACGACTTAGAAGTTGAACTTGGATACAAGTTATTTCCTTATGTCCTTTATGTACCCTACAAGTTTTGGACCCTGAAGTATCATAGAAAAATCTGGGAGTGAAAATTCCAAAATGACTCATTTGAAAGAGCCAAACACTAGGGAAAATTCTCTTAACTTTGACTTAGTATATCTCTGAAAGTATTGCGATCTAGAATATAAAAATTGGACACTAGTTACCGCTTTTTTATTTAATGTATCTTGTGAGTTTTAGATCCCGCAATGACACACACAAAAAAATTGGAGCAAAAATTCCAAGATGACTTGTTTCAAAGAGCCAAGCCCCAGAAAATGCTTCCCTTTTGGCCTAAGAAAGAGCTTTGATACCACCTGTAATATGATTAAACCCATAAATTCGTAGAAAATATATAAAATATAAGGAAAATAGATTAAATATATAACAACTTTCCTCTTCAAGGGGGAAACCTCCAAGAGCACTAGTTCCAAATACAATGACAATTCTTGACTTCACATTACATATCTTGCTACTCTATATATAGTACTTCATTAGCCTAGTTCCAACTACTTGTGGTCACACTATTAATGAGGAGCAGCCACCTAAGGGCCTTTAGTCAATAAGGAAGTCCCTTTTACATTAAACAACTATCCAGTAACTAACTAATGGGCCTTATGGCCTTGCACATAGATAAAGTAGGGGGGTTAGGGTAGGACCCTAACAAAAAACCATGGAGAGTAAGGGAAAGAGGTTGGATTTTGAGGGTTAGAAAACGAATGTATATTGTATGATAATGGTTGCTAGATGTGGGTGGGAAAACACTTAAAGGTTGTAGCTAATGTTATATTGTATCTATAGTTGTAGGGACGATGGTTCCCTATAATGTATGAAGATGTACTTTGGTGGTGTTTTGGATATATGAATAAAATAAGGATGTTTTGGGAGCCCCCCTTAAAAGTTATGTCTAATGTGTCTAAATTTTACATATTCTTTACTATTTTTAGTTAAATGATATAATTATTTCTATGTTTCAACTATCGAATGATGATATTAACTTTACATCATTGAATACTTAAATGTTAATCAAACAACAGGATTGAATTTTCATCCATCCTTTAAATATTTCCCCCATCTATCTATGGTTTTGGTTGTGCTTCGGGTGAGACTTTATTCCCTTTGTAAGGACTAAAAATTCCAATGCATCTAAACTGCAACAGACCTTTGTTGTCCCTTACATAAGGACCTTGGTCTCAACCTATCACCAAAAAATGGTTATGTTTTCAAGACCATAACTATGTGAGAGGTATTGGTTGGATGGACAAATAGATTTACAAGTCTGGTATTCAAGACTAGAGGGAGAAGAAGTTCAAGGATTTTGTGTTACAAGAACTTGAAGTGCAATAATGGAATATAACTATGTGTTGGGATTTTATGTTCTATGGTGGACAATCATTGGATCAGTATGAGGTTTTTCGGTGCAAATTTCCTATGAGTCTATATAAGTGGTTAAAGAGACTTGTAGAAGCTCCTCGACATAGATATCGATAGAAGAAAACCATTTAGTGGAATATTGATAACCTTGTTTTTTTACATCGGTTAGATCATCAACTTGTACAATCATTTGATTTTTGGGTGGACAACATTGTCAATGGGTACGAAATATAATTTTTTGTAGAGAAACAACAATTATTCTCTAAAGCATAATCAACTTTCAAGAAAGTATATGGAGGGAGACTATTAAGATAAATCTCTTTGTGGATCAAGATCCAGTTGGTGGAAGAGGGAGTTCTACCATTTAGTCTTGTTCCTATGGGCGCCATGGGGGAGTGATTGAAGATTATGTTGGCAAGTCATGGAATATGAAGATTTAAAAAGAGGGGGGGCAACTTGGACACTAGTGCAAGAGTTGAGGGACTTTTGATAAGGTTATCCATAGAGAGAGGTAATGGATAAACCAGATGAGAGTATAAAGGAAGAGGAGTGATAAATTGCAAAAATAAATAAGCTAAGGGATTAATGAAAAAGATTGAGTGAGTTGTAGAAGTTGTGAAGACATGGAGAGTTGCTTGGCTCTCGGTTGAAAGAGAGAGGAATAGTAATAGAAGGAATACCAATCAGAGGAATTTGGAGAGAAGGAGTATTTACAAAATCAAAAGAATGAGACAATGAGGTAACCATGAGGGATGCTGCTATCCAAATGAATATTGTAGAGACAACCCTATAACAGGTTGTGAAACAACTTTAGTTAAATTATCCAATGGTTGATGAAGAATAGAATGGTGTAAATTATGTTTGTGTGTATGTAAAAAGAGTATTTCAAGAAACAAAAGTCCCTTCCAAGTTATGGAACAAATACCTAAAAGCAATAGAACCAACTGTAATCTAAGCCACTCTTGTAGAGTCTATGAATCATATGATACCTTATTTTTCTAATTATGTATTAATTTTACCTTCGTATAATCACATTATAACTAATAGTAGTGTTCAAGGTGGAGCAATGGAACGAGGAAGTAGTAATCATCTTAGTTTAATATTGTTAAGTAGTAATAAGAGCAGTACTAGTAGTCCAGTTCCAATTGTGGGTTTGAACTTGGATTCACAACCAAGTCCTAGAGGGTTTGTTTTTGTAGGATTTCAATATGGCGGGACAACATGGGTTCATGGTGGATCCCCTATGCAATACCAAAATTTTGGAGAAGGGTAGTTGAGGAAGATGTGGAACAACATTAGTTTCTTTGTGAATCCATTTGGAGATCAAAGGGGGTTTAGGCTGCCTCTTACTAGGTAGAATTCTAGACAACCTTGAGAGGCCAAGATCTACAATGGTATATGAATTTTGTGGAACCTCCCACTGGAATTCCACCTCTCACTTTGCAAGAGGTAAAACAATAGTTTTTATTGAAGTTTCAGTTACCTAAGTCGAAACAAAAATGAATAAAAGAATTGAAGGAAATTCAACAATACGAAAGAGATACTATGTGGGAGTGTGTGCATAGATTTTGAGATGTAATGGGTAACCTTTCATTTCCTATTCATGAACCCATCACATAAAAGGTTTTATCCAAGGATTATTGTTGATGAGCATAATCCCTCTAACGCAACAGAATATTGATACACCTAGAGATGCATTGGAGTAAGATATGAAGATCGAGGTTATGGCTAAGTATCTTATAGGATTCATAATTGTATCACCAGTAGTAGGACCTAATCTATATCAAGTCTAGAGTCAAAATGATACCCTCATGAAAAAAATCAAGAGTTGTCAATTCCAAAGGTAGGTCATGAGAAAGTGTGGTGCATGCGATGTATGAAGGAGGGACATAGTGCCTCTGAATATCCTCAATTAACTATGTTTCTATGTCGATGTTGTTTGAACCTCAAAAACCATAGAAATTCTAGTCGTACGTACAACACCTATTCTTGACACAACTTAATTTTCTAGTAAGGACCTGAAAGACTACTTGGATACAATAGTTGGATTCTTTCAAGACAAAAACACTCCCAATAAATCATGGATGGTTAATCCTTTGAGAAGGCTTCCTACCAAGGTCACCAATCATCCCACTCAACAACAAATAAACACCAAGCCCCTGGGGGAAGCATCAACAACATCCTCCACTCATGCCCTTACTGGCCTATTTCTTCAAGAGTTGATAAATTTTGGCTCAAAACATGACCTGGACTTAGTTGAAGAGACACTTAAAACATTTCAAGAATTTTATAAGCTTGATTCCATGGTCTCGGTCATCAACATTGCTAGCAAGAAACATGGTTCTATTATTGATGTACAAGGAGTGCTAGTAAGGAATGAAGTTGCAAGACAGGGTCATGCTAGAGTAGATACGTAGACTTCACACACTAGAGTCACTACCAATACAACAGACATGGGAAAAGTCACAAGTAGCAAGAATCCTTTAGCGGATCCAAAGGCAGATCATAAGGGAAACAATGTTGCATCTAGCAGAAATGGCAAGGATGCCCCTTGTAGCTACACAATGTCAAGGGGATGTGGGTGATGAGAAAATCCTAAGTATTTCTCCTCCTTCATCATCACCATTGTACAACCTACAACTCATGTTGTAAATCAAACAACTTACGTAGGCACCCATACATAGATGAGCCATGTTGTGGATATAATAAGAGAATACATATGCGGTCACATTCATTACAAAGGCCACTCAGGAGCAAGTGTTGAGGCTCCACCAATTGATGAGACTACAAGTAGAGGTTGATTCCCAAAAATTATGTTGGTATAACCCCTCCATATTTATTTTCCATATGATTAACTAGATGTCGTTCATTTCCTTTACCACTTAACCTACATAAATTTAGTAGTTCTATGTATGACAATTGGCCCACATGGTGTGGATCTCTTCTAACAAAGTTGAGAAAAGGATATCCCAAGTGGAGCACAACCAAGAAGAACTGCAAGTTTCCAACCAGAAATTAGAAGTCCAAATTGTTGAAGTTACTATAGATACAAATCATGAATGGAAATGCTAACATTAGGTAGAACAAATAGTGGAACTTGTCTGGTTATGATTAGAGGGAATGTGACCATAGTTTCATAATAATGATAATTTTCTACCCAAGAACTTTCTTGTTACTCATCCCAAAGATAGCATGGAACTCATATGTTCATCATGGAGGAAACTTCGTGTCAAATTTAAGGACTTAGAGGTTTAGCTTTAAACTACACAATCCCAGGGGAGTCGGTGACAAAGAGAAGTCATGGATGTCTTTTCTCCTCTAGTTGTAAAAGTAAATGCAACATGTACACATGACTACAACACAAATCCAAACCATTTTTTCATTGCTCAAGATTGGATGATATCGCTAGAAAAGAGGTAGACGTTGGTGGAGGAGTTGCAAGAGAGGATCAAGAAAATGAAAATGGATGCCCGGTCCCTTACAAATCCTCTTGAGAAACATGCCAAGTATGTTGAAATCCAAGTTGCAATATGATTAGTCGGATGCTTTACACAAAGTCACAATCATAGATAAGAAGGCCCTTTGTGAGTTCCACCCTACAACTTAGTTCAATATCTGGCACTTCAATAGTTGGAATCATTTACAAAGTGGACAGCCTTAGAGATGAAAAAATCTTATGTTCCCGATAGTGATCATGTAAAATCATCCATTATAGGTGTCTCCATTTTGTTGGATAAATGGAAGGTGTAAGTCAAGGAATACTAAGCATTCTGCGACAAGTCTATAGTAGTCATCCTTGAGTTGGCCCCTTCATTTGAAGGCTCGATGCAATAAGAGATTAGACTCGAGGGTGAGTCGAGCATGGTCAAGGATATTTGTCCCTTTCATTTGTGAAATAAGTCTATGGAATATGGGTAGATTATAAGAAGCATGGGGATTTGCATAGGAGATGCGAGCAAGGTGCAAAAAGGACACACTACATGCCAATGGAAACGATTATAGAGAACATCATCAACACACCAACATGGATTGGCTTGGTTGAAACCATCTTGACATGGTCAATATTAACAACTTAGTTTGTATAAAATCCCATGGAGGGTAAGGGAAAGAAGTTAGATTTTGAGGGTTTGAAAATGAATGTGGGTTTTCCAATATTGGTTTTTTAATGTAATTGGAAAAACATTGTATAGGTTGTGGGTAGTATTATATTGTATCAATGGTTGTGGGATGATAACTCCCTGTAATGTTTGAATATATCTTCTAGTTGTGGTTTGGAGATATTAAAAAAATGAGGATGTTTCAAGAGCCCCCCTTTAGAATTTTTGTATAATGTATATGAATGTTGCATCTGCTTTACTATTTCTCCTTAGAATGTTATAATGGTTTGTATGTTGAATATGTAACATGATGATATTTTTACATTAGTGATACTTAAATGTTAATTAGACAGTACAATTGAAGTTGTATCCATCCTTTAAGTTTTTCCCCATCTAGCTGTGGTCTTGGTTGAGCTTCGGTTGAGACCTTCTTCTCTTTGGGAGGATTGAAAATGCTAGTGCATGTAGACTACAACATATCTTTGCACTAGACTACAACATATAGAGGGTTCTCACATAAAGAGAAAGCCAGATTATGATGAGACATTTGTACTAGTTTCTAGATACACTTCTATATATACCATTATTTCCCTAGAAGCATACTTTGGATGGTGTTTATATTAGATGGGTGGAAAGACTTCCTTTCTAAATGGATTGATTGAAGAAGAAGTGCATTTTGATTGTTCAAGAGGATTTGATACACATGGGCATGAAACTCATGTTTACAAGTTGAAGAAATATATTTATGGGCTTAAGAAGGCACCATGAGCTTAGTAATTAATGATTGATGAGTCCCTACTAAACTTTGGGTTTACCAAGACTATTGCTAACCGAAATATTTTCTTTTGTAAGCTAGTTCCCACAGAGTTTAGAACTGGTGACCTATCATAAGGAGTGCCCCAAGAGTACACCCATTCAACGTCTATTCTACATCACATGGGCCCTAACCGAAATATTTATTATAAGTATGTTGATATTGATTTTAATGTCTTGGATTTTTATGTGGATGAATTGATCACTATAGGTAATTAAGAGGAACTCACTATGTGTTACAAATCAAAATTGTCAAGTGAATTTGACATGAAGGGCATTGATATTTTGCATTATTTTCTTGGTTTGGAGGTTTGGTAGGGAACAAGAGAAGTATTCCTTATGCAAGGAAAGTGTTGAAGTGTTTTGATAAAATTTTGCACGAAAAACAAATCCAAAAAGGAACCAAAACACAAGGATTAATAAGGTCTCACACGCGCATTACATAGAGATTTACCTTAGAAACCCAAAACCAAGAAAACCAGCATTCCTACGAGTCTATACATTCTATATCTCATGCATTATATTTTTTGTTTACAATACAATATTATAGCACCCAAAACCCTAATACATTAACCTGGATTAGATTACAACCCCAATTCCTTAACTAGAATTAGTTTACAAGGAATTGCAACCTACAAAGAGTATAGAACACATGTCCAACAAGTACTTATTGGATATTTTGGAAAGATTTGAAACCCTTGGCTACACCTATGGCATCAAATATTAAGCTTACTTGTGATAAATTAATTGCTTTGGTTGACCCATATTTATATAGGTAGTCATTTAGTTCTTTGATGTATCTAATGAATACTAGGCCAAACATTTTCTATGTAGTGAATCCATTGATTTTATTTATGAGTTCTCCATAAGATCCAAACTAGATGGTTGTGAAGCATGTGCTTATGCATTTGAAGGCCCACTCTTTAGTACAACATCACGTATTTGGGAGATGATAAACTTTTGCTCCATGGATTATGTGATTCAAACTAGGTTAGTAACACTGACTCCTAGAATATCACTTTGAATTTTTGTCACAACTTAGGTTCATGATTGTTATCCTTGTTTATTAGGAAACATACACTAGTAACAGTAAGTTCAACAAAGGCATATTATATAGAAGCATGTTGATCAAGTTGTAAAGTACTATGGAATCATAAGCTATTGGTTGAACTTCGATATATGCAATTATAGCCAATAATTGTGTATTTTGATGATGAAAGTTGCATCAAGATCTTTGAGAATCGAGTGTTTCATGGCCACTTCTATCACATTGATATGCATTATTGTTTCTTGAGAGACAGAGTATAGAATGTCTCCATATCCCTTGACTACATTTGTATAGAGACGTGAGTTGTTGACATTCTAATAAAGCCCTTAGACAAAGGGAAGTTTGAGGTATTGAGGGATAAGATAGGTGTCAATGTAAACACTTTCCTTACAAAGAAGTGTTAATTTTTGGGGTTATTCCAAAATTTCTTACACCATGACTGGGGTGCTTCATGATATTTGGGGTACATGGCATATGTTCCTCCCCTAGGTGGGGACATGGGTACTTGGAAGCCTGATTTAAATGAAGATGCACTTATTTATCCTCGTGCGAAGGGGATTTTCATTGTTGTGTTTAATTATGTGGAAGACAAGGATTTTATTCTATACTAGGGGCTTAGTTTTGGGCTAATTCTAGTTTTTGTATGAAACCTAGACTCCTTCCTTTGATCCTTTGACTAACACTCTTTCTTCAACCCTAGTATGGGTCAAATTCTTGAACTTACCCCTATATTTTTAGGGCTTATCATGTCTTTGTGCTATTGTGAAATACCTTAATAAGTTCTACATCGGATGCGGGTGTAGAAGCAAGGTGGAATGATGTGAAGGATGTGTCGTGTGGTGAACGCAGGATGACACATGCAAACTAGTATGTAATAATGCAGGAAGGTGGTGATCTCTTAGCATGTGGGGGGAATTTAATTGGGAAGCTTTCGTAAGTGCAAAGGGTATGAGCCGAGTGCAATTATTAAGTGACAATATTGGTGGAAGTACCAACTGAAGGTGGGAACAGTTAGGGTGAATGATGGAAAATGGTGTGGAGGGGGTAATCTTTACGAGACCAAGGGGGAATTCCAAGTCATTAATTATGAGAATTTTCTTATGTGTGTCCCTAGTGGCCTCATGCTGATGGAAAATGGTGTGGAGGGTGTAATCTTTACGAGACCAAGGGGGAATTCCAAGTCATTAATTATGAGAATTTTCTTATGTGTGTCCCTAGTGGCCTCATGCCCCTCCTAAATATTTCATAATCATCATTGGGAGTAGAGAATGTGAATTGTGAAAGGTGGTGGTTTGATTATGTTTAGTGTTATAAAACATTCACATGAATTATCTAGGGTGGTGGGAAATAGGATGGAACCGAAAGGGGAGGTTGAGGGTCTGAAGAGAAAGGAAATAGGAGGGAGATAAGGGAGAATTTCTAGGATGCTCAAGAAACCTAGTTATATAGGGATATCACCCCTCGCTCAATTTGATTTGATATTGAGGTAACAAAGCAGGGGTTGTGGCACAAGGTGGACTAAAATCAACCACTAGTGGAGGTCACAGCTGGAACAATGGATCCAAGACCTGGTTTCATCGTGCACTCATTAGGGGATGTATGAGAAGACAATCACGCTCTACTGGGTCATGAAGGAGCTCCTCAGACGGTTGTTGTTGGAGCAAGAGGAGAAGGAGAGAGGGGATAAGGTACTGGTTGCATTCTAGAGAGAATTGTATATCGATATCGGGCTTCTACACATGAAGAGTGATGTCATTGGTAAATAATTTGGCATCCCCTTCCTTTAGCGGTTAGGTGTGGTGGGGACTCTAGATGTTGAGGTGCAAATGAGGAGGATCAATCCGACTGGCAGACTAACACACGTTGGGCTTGCTTCTCCCTCTTTGAAATTCTAGGTGTCGTAATGGCTATGCTCCTTGTCTTCAAAATTCAATGGAATGTGGTTGTTTATAAAGTTTTATCTAGTCTTGTTTTGTTGATAACCAATGTTCAGGTTAATAGAATGTATAGTCTCCAAGGCTTGGGTCATCATCATAAGTATCTATGTGCTTACGACGATGGGTTCGCGGAATGTTAATTGCGATATTTTGAAGGGTTGGTGTTGTTATGATGTGGGTTACTATTAGTTGTTTAATATTCTGTAAGCCATGTTTTATCCTTCGAGGGAGGGGTTCTATGGGTTTGTTTCATATCAAGTTAGGACCGATTAGTTGGGTGTCTTATAAGTCCAAGGAGTTAACTCTAGCTGCAGCAATATGTAATACTTTAGTCGAATATTAATATAATGTGACTTACAAAAAAACTACACCTAGACAAAAAAGTTGGATTGTGAGCATGTCATTTCTATTGTAGATCATGTTATGAAATGGAGCATAATACAACCTTCTTCTCGGAATATTTTAAGAATAGAGGAACTAAGAATTCTCCACACAAGCCCACATGTTGGGATGTTGCGAAGCAAGAACATCAGTTAAACAACTAAGAAGAACTCCCATAATTGACCTCCCCCAAAGAGGTATCCAAACCAATTCAATATGAAGACAATAAGTCTCTTCCCAAGGAACCCTCTATTTGGATCCTTAAGCCCCCCTTAAAGTGTAATTACTTGGGTTGTTCAACATGATTTCAATGGAGGCCACACATATAAACTATCGACCCACACTAAGGTGACCAAAACATCTAGAGGAAGAAGAACATATGATAAACCCTCTAAATCAAGACAAGGATCCTTGGATGACAATAGTAAAGAAATCCACTCCATCCATGCAATAAATGGTGACAAGAAGTCTAGGAATTGTAAGTCAATCCAGTCACATTTCGCTTCTCAATTATGTATTAGAATCTACTCATGTTCTCAAGAAATTGAAAGGAAGCAAAAATGTAGGAGGAAGAGTCCATCTTAACGCCTCTCGAGTCTATTGGGGGAGAAGGATTACCTTGAAAGTCAAGTCTAGAATCCTCAACTTTTGTATCTTGAAGCGTTATGGTTAAGCTGCAAATCCTTGACTAATATAATTAATGCATGTATCTATTAAAAATAAAAAGCACCATAAAATGGTTAATTTGTATTGATAAAATGATAAGAGATACATATGAGAAGTAAGGTCCTATTTATATCAATGGAATGAAAAACCCTAACCTATTGCTTATGTCACTAGTAAGAGTCATTTAGCACTTAGTATGTAAATTAGTATTTTTATAAATATAAAATTATTACAAAATCATGAGCATAAACATGCAATAACTCATGTAAACAAAGTTTGTTTCCTATTAAGGTTGTTGTGGTTAGGTACATGACAATAATATCATAATGCATGTATTCAACAACACAAGCCACTAATGGAAAAGGTAGAACTTGAAGGGTTCTTAGGTAATATAATCAAGAAGTAGGCATAAACATGCGAGAAGCGGGTACAATCCAATCAAGGTTTAGATATCTTATCCCTCCATGCTATGGGTGAAATAATGGAGCATGAACTACTCATTATATGGGATGAGCAAGAAGTTGAAAAGGAGGACCTAATCCATTTCCATCATGTAAAAAAAGAATGACCAAAAAATTGTTTATCATGTTTAAAGAAAATAAGATGAAGAAAACCATGGAGCTTGTTGGGTTAGAACTCTTGGAAACCCTAAAGATTTGAATTGTTGATGAAATGATACATAGTAATGGTAATCATGCATAGGAGGGAAAGAAAAAGATATAATTATTTTCTCATTATGTTTTCTTTCATTTTCATTTTCATATTCATATCCATGTTTATATGAATGTTTTTTAAGTTATAGATGAAATAATAAAAGATATGCATTCATTTCAAGTGAAAAATAAATGGGAAAAACAATAAAAAAAACTAATAAAAGCATCTTGTGATTTCCATTAGATATCTAAAGAAGGAAGGAGGCAACCAAGTACTTTCACATATGATTAGTCCTAAACTTTAAAGCCAAGCAAGAAATAAGACTTTAACACCAACCATAAACCTCTATATGAGCATTAAATATGGGGAAAAAGGTAATAAATCCCTGATAAATTATATTTTTATCAAATTTGTAAGTTTCGTATTTTCCTCTTAATCAATGTGATATATTAAGAAAGAAATATTAAACAAATAATTCAAATACTCATTTTCACATCTAATTCCAAGAAACAAATAGTTAATAGGATTTTAAAAGAAAAGATGAGTAAGGAATAAGGATAGTCTCTTTTAGTATGCACACTAAGGAAATAACTTAATTTTGTAAAGGAGTTAGATGTAGCACATTGAGAAACCTCTCAAGATGTTTCATGTTGTGTTTGTTGAAGTCCTCTATGTTTACCTTTATTGAACCATGTTGTTATCGTAGGATTAAAATGATATGCCAAGATAATAAGTGCTCGCAAGTCTAGAAGGAGAGAAATAAGGCTTCTAAACCCAATCAATAATGCAACATCACAACCATAACAAAATCCCAAATAAGGTCCTATTAAGATGGAGAAAAAAAACCCAATGGCAACATTAGACGAATCTAGGGGTGGATGAATATGATAAAAAGTATTTGATAATAAATTCGCAGTATCTCTATCTCTTCTCTATCTCTCTCACTTCCCTAATTGTAAGAGTATTAGTAGTGTTGCATATGACAAAGGCATCGAAAAGAGAAAAAATATCTATGTTCACATTCAAAACTCACTCCCCACAAAATGGTGAAGGCCCATTATTTTCATAGCCAATAACTAAGACCATGTGAGCCTACTAAGTACACAATATTTTAATAGACATCATTTAAATGAAGTGCGTTGGATAAGGATAATGTGACTTGAGTAGAAGATGTTGTTAAAGAAATGTAACTGCGGAAGATATTCTATTTTGTATTATTAGTTGTATTACCCCTTCCAGAGATGTTGTTCCTCCGATTAGGGATGTCATTGATGTATTTGGTCATGTAAAGTCTTGAGGTAAAACCTCCATTGTAAGTCGGGTTAGTAGTACCCACAAAAGTATTATTAAAATGTATTTTTTAGTCTTCCAAGGCAAGTCGGCCCAGTTGGGTTATTAGGCCTCTTGGTTGAATGGTATAAATAGGAGAGGCGCTTCCCTCATTTGGACAAGTAGAACACTCAAGAAGTTGCGCTAGAGAGAGAAGAGACGACCCATCTAGAGGAGAGGAAGCAATCTAGTCTTGTTCTTTGGGTCTTACATTGTACTTGGTTGAAGTCTATATAGAGGAAGTTTTGTTGGATTTTCTTCCCCACGAAGGTTTCCCAAGATAAATCATTGTGTTCTCTTTTGTTCAATTGTGGTTGTTATTCTTTCAGAGATCCTTTTGTTTTGGTATAACAACTTTTAAAATATTAGCAGATGTGGCAAAGACAAATAGAGGAAACTTGAAATGCAAGTTGGATTTTTTTACTTTGTCTAAAAAGAATATTGCACAAGGAATCCAAGGTAAGGTAGACTTGTGGCTAGGTGTGGAACCAAGTGGCTAACAAAGTAGCTAGAACACTCAAACATTTATTTATGAAAGAGAGATTAAAGTGGGGATTGGGAAAAAACAAGGTCAAATAACTTAAGGGATGTGTATCTCGAGCCAATGGTAATGTTAAACCCTCTAGAATATATATATATATGTGTGTGTGTGTGTGTGTATGTAAAACTAGGCTTGACAATGATAAACACAATTATAACAACTTAATTCTTTTGGTGGAATATATACATTGGCTAAACTTTTCTATTATGCTTTCTAAAGACAACATTCCTAATGGATATCATAAATTCATGACCATCCAATTTGATTTCTCTATCTCCTATACCATGGTATGCAAGTTTGAGATCCTATTAATTGTAATATAAAAAAATCATCACCATAAAGATACTTAGACATTGAAAAGCTAGATATTTTGAAATTTCTTTCTTTATATATATATATATATTTTCTTTTTTTCTTTTTTTTCTTTTTTCTTTGTTAAATATAACAAGAACTTCTACTTTATTATTTGTTGTTGTGTTATTTATTATATCAATCAATTATGACCAACTTGCACTTTTTCTTAATTATTGTCTTACCCATTATACCAACTATACAACCAACATAGATCCATCTTAACTACGGACTTACCATACTTGGAGAGAGATAAAATCTATCAAAATCCAAACTTGTTTTATCTCTTTACTCTATACATGATAACATCATACAATAAAACTAATAAATCTTTAATATATCTCACATAACTAAATAATATATATTCACCATGTCATAATAATAATAATAATAATTATTATTATTATTATTATTAATATTAAGAAATCGACATTGTAATCTTTTTTAAAGCGACGACTTGTATTAAGCCTTCCTAAAATTCTCATTTTAATACCGTTGTATGTTGTAACTTGTAAATGGTCCTGCGAACAAAATAAATTGCAGATAGACCCCGACGTTCAACGCTTCTCAGATCCTATGCTTTTTAATTATGAAAGTGTTATCCAGTAATAAGGATGTCCATCAGCAGATCGAGGTTAACCCATTCTTTTGTATGCCATGATCGAAGTTACCCATAAATGTAAATGTAAGCACGCAGAGCTTGAGGCTCGCTGCGAGTTCATGCCACAGAAGCCACGACAGCAACAACATGATCGAAACATACGCTTAAATTCCAATTTGGATGCAAAGCTGTGCAATCCACCATTTCATCATCCCGTTTCTGTTTCTGTTTCTTTGGATAAACAAATGTATGTATGCAAAAATTAAGATTCGATTGATTAGAACGCCCAATTTTTTCACGTTGTTTTGTTGATGAGACGTGCAGACAATCCGACTTGACATATGTTCCTGGCCTGCACAATAACAGACGGTAGTATCATATACGGTAGGATATTTTCCTGGTCTGCACAATAACAGACGGTAGTATCATATACGGTAGGATATTTGCCTGGTCTGCACACTAACAGACGGTAGGATATGCAGGTTTCTCAGAGAATTTGGAGATTCATTAGACGTTCCAATTTTCTTCCGGCGTCACCATCCTCCTCTACTTTTAATTTGAATTTGAACTTGAAGAAGAAGCAGCAGCGATCATCACCAACATTTTCATCCGCAGCATCGTCTACTGCTCTGAATGCCAATATGGTGAATGTGAAGCTAAAGGCTTTATGTAGCGAGGGCTGCGTGAAAGAGGCATTGCATATGATGAGGTTGCAACCTGGTATTCCGGTAGAGTGTAGCACATATGCTTCTATTTTACAGTTGTGTGCTAATACTGAATCGTTGGCAGAGGGCATGCAAGTCCATGTCTACATTCGTGGCAATGAAGTTCAAGAACAAAATCTATTTATAGCAACCCTTTTGGTGAGCATGTATGCCAAGTGTGGTAACCTGGAGAATGCACGTCTTGTTTTCGATAAAATGCCCACACGAAATGTATTCATATGGAATTCCATGATCAGAGGATATGCGTGGAATGGGCCGTTTGAAGAGGCTCTCACACTCTTCTATCAAATGCTGCAGCAAGAGGCAGGCAGAGTCATAGAGCCCGATAATATCACCTTTTCACTTGCACTAAAGGCATGTGCTGCCCTATCGGCTCTCCAACAAGGTAAGGAGATTCACTGTCATATTGTCAGAAAGGGATTTGAGATTGATGCTGTCGTGGGCACGGCACTCCTGGACATGTATGCAAAATGTGAAAGTATAGACAATGCACGCCATATGTTTGACGAAATGCCAGAAAGAAATATCGTTTCATGGAGCGCAATAATAGCAGGGTATGTTCAGAATAGACTTCCTTGCGAGGCCTTGTTACTGTTCCATCAAATGCAACTGGCAGGTCTCCAACCCAATACAATTGCCATGGTGACAGTGCTCTCGGCGAGTGCAGACTTAACTGCTTTGCAACAGGGTAAGAGGATCCATGCTTATATAATTACAAGTGGATTTGAATCTGATCTTTCTGTGGGGAATGCCCTTATAGATATGTATGTCAAGTGTGAGAGCTTAGAGATTGCACACCAAGTCTTCCAAAAAATGCCTAAAAGAAATGTGGTCTCATGGACCGCTGTGATTTCTGGGTATGCAAAGCACGGACTTTCAGATGAGTCATTGACCCTCTTTCATCAAATGCAACTTCTAGGTGTAAAACCCAACTCTATTACTATGTTAAGCATACTCCCAGCATTCGCTCATTCAACATCCTGGTTGCATTGCCAGGGCATCCATTCTTATATAGTCAAGAGTGGATTCGAGTCATACAGATCTGTCAGCAATACCCTTATAGACGTTTATGCCAAATGTGGAAGCTTACGCATTGCACGCCAAGTTTTTGATCAGATGTCTGACAGAGATGTAGTCTCGTGGAATGCAATGCTTGCAAACTATGCCCATGATGGAGACCTTGAGGAGGTCATGTGTCTCTTTAAATTGATGCACTTGTTGAATGTAAAACCCAACTCAATAACTGTAAGCAGTGTGCTTCCAGTATGTGCCCTTTCAGGAGCTCTGCAATATGGGAAATTGTTACATGCTTACATAATTAGAAGTGGGTATGAGTCAGATGTTTCTGTGAGAAATGCTCTCATAGATACGTATGCCAAATGTGGGAGTATGGATGTCGCAAGAAAATTATTTCACAAAATGTCTAAACGAGATGTGGTCTCATGGAATTCAATGATTGCAGGGTATGCGTACAGTGTACATGCCAATGAGGCTCTGACACTTTTTCGTCAAATGCAACTAACAGATATGAAGCCTGACTCAGTCACAATTTTGGGTGTTGTACAGGCATGTGCTAATTTAGCAGTTTTGCAGCAAGCTGTGGAGATTCATGCCTTTATAATTACAAATGGGTGTGAGTTAGATGTTACTATGAGTAATGCTCTCATAAACATGTATGCCAAATGTGGGTGTATGGAAATCGCACATCGATTATTTAGCAAATTGTCTAAAAGAGATGTGATCTCATGGAATTCAATGATTGCTAGTTATACCCACAATGGACGTGCTAGGGAGGCCTTAACAGTCTTTCATCAAATGCAACTGGGGGACACAAAACCAGACTCAGTCACCATGGTGAGTGTGCTCCCAGCATGTGCTAATTTAGCAGCTTTGGAGCAAGGAAAGTGGATACATGCTTTTGCAATTAGAAGTGGACACGAGTCATATGTTTCAGTACAGAATGCTCTCATAGACATGTATTCTAAATGTGGAAGTATAGAAGCTGCATGCTATGTCTTTGACAAAATGTCTCATAAAGATGAGGTTTCATGGAATGCAATGATTGCAGGATATGGAATGCACGGGAAAGCCAAGGAAGCTCTTGCACTATTTTCTGAAATGCAGAAGGCATGCATGAAGCCAACACATATCACCTTCATTGGTGTTTTGTCTGCATGCAGTCATGCTGGTTTGGTTAATGAGGGTTTGCACTATTTCAATTGCATGAGTCATGATCATTGCATAACTCCAATGAAGGAACACTATGCATGTATAGTTGACCTTCTTGGTCGTGCAGGGCATTTGGATGAGGCATGCAACTTTGTCAAAAAGATGCCACTAGAACCTAGTGCTAGTGTGTGGGGAGCCTTGCTTTTGGCCTGCCGAATTCGCTGTAATGCAGAGCTTGGAGAGTATGTGTTGGAGCATATTCTTAGATTAGAGCCTGAAAACACTGGAGCTTTCATACTGCTCTCAGACATCTATGCTTCTGCTGGAAAGTGGGATGATGTCGCGAAAGTAAGAACAAAGCTAAATGATAGGGAATTGAGAAAGAGTCCAGGATGCAGCTGGATTGAGATTAAAGATGAAGTTCATGTATTCTTTGCAGGACAAAACTTGCACCCACAATTTAAGAACATCTATGCAATTTTAGAGAACTTGTCTGGGCAGCTAAAGGAGGCAGGGTATATTGCCAACAAGAATTTTGTGCCTCATGATGTGGAGGATGAAGAGAAGGAATCTATCCTCTGCTGCCATAGCGAGAAGCGAGCAATAGCTTTTGGGCTCATGAATACGTGTCGTGGGGTACCTATCCAAATCACCAAAAATCTTCGTGCATGCAGTGATTGCCACAGTGTCACCAAGTTCATCTCAACAATTTGATGAACAATTTCTGGGAGAGAAATAATTGTGAGGGATGCAAACCGTTTCCATTATTTTAGTAATGGTTTATGTAGTGGTGATTATCAGTGATGTTATTGAAACAACAAACACGAGTTTCCTCCTCAACGATCTTACACAATTTGCATGTCCTAGGATTCATTGAGTCAAATGCTAGCTATTCTATGGCATTCCATTTATGTACCTTCAGAAGTTCAAAACAGTTACCATCGAATTGTTAAATATGAGGAACTTCATAGTAACATTATTACACCGAAATGTTAGGAGCTTCAGAGTAACATTATTGCATCCAAAGTAACTAGGTACTTTAGAGTTCATTTAGAGTTCAGTATCCGGAGATGTTGTCACATAAAGTTGTTTTAAAAAATAATTAAAAAAAAAATTGGGCTCCTAAAATAAATAAAAAATTAAGATCAGCATAAACTCATCTTAAACCCAGTTCTATCAAGCATCCAGAGGGATCCAATTTCTTGAGGTGTAAAATACACCTCAAAAAATTGGATCCCTGTCGGTGTTTGATAGATCCATTTTAAGATGAATCTATGCTGGTTAAATTTTGGTTGACAAAAACTTCAAACTCCAAAAATGTTCATGTGAAAAAATAAGCTTATACTTTTTAATCCAATTCGGAATAAGAAACTATTCCGTCAATCTTCCATTTTATAGATGCTACAGCGAGCTTCTACTAGAATTAAATTCAATTGTACCGAATATCCAAGATGTGTTAAAGCTGCCTTTTCGTTGTCATGGCTTGTTGAATTTTAGCATTAGCATGAATACTTAAAAAAATTGCAAACTAACTTAAAACAAATGACAAGTGCAGTAAAATAATCATTCATCACATCAGCACAATGGATACAAGAGTTTTTCACTGGGGAAACCTTTAAAGGACAAAAACCCCAAAAAGCATTAGTAGCTCATCTCGTAAATGAGATGACTTAGGAAATTCTTCAAAAAGTTTCTCGAACCCTAATCAGGGTCAAACCACAGTTTACAGTTGGTCAAATAAAATTTTCTCAGCAAAAACAAACTAAGGGTTTCAAACCCTAGTTAATCAAATTTCCATGTCTACCTAGAAATGATCAAGACTGCCCAAAAACAGTCTGCCCGAACTAATCACGTCTGCCCGAAGTCCAAAACTGTCTACCCAGAATTTAAGACAAGTTGCCCAAAATTTATTACAGGCTGCCCGGAATTTTACTGTCACTTCCCATGACTGTTCTTCTGCCCTAGGTTTGCCCGAATGACGGATTTGCTTGTCGAGAGGGCTTATCAGTTTGCCTGGGATTAATTCTTCCCTGCCCTACTCTGCCTGTGTCTGCTGCTCACTGCCCGGATGGCAGATTTGCACTGCCGAGGGTTTAACAGACTGCCCGAAGTCTGTTTGGGCAGCCCGGACTTAGGCCAAGCCCTATGTTTGCTGGTCGTAGCAGATCTGGGCTTGCCCGAACCCTGGGATTAATTCTTCCCTGCCCTACTCTGCCTGTGTCTGCTGTTCACTGCCCGGATGGCAGATCTGCACTGCCGAGGGTTTAACAGACTGCCCGAAGTCTGTTTGGGCAGCCCGGACTTAGGCCAAGCCCTATGTTTGCTGGTTGTAGCAGATCTGGGCTTGCCCGAACCCTAAAGGGCTTAGCTAGGGTGCTTGAAAACCCTTAGCAGGCTACTCGGGGCCATGCTAGGGCTCTTTGTGAGTGGCCGTGAGCTGGAAGGGGCAGCCCAAGCACAGCTAGGACCTGCCCGTGAGTCTGTTGAGCAATCTGAGCCCTGCCCGAGGAAGATAGAAGGCAGTTGTGGAGGAAAGAGAGGTGCTGAGAGGACTGCCAGCCTGCCCGAGATCTGGAAGTGTATGTGTCTGTTGAAGATGAGGGTTTGGCAAACCCTAAGACAAAAATGAAGAAACCCTAGATGAGGGTTTTGCTGAGAGATCTTCAAAAGCAACATTACATGTGAGAGCAAGTGAGTGTGTAATAATGAAATGACTTGATATTCTTTTATAACATTCAGTTACCTGTAAGTGGGCCAAAATTAGGAAGAACAAAATAATAATATTTTATTATTTCCTAATTTCACTTTTACCTTTTTACCTTTTAGTAGTCTAAAAGGTCCTTTATGTACTTTTGACTTTTACCAAAAGTCCTTATGTAACTTTGACTTTCACCTGTGGTCCAAAAGTCCGTGTGTATTTTTGACCTTTTGACTTTAGACTTTTTCCAAGTGCCCCTATGGTCTTTTTATTCCATTCAAAGTACATCATTATAAACCAATAGAGTTACTAATGCTTTTATCTCACATTCTGTGTGACACCAAGATTAGGTACTAGGGTAACTTAACCAAGGGTAGCTAACCCTTGGAGAAGTACACAAAGCCCATTAATCAAGGGTCAGAGTGGCACACATGCCTAGACCAAGTCTATGGCTTACAGTGTCTTCTTGGTAACAGACTAGGTGCCTCAGCCATGGGCTGCATAATTTGGCCATAGGTCAAATACTTGGTAATAGAACAAGCGCTTCCATTCTCCAAGAGAATGGCTACTCAGAACTAAGTTGAGTATACCAGTACTAGACTGGTCCACATTGTGGTCCCGAGCCAGATGTCTACCATTCAACAAAATGGTCACTCAACATTGGGTTGAGTCTACCCAGGGCAGAGCTGGGTCCATATCATGGTCAAGGACCAGATATCTACCATTCAACAGAATGATTAGTCAACACTGGGTTGAGTCTACACCGTGGTCTCGGACTAGGTGTCCCCATTCTCCTAAGAGAATGGCTCTTGATGCTGCTAAAAAAAATCAACACTCCCTCTCAGTGAGAGAGGCATTCTCTGCCATACCAAGCTTGTCACGAAAGTACACGAACTTTGATGCTAACAGAGGCTTAGTCAAGATATCTGCAATTTGTCCATCCGTACGAATGTACTGCAACTTCAGAGCACCTCTCTGCACTAGGTCTCTACTGAAATGATACCTCATTTCGATGTGTTTCGATCTATCATGAAACACTGGGTTCTCCGAAAGCTTTATGCAACTCCAATTATCGCAATGGATGATTGTTGAGTCAAGCTTTCCCTCGAACAGATTAGATAACAATTTTCTGAGCCAAACTGCTTCCTTGCAGGCATCACTTGCAGCAATATACTCTGCCTCAACTATACTCTGAGCTATGGAACCCTGCTTCCTGCTAGACCAAGAGATCATTGCTGATCCCATACTAAAGCAATAACCAGAGGTACTTTTTCGGTCAACTGCACTGTCAACTCAATCTAAATCTGAATATCCAGATAGCAATACTCCACTGCTGGAAGTATACCTGAGCCCATAAGTGATAGTACCTCGCACATATTTGAGTACATGTTTGGCAGCTTCCAAGTGTATGTGCTTCAGATCTGACATGAACTGACTCAGTGCATTCACTGTGTAACAAATGTCCGGTCTCGTATGCACGAGATACATCAAGGATCTAATAAGCTGTCTGTACAAAGTAGAGTCTACACCTTGTGAACTAGTGGCTGAGTCCCACAACTTTGTCAAGTTGGTAGTCATTGGTATGCTCATGGACTTGCAGTCCTACATGCCAAATCCCTGCAAGATATCCACTGCATATTTTCCTTGTGTCAGGAAGATCTCACCTAGCTTTTGCCAGACTTCTAGGCCAAGGAAGTAATGCATCAATCCGAGATCTTTCATCTCAAATTCAGAGGTAAGCTCCCTCTTACACTAGTCTATCAGTTGTTCATCACCTGTAAGAAACAAGTCATCTACATATAGAACAAGTATCAAGACGTGATTATGAACAACTTTAGAGTACAAGTTAGAATCAGTTGTACTTTTGGAAAACCCCAAGCTATGGAGAAATCCATCCATCTTGGCATACCAGACTCTCGGAGCCATTTTCAGTCCATACAATGCTTTCTTCAGTTTACATACATGGGTCTTCTTCCCATGAGTCACAAAGCCTTCAAGTTGTTCAATATAAACTTCTTCCTCAATCTTACCATTGAGAAAGGTTATCTTTACATCCATCTTATGTAACTTCCATCCGAATACTGCAGCAAGTGAAATGATGGTTCTAATGGTAGTATACTTGGCAACAGGAGCAAATGTTTCATCATAGTCAATGCCTTCTTTCTGAGTGAAGCCATGAGCTACGAATTTGGCTTTATACTTCTTCACACTGCCATCTACAGCATTCTTGATCTTATAAAGCCATCTTGAAGTCACAACCGACTTTCCTATTGGTCTAGGAACAACTTCTCAAACATCATTCTTCATGATTGACTTATACTCTTCAATCATGGCATCAACCCATACCTGTTTACTTGTTGCTTCTTCACAGGATGAAGGTTCTGAACTGATAAGCTGACTCATAAGACCGGAGTACTTCTGTGGTCTTATGCTTTCTCTGAAAGTCCCGGGAGGAGCTTTATGCTTCTCGCATACTTGCATCGTCTCTCGGTACCAAGCAGGTCTCCTTTTGGAAGGAGGAACTTCAAGTAGTTCTTCTAGTGGACTTTCAATGTTCTCAGGTGCATCTGGAATTTGATCTTCAAATTCCTCTTCCTCCCTCTGAATTTCTGAATCTGTAAACTCAAGTGGAGCAACTGCATCTTCCGGTGAAAGCTCTAGTGTTTTACGAAACACAGCTTCCTCATGAAAGATCACGTCTCTGCTGACCTCAATGTTCCTTTGTCCCGGTATATATACTCGATAATCCTTCGAACAATCACTGTACCCAACAAATATACCTTTCTTACCGGAGGGCTCCAACTTGGCCCTCTTTTTTTTTGGCACATGGACATACACAGGAGTGCCAAAAATCCTCATGTGGTCAACTGCAGGTTTTTTCTTGGTGAAGACTTCTTGTGGAGTCTTCTCCCCCAAGATAGCATGAGGGCTTTTGTTCTGAATATACACAGCAGTACCCGCAGCTTCAGCCCACAAGGATAAAGGAAGATCTAGATCGGTGATCATAGCTTTAGCAGCTTCACAGATCGTTCTATTCTTCCTTTCTGCAACCCCATTCCGCTGAGGGTTGTAAGGCACTGCCATCTCTTTCTTGATTCCTGCTTCTCGACAAAAATCATCAAACTCATTAGAATCATACTCACCTACGTTATCTGATCTCAAGATACGAATGTGTCTGCCAGTCTAATTTTCAATCAGTGTCTTGAATTCTTTGAATCTGTCAAAGGTTTCACTCTTGGCCTTGAGGAACTAGATCCATGACTTCCGAGAGTAGTCATCAATAAACAAAACGTAATATAAACACCCACTCAAGGAGGGTGAAGACATAGGTCCACAAATGTCAGAATGAATCAAATCCAAAATGCCTTTAGATCTATTCTTGCTTCTGGGAAAGGATTTCTTAGTGTTCTTACCTAGAGCACATCCTTTGCAGATTCCTTCATGTTTTGGAGAAACTTCTGGCATACTTGTGACCATCTTCTGCAATCCTGGGAGAGCTGTGCAGTGAAGGTGTCCAAACCTTCTATGCCAGAGTTCACATTGATCAACTGTGTGATGTACCAAAGCATGAGAGGAATCTTTGGAAGCCTTGTAGAGGCCTCCCTCTCGAACCCCAATATGCACTGCTGAGTTTAGATCTGTGTCTTTTGCCCATAAAAAGACCTCATTGTCCATGAAGAGGACTCTGTAACCCTTGTCTTCTAAACCAGCAACAGATAAAAGATTCTTCTTTAAACCAGGAATATAAAGAAGAATATCATCAATGAAGAACCGTACCCAAGTCAAGTTGAGCCAACTCCTTCAATCTTGTAAGTGGAGTCATCTCCAAGTTCTACCTGAGTGGTGAACTTCTTCTTTCTGTAACTGGTGAGAGCTCCACAGTTACCTGTCATGTGCTTGGAGGCACCACTGTCCACCAACCAAGAAGTGGAACAATCTGAGAAAGAACCAGTTCGAGTAGAAATCAAGTAGTACTCTCTTTTAGGTTCTTCAGTTTTGTTAGCCTTGGTTTTCTTCTTTTTCTTTGGTTCTTCATCTTCTTCTTCCTCTACTTCTGCAGCAGATGCTTGAAACCTTCGCTTGAGTTTCTTCTTGTTTTTCCTGTAGTCTCTAGCAAAATGTCCAAACTTGTGGCAACTACAACATTCCACTTTTGACATGTCAAAAAACTTACCTTGAGGTTTGTTTCCCTTCATTTGCTGAGGGAAAGGCTTCTTGACCTTATTTGTCTTTGCTGCAAGTGCAAGGTTGTCTTTCTTGATTACCTTGCCAGAGGTTCTTCCTTCTTCTTCTATGCAATCATGCCAAAGCCTTTCAAAGGTTGGTTGATTCTCTCGTCCACTGACAGATGCCATGAAAGTTTCCCAAGAGCTTGGGAGACCATCGACCATTGTTTGCACAAGGTCATCATCATCAACAGTAATACCAATAGCAATGAGTTGATCTCTTACCTGTGCAATCTTTGTGAAGAAAGAACTGACACTTTCATCCTTGTTCAACTTCAAAGTTCGTAGCCTCTTCTTCAAGACTCTCTTCTGACTGTGAGCCTTCTTTTCATACAGGTTTGTCAAAGCATCATAGCATTCTTTAGCAGTCTTCAAGGCTGTGATGTTGGGCATCACTGTCTCTTTGACATAATCATAAATGATCCTTCTAGCCTTACCTTGCTTCCTTTTGTAAGCAAGCCTTCCAGCATTTGATGTTGGATCTTCAATGACATTAAAAACAATGCCATCCAAGTCATTCTCTTCTAGAATGGTTGTTAACCTGGCCTTTCGGGAGTTGTAGTTGGTTGAACTAGAGATCTTCTCTTCTGGTCTGAAAATATTGACAGCCATATCTACAACTTAGTCAAATGTTAAATCTGCAAACCTTATCCCAAGGTCTAGAAAAATAACAACAGTGTCCCTTTACTGTGTTTTCACATGGTAAGCTCTGATACCATGTTGAATTTTAGCATTTGCATGAATACTTAAAAAATTTGCAGACTAATTTAAAACAAATGACAAGTGCAGTAAAATAATCATTCATCACATCAACACAATGGACACGAGTTTTTCACTGGGGAAACCTTTAAAGGACAAAAACCCCAAAAAGCATTAGTAGCTCATCTCGTAAATGAGATGACTTAGAAAATTCTTCAAAAAGTTCCTCAATCCCTAACCAGGGTCAAACCACAGTTTACAGTTGGTCAAATAAAATTTTCTCAGCAAAAACAAACTAAGGGTTTTAAACCCTAGTTAATCAAATTTCCAGATCTGCCTAGAAATGATAAAGAATGCCCAAAAACAGTCTACCTGAACTGATTAGGCCTGCCTGAAGTCCAAAACTGTCTGCCCGAAATTTAAGACAAGCTCCCTGAAATTTATTACAGGCTGGCCGGAATTTTTTACATGCTGCCCAAAATTTTTTTGTCACTGCCCGTGACTGTTCTTCTGCCCCAGGTCTGCTCGAATGACGGATTTGCTTGCCTAGAGGATTTATCAGTCTACCTGGGATTAATTCTTCCCTACCATGCTCTACTCGTGTCTGCTGCTCACTACTCGGATGGTAGATCTCCACTGCCGAGGGTTTCACAAACTACCCGAAGTCTGTTTGGGTAGCCCGGACTTAGGGCCAAGCCCTATGTCTGCTGGTCGTAGCATATCTGGGCCTGCCTGAGCCCTAAAGGGCTTAGCTAGGGTGCCCAAAAACCCTTAGTAGGCTGCCTGGGGCCCTGCTAGGGCTCTCTATGAGTGGTCGTGAGCCAAAAGGGGCAGCCTAAGCACAACTAGGGCCTGCCTGTGAGTCTGTTGAGCAATCTGAGCCCTGCCCGAGGAAGATAGAAGGAAGCCGTGGAAGAAAGAGAGGTATCGAGAGGACTGTTAGCCTGCCCGAGATGAAAGATATAGCTGCCCGAGATCTGGAAGTGTATGTGTCTGCTGAAGATGAGGGTTTGGAAAACCCTAAGACAAAAATGAAGAAATCATAGCTGAGGGTTTTGCTGAGAGATCTTCAGAAGCAGCAGTACCTATGAGAGCAAGTGAGTGTGTAATAATGAAATGACTTGATCTTCTTTTATAACCTTCAGTTACCTGTAAGTGTGCCAAAATTAGGAAGAACAAAATAATAATATTTTATTCTTTCCTAATTTCACTTTTACCTTTTTACCTTTCAATAGTCTAAAAAGTCCTTTATGTATTTTTTACTTTTACCAAAAGTCCTTATGTAACTTTGACTTTCACCTGTGGTCCAAAAGTCCTTGTGTATTTTTGACCTTTTGACTTTAGTCTTTTTCCAAGTGCCCCTATGGTAATCACCTATGGTCTTTTGATTCCATTCAAAGTACATCATCATAAACCAAGAGAGTTACTAATGCTTTTATCTCACACTCTGTGTGACACCAAGATTAGGTACTAGGGTAACTTAACCAAGGGTAGCTAAGCCTTGGAGAAGTACACAAAGCCCATTAATCAAGGGTCAGAGTGTCACACATGCCTAGACCAAATCTAGGGCTTACAGTGCCTTCTTGGTAACAGACCAGGTGCCTCAGCCATGGGTTGCATAATTTGACCCTAGGCCAAATACTTGGTAACGGACCAAGCGCCTCCATTCTCTAAGAGAATGGCTACTCCAAAATTAGGAAGAACAAAATAATAATATTCTATTCTTTCCTAATTTAACTTTTACCTTTTTACCTTTCAATAGTCTAAAAGGTCCTTTATGTATTTTTTACTTTTACCAAAAGTCCTTATGTAACTTTGACTTTCACCTGTGGTCCATTTTCTTGTGGTCCAAAAGTCCTTGTGTATTTTTGACCTTTTGACTTTAGACTTTTTCCAAGTGCCCCTATGGTCATCACCTGTGGTCTTTTGATTCCATTCAAAGTACGTCATCATAAACCAAGAAAGTTACTAATGCTTTTATCTCACACTCTGTGTGACACCAAGATTAGGTACTAGGGTAACTTAACCAAGGGTAGCTAAGCCTTGGAGAAGTACACAAATCCCATTAATCAAGGGTCAGAGTGTCACACATGCCTAGACCAAGTCTATGGCTTACAGTGCCTTCCTGATAATAGACCAGGCACCTCAGCCATGGGCTACATAATTTGACCCTAGGTCAAATACTTGGTAACAGAACAAGTGCCTCCATTCTCCAAGAGAATGGTTACTCAGAACTAAGTTGAGTCTACCCGTACTAGACTGGTTCACATCGTGGCCCCGGACCAAATGTCTACCATTAAACAGAATGGTCACTCAACATTGGGTTGAGTCTACCCAGGGAAGAGCTAGGTCCATATCATGGTCAAGGACCAGATATCTACCATTCAACAGAATGGTCACTCAACACTGGGTTGAGTCTACACCGTGGTCCCGGACTAGGTGTCCCCATTCTCCTAAGAGAATGGCTCTTGATGTTGCTCAGAAAAATCAACATGGCTGACAAATAACTTCATCATCATCAGCAGCAGATTTTCAGGCTCAATCTCAAGTGAAGAACAGGATACTGTTATGCTTAAACAATGAAAGTTCTTACAAATTGCCAAATTTACAAATAAAATTAAAAAAAGAAAAAACAACAAAAATTCATATTCATTGTTGATGAAATTGTCATTGATACCAACATTGACTTGCAGTGGCCTCACAGGTTGTCATCGATGCCACCAAGTCCCACTTGTAGTGCCTTGGACACCTTACAGAGTGGTTTTGTTCCTTGAAGCACCATGTACTCAGTTAACAAGGTCCTTGTACCCACAAGGCTGGATCTTGGAGCCACCACCTCATAGACATTGCTGAAGACCCTATTGATAGAGCTGAAGACCCTAGAGATGGTGTTGAAGCTCTTGTGGACGATGAAGAAGCCCTAGATGGGTTGGAGAAGCATTAATGGCCCATTATGTGGTCATTCATGCTCTGATGGTATCATAGTACCCCATGATAAGGCCCAGCTACCCCACAGATGATGTCATGATGGATCTTGACCCTGAGGGTCTTCTAGTGTGGTTGAGGTGGTTGAAGAAGCCTATTGCTTGTTAAAGAAGCTCTGATGAAGTCCTTGGACCCACAATTAGTGGTTTGATCACCTTGCAACCCTTATGGGGGTCATGGAGCTCTTATATGATGATGATGACCTTGTATGGTCCTTGACAGGCTATGGAACCCATGGTATGATGAAGAATACCATGGAACCCCTAATGAAGACCCTGATACCCTTGCAAAGGTCATGGAGCCCACTACGTGCACTTGACATGGTTAGATGGCATGATGATGTGATCTTTGGTGACTTAATGAAGTGTGAGGACCTTGATGTCCGCTGCTTGCACTTGATGTGTTTAAGGCACCCACACACATAGTGGCTTGATGCAACCCTATGAAGATGTGGAGGACACACTCCCATGAATTTTAAATGATGTGGTTGACTTTGAAGGATGTTTTAAAATAAAAATACATAAGGTTGACCATTGAGGTGGTAAGAAAAATAATAAAAATACATAAGGTTGACCATTGAAGTGGTAAAAAGTTTGAAATCATTGGTCATACATATGGCTTTTGTGGTGGACACCCTATTTGTAATGTTTCCAAAAGTGACATGCATGCAAACCCTAAAAATGACATGCATGCAAACCCTAAAAGTGACATGCATGACATCTAAGCATTATTTAATGATGCATGCACCCAATTAAATCTCTATGCGCATGCATGCAAGTCAACTGCAAATTAGAAGTTAAAGTGACCTAATTATGTCAAAAGTTAGGGTTTTCGCAGTTGAAAGTTATAAAAGAAAGATAAAGTGAATGGAAACTTTACTTTTGGATTATTATTATTTTGGAGCTCTTAAGAAGCAGCATAGCGTGCGACCACAACAGTTGGGGTTGGAGATGACATCTTCAGCTAACGAGATTTGGGCAGTGAGACATCTGCCCTAGTCTCCTTCTGGATAAACCCTCCAGGTTTGTCACCGTATCTATTGCATTCATCATTATCCAGTATTCTAGTATAAGTCCGAAGGTTATTGCAGATTCATCCGTACAGCTGGGGGCATTTAGTTGGGAAACCCTAAGTCATTCACCAAGACTCTGGATCACCATATTTCTTTCGCATGCAGCCTGCATCCTCACTGATAGGATCACTCTACTGCATTGGGTGATTATCAGCTATCAGATTGTCCATCCGGGGCAGCTAGCAGCAGTTTACAGGGTTGTGGGGGCATGAGCAACAGACTGGTAGATCAATTCGCTAGGGCATCTGGAGAGGTCAAAACTCTTGCATGCTCCGGCCATCCTCTCCGGCATGGGCACACCTTCCTTCCGACTTATTTCCAGCTGAAACTGACCATCCCTTCAACAAAAACGTCACACTTGTTTGATTCAACCATCCGGGGTATTGCAGCAGAAAACAAGGTCATTTCTTCATCAACTTATCTCATCTTGCATGCGTATTCTCTCTGGAGCATATTTAGCCGGCTTATCAGTGGTAAGTGTTCATTCTATCTTACAAAACCTTAACCCTAATTTCAGCTATAAAATAGGGAAATTTTGCATGGTAGTTTGCATGCCTGGGTGTTTCAATAAATTTGCATAGAAATAGAAAATATCAGGATTTGGGATATTACAGTGGTATTAGAGCATGATCCTTGCCAGTTGTGGGCACATAGCAATTGAATAAAAGTGCATGCATGCATGTACATGCAAATGCATGTCAGTGATGTTGGTGAAGTGCATGTCAGAACAAAGGTTTTTCTTTGCCAGCTTGTGAGAACATGAAGACAATGAGAAGCATCTTGACTGGAAATTGGCAGAGGTTAGCAGTACTTCAACACTTGCCTTGATATCAGGAGTATCTAGCCTTGGGTGATGAGGTATGTGCAGCATTGTCCTTTCAAGATTATTACACCATCAAGTTCGGGAGCCAGCCCAAGGATTTGGATGAGAATCTCCTTAAAGGAATAGTTGGGGGAGTGAAGGAAGATGGGATCATGTTCAGACGCTCTCTCTTGTCATATGACAGTTTGGACAACAAGGAATCAGAGATTGCACCCTTGAGTCTTCTGGATGAGCACAAGGAAAAAGAGAAGGCAGAAGAGGAACCTAAGTTAGATTCACAGGAATGAGTGGAGAGGCATGACACAGAGAGGATTGATTCTATACATGCTGAGCAGTATGGAGGTTATGAGCCACATTTTGTGGAGGGACCTGTTATCCACTTATTTGTACCATAGTTGGGTTACCTGAGGAGCCGCCGGTTGACAGACTTGTTCAAAGTCTGATTCCAGTGTATCAGTTGATCCGTCTGCTTGTCTAGCCAATATTGGCTAGTCACTTTTTTATTTGAATAATTTTGACCATGGCCCCGCGGGGTTTGTAATAAAATGTGCTAGTAGGATATTTTGAGTGGTTCGGTCTCCTGGGACATAGAATCTCAAATAGGGTATTCCAGGGAGTTTTTTGCCCCTGACAATTATGCTTTGCCTTCAGCAGAGTATAATTGACGAGGTTTTCTCCCGCTTCCTCCAAAGCTGGAATGCCTGATGTTGAATTCTGGGCCTTGGGGGGTTATTAGAGCCCAATGGAGTGTTATAAGCCTAATAGACATTATTTAGATAGATCATGGTCGTGTCCTACGTCATCTAGATTCTGGACACACAAAAAAATTTCGAAAAAATCTTTTTCGAACGGAGAAAAAATATTTTTTTTAATTTTTTAATTTTTAATTACTTTTCCTAAGTTTTTTGGGTTAATTTTTCCATAAATTAAATGGAAAAAACCCTTTCGTGGTAAATAAGCCATCCGGGCTTCGAATTCAGTGATTGAAGGCTCTAACCTTAAGCCAAAAATCATTCTTGATCAGCCAGCCAGTGCGAACCAACTTTCAGATCGACATTCAGACACATAATGCATTTTTACTCAAAAAAATCAGTTTTGAGTAAAAAAATGAATTTTTATTAAAAAATGATTATTTTGGAGAAAATTAAAACTCTCCAAATTAATCCAAATTCAGTGAAATAAAAGGCTAAATGACATCTCATGGAGCACTTATGATGATTGGAGTTATCATAACTCAGCTTTAGTCATCATTAAGAGAGCAATTAATTTATTATCAGTTAGTAGACATGTCATCTCCAACTAAAGATGAGATGGAGAGCACTCATTGGTCCGGTGATTTGATCGAGGTGAAGACTGAAGCTTGCACCATCAGTGGGCTTCCCAAACCTAGCTCAGGCTCCTACCAGACCTAAAGGATGAGCTTACCTACATCCAAACTCACACGTGTGGCCTCATCCTTGGCTTGTTTTCAGTGCACAGGTTTGGAGTGGGGGCGCCTTGCCTAGGTGGAGGCCTCCCCTCACTCCCGATTCTCCGGTTTAAGTCTGGTTCTTCGGTTTAGGTCTGGGCTCTTTGTTAGGTGGCTAAGCTGGTTAGGGTTGGTTTTTTGGTTTTAGGGTTTTAGCACTCTCTCATTTGTTAAATAGAGGCTCTTTCAGCTCTATTGGGATGGAGAGTTTGGCATAGAAACTCTGTTGGATTTTGTAAGTTTCTTTTGTTAATAAAATATTGAGACTTTGGAGGTCATTTGATAGGCTTTTGGCATTGTGTCTTCATCCTATGTGAAGTAATATCTCTTTCACCCTACCCTTGTATTGCAATTTGATTATTATGTTTATTGAAGACTAACAATCTAGTACTTAGGCTTCTAATCAAATCTGCATTGAGTGTTTGTGTTTTCAGGGATTGCATCTAGTAGGAGCTTTCGGCATCTAATACCTTCACCATACAAGTGTTCCATTATTAATATTTTTGTTTGCAGGGTTGCAAGCGGTTCCGGATCTTTCTTGCCTTCTCCAACAAACTTCAAAAAAATTTATCGGTTACTTTGGTTGCTACAAGTGGATCTCCGTTTTCAATGTTCTATCCTACCTCTTTTCCACTTTTGTAGAAGTTATCAAGTCATTTAAATCTTTATTTCAAGCTTGCTTGGCTTCTACTAAGTTAAATCTAGGCTTTCTAGCCTTAGATCTACTTTTTCAAAGCTAGATCCATCTTTCTAAAGGTCCATTTTTAAAGATCTAGTTTCATTTCCTTTTTTAAATCCATCTTTCTTTTTGCCTTGTAAAACATGCACGAGTTTTCTCGAAAAACGTGCAAATTTTTCATTTTTTAGGCTTGTTGGTTTTCTGTATTTTTCATTGATTCTAAACTCTGGAAATTCATTAAAAATCAGAAAATTTTCAAATTTTTTCAAAAAAATTATTTTTTTTAAATTTTTGACTTTTTCTCGAAAAACGTGCCATTTCAAGTTCGCTGTTTTTTGGGCTGATTTTTTACTTTTTTCTGTTAATTCTAAATTCTGGAAATTCATTAAAAATAAAAGTAAAAATTCAAAAAATTTCAAAAATTTTTATTTTTTTATTTTTTGACTTTTTCTCGAAAAACGTGCAATTTTGTACTCGCTGTTTTTTACTGATTTTCTGCAATTTTCTGCTATTTTCCAGATTCTGGAAATTAACCTAAAATGTTAAAAAATCTTTAATTTTAAATTCGCAAAAAGTCCCAAGTCGTTTCATAAAAAATCGTGCATTTTACATAAAAAACGGTGAGCTTGCCTGATCCTTTCCGAGTTTTGATTTTGGGTCTCATTCCATTGTTTTGATCTTTTGTTTCATCTCATAAGGCACCTGTCTTCTCATCCACTTAATCTTTTCGAATCACAAGTTAAAATTGGTTTCCTAACACTCTTACTAGTTCTTGTTTAGAGCTCTTATCCACAGGTGAACCAAAAGTCAAACCAAACAAGAAAGAGCAAGCAGAACTAGATCCAAAGACAAGGATCCAAAGCCAAAAAAGAAGTCATTCTCCTTTGTACAAACTCATAAGAGTTTTTCATTTTTACTTAAGTTACTTCTCAAAGTCCTGACAAGGATTAAGTTCCAAATGCATTTGTACTTCATTAATAAAACAAGGCTAAGTGGGATAGGGCCTCCCATACTTGGTTTTTCTTCCCCATTTGGGGAAGAGTGTTTTTTGTTCTTAGCTTAGATTTATTTTGAGTACTTAGAGTAGTTTCATTTTCTTTTTTTGCAAAGTAGATACTAATTGTTAGATTAGCCCATTTTGTTTCATTAACTAGATTGATTAATTCATCTTTTAATTTTTTGTATATTTCATAAGTAATTCAACTATTTAAAGTAGAAATCTCTTGAATTTCACTTTGTAGATCAAGAGTGCTCTCTATCGGAGAGTTGTCTTTTCATTGTTTAATAAGTTAATCAATTAATCTTGAAAGTCTCTTGAACTTGCCGTAATCCAGGTCAAGAACACTCTCTATCGAAGAGCATTCCCACTGCATATCCTTGCATCAAGCATATAGATTAGCTAAGTCTCTTGAACCACTGTCATAAGACGAGGTCAAAAACGCTCTTTGTCGAAGAGTTTTAATTAATTAACTTAATAAAATTCGCAACTCACACCCCTTTAATTAATTAACCCCCTTCCCTCTTTGTCGGAGTATGCTTTGACCGATCTTAGATCGGAATACCCAGAAACAGCATTGGATCTCTAAACCCCACAAGAGGAACTTAACTAAAACTTTTCCCCATAACCAACGCACCGGCATTGTTCGATAAATACTTAGGCATGTGCGCAAATTCCAAGTGTGGGCGCCGGGCTACCCAATCTGGGCAATGGTAGTTAAGTTATTGAACACTTACCTTTGACCCTAGACAGGTCCGTCATGTCTTCGAACGGAGCCACTGAAGGTATTACCGATTAGGACATCCGGCTACCATAAGCGAAGATCACAAGTAGAAACTCTTAAAACTTACCAAGAGCACTTGCAAAACCTAACATTCACTGGCATCTTTTGGGATTCATATCTCTTTATACACAAAGCATCTTTGATAAGTTGACTCCATAGGCACTAGTTCCATCTTTTAGCATTGTTGATAGTCTGGGCCATTTGTCCATCAAATGTTTGATTATAAATCATATCTGTGAATGCTTTATCTATTTCGTGAAGTTCTCAAATATTTGTCTATCTTTCAATTCCGGTGATAGCAACGTGGATTGCTTTGTCTTGTGTTCAATTCATCACATTAATCATCTTAAATCACAATAACTCCTAAACAACACCCATCCGCATCCGAAACATCTAAAAATTAACTTAAACATTGAGCCATAGAAAACTCTTTGTTAGGGACTACCCCCCTTGGCTTCGTTAGGAGTTAGCCTAAACGGAGGAGCTAGGAGTAGGTGACAGTACCTAGCTCTGTGCTTGCCCCCAAGGTCACACCTCTCCCACTTTCTCAAGTGAGGAGACAGCTTTCGGAAGATTTCTGCCGCTGGTGTGCAATCAGCGGACAACAGGACCATTAATGGTTCAGGTTGTAGATGCAAATGTGTTGATGGGAGACATATTCCAGGGACTAGCCGATAGTGACAGGGACGCATCCCTTATTTTCCGAAATGGGTATAGTAAAAATGTGTGGGATCCTGGTTCAGATGACACCAGTCGAGTGAGTGCCCAAGAGGATATCGCAACCTACACAGGATGCAGGACAGCTGTGACCCATGAGGGCATGAGTGGCACTCATGGTTCGAGCGGAGAGTCTTCAACAATGATTCTACATGAGCACTCAAAATTGCAGGTGACTGAGGAGAGATCTGACACAAAGGATTTGGATCAAATATGGGATCACGAGTTGCCTTTGTGGGTTGGTGGTTTAACCATGGAGGAGGTAGTTGAGCACATCCCTTGTGGACCAGCCAACAAGGAAGTGTATCCATACCGAGATTGGGTAGACATGTATATGACGAAGATGGAGACACCGAGGTTTACAGGCTCAATTGACATTAGTGGAGTTGCTATGGTGGAGAGGGCCAACCTCCTCTTCCAGGAGTTTTTTCGAGGGATGCTTAGGTTTGGAGGCATGAAGGAGCAGTCTTCTGAGGAGTTTGTGCAACTTATGATTGCTTGGCTCATTAAGAGCATTCAGATGGATTTTGGTATCAGTCAAAGGGTTGTTTGGGATCTCGATATCAAGGGGTCAATTCATGATTGGGTTGCAAGGAGGCATGAGGTGATCCAGTGGTTTATATGGGATCCTAGTATTGGTGTCCAGATGCATTTTTTAGTTGATAGTTGTCGATTGCTTGAGGACAAGCAATCTTTGGCGAGGGAGGACTGTAGTGTTCCCAAGAGTGACATGCATGCAAACCCTAAAAGTGAGATGCATGCAAACCCTAAAAGTGACATGCATGACATCTAAGCATTATTTAATGATGCATGCACCCAATTAAGTCTCCATGTGCATGCATGCAAGTCAACTGCAAATTAGAAGTTAAAGTGACCTAATTAGGTCAAAAGTTAGGGTTTTCGCAGTTGAAAATTATAAAAGAAAGATAAAGTGAATGGAGACTTTACTTTTGGATTATTATTACTTTGGAGCTCTTGAGAAGCAGCAGAACGTGCGGCCACAATAGTTTGGGTTGGAGACGGCGTCTTCAGCTAACAAGATTTCAGCAGTGAGACATCTGACCTGGTCTCCTTCAAGATAAACCATCTAGGTTTGTCACCATATCTATAGCATTCATCATTATCCAGTATTCTAGTACAAGTCCGAAGGTTATTGCAGATTCATCCGTACAGTTGGGAGCATTTATCTGGGAAACCCTAAGTCATTCACCAGGACTCTGGATCACCATATTTCTTCCGCATGCAGCCTGCATCCTCACTGATAGGATCACTCTACTGCACTGGGTGATTATCAGCTATTAGATTGTCCATCCAGGGCAGCTAGCAACAGTTTACAGGGTTGTGGGGGTGTGAGCAACAAACTGGGAGATCAATTCGCTAGGGCATCTGGAGAGGTCAAAACTCTTGCATGCTCCGACCATCCTCTCCGACACGAGCACACCTTCCTTCCGACTTATTTCCAGCTGAAACTGACCATCCCTTCAGCAAAAACTACATGGTACTCCAAATATTATAGTAAGTGACATGGTCATGGGCTTTTGGCATTGTGTCTTCATCCTATGTGAAGTAATATCTCTTTCACCCTACCCTTGTATTGCAATTTCATTATTATGTTTATTGAAGATTAACAATCTAGTACTTAGGCTTCTAATCAAATCTGCATTGAGTGTTTGTGTCTTCAGGGATTGCATCTAGTAGGAGCTTTCGGCATCTAATACCTTCACCATACAAGTGTTCCATTATTAATATTTTTGTTTGCAGGGTTGCAAGCGGTTCCGGATCTTTCTTGCCTTCTCCAACAAACTTCAAAAAATTCTATCAGTTACTTTGGTTGCTACAAGTGGATCTCCATTTTCAAGGTTCTATCCTACCTCTTTTCCACTTTTGTAGAAGTTATCAAGTCATTTAAATCTTTATTTCAAGCTTGCTTGACTTCTACTAAGTTAAATCTAGGCTTTCTAGTCTTAGATCTACTTTTTCAAAGCTAGATCCATCTTTCTAAAGGTCCATTTTTTAAAGATCTAGTTTCATTTCGTTTTTTAAATCCATCTTTCTTTTTGCCTTGGAAAACGTGCACAAGTTTTCTCGAAAAACGTGCAAATTTTTCATTTTTTAGGCTTGTTGGTTTTATGTATTTTTCATTAATTCTAAACTCTGGAAATTCATTAAAAATCAGAAAATTTTCAAATTTTTTCAAAAATTTTATTTTTTTAATTTTCTGACATTTTCTCGAAAAGCGTGCCATTTCAAGCTCGCTGTTTTTTGGGCTGATTTTTGACTTTTTTCTGTTAATTCTAAATTCTGGAAATTCATTAAAAATAAAAAAAATTTCAAAAAATTTTCAATTTTTTTTTACTTTTTCTCGAAAAACGTGCAATTTTGTACTCGCTGTTTTTACTGATTTTCTGCAATTTTTTGCTATTTTCCAGATTCTGAAAATTAGCCTAAAATGTTGAAAAATCTTTAATTTTAAATTCGCAAAAAGTCTCAAGTCGTTTCGTCAAAAATCGTGCATTTTACATAAAAAAACGGTGAGCTTGCCTGATCCTTTCCAAGTTTTTTTTTGGGTCTCATTCCATTGTTTTGATCTTTTGTTTCATCCCATAAGGCACCTGTCTTCTCATCCATTTAATCTTTTCGAATCACAAGTTAAAATTGGTTTCTTAACACCTTTACTAGTCCTTGTTTAGAGCTCTTATCCACAGGTGAACCAAAAGCAAAACCAAACAAAAAAGAGCAAGCAGAACTAGATCCAAAGACAAGGATCCAAAGCCAAAAAAGAAGTCATTCTCCTTTGTACAAACTCATAAGAGTTTTTCATTTTTACTTAAGTTACTTCTCAAAGTCCTGACAAGGATTAAGTTCCAAAGGCATTTGTACTTCATTAATAAAACAAGGTTAAGTGGGATAGGGCCTCCCATACTTGGTTTTTCTTCCCCATTTGGGGAAAAGTGTTTTTTGTTCTTAGCTTAGATTTATTTCGAGTACTTAGAGTAGTTTCATTTTTTTTTTTGCAAAGTAGATACCAATTGTTAGATTAGCCCATTTTGTTTCATTAACTAGGTTGATTACTTCATCTTTTAATTTTTTGTATCTTTCATAATTAATTCAACTGTTTAAAGTAGAAATCTCTTGAATCTCACTTTGTAGATCAAGAGTGCTCTCTATCGGAGAGTTGTCTTTTCATTGTTTAATAAGTTAATCAATTAATCTTGAAAGTCTCTTGAACTTGCCGTAATTCAGGTCAAGAGCACTCTCTATCGGAGAGCATTCCCACTGCATATCCTTGCATCAAGCATATAGATTAGCTAAGTCTCTTGAACCACTATCATAAGACAAGATCAAAAGCGCTCTCTGTCAGAGAGTTTTAATTAATTAACTTAATAAAATTCGCAACTCACACCCCTTTAATTAATTAACCCCCTTCCCTCTTTGCCGGAGTATGCTCTGATCGATCTTAGATCGGAATACCCAGAAACGGCATTGGATCTCTAAACCCCACAAGAAGAACTTAACTAAAACTTTTCCCCATAACCAACGCACCGGCGTTGTTCGATAAATACAGAGGCATGTGGGCAAATTCCAAGTGTGGGCATCGGGCTACCCAATCTGGGCACTGGTAGTTAAGTTATTGAACAATTACCTTTGACCCTAGACAGGTCCGCCATGTCTTCGAACAAAGCCACTGAAGGTATTACCGATTAGGACATCCAGCTACCGTAAGCGAAGATCACAAGTAAAAACTCTTAAAACTTACCAAGAGCACTTGCAAAACCTAACATTCACTGGCATCTTTTGGGATTCATATCTTTTTATACACAAAGCATCTCTGATAAGTTGACTCCATAGGCACTGGTTCCATCTTTTAGCATTGTTGATAGTCTGGGCCATTTGTCCATCAAATGTTTGATTATAAATCATATCTATGAATGCTTTATCTATTTCGTGAAGCTCTCAAATATTTGTCTATCTTTTAATTCCGGTGATAGCAACGTGGATTGCTTTGTCTTGTTTTCAATTCATCACATTAATCATCTTAAATCACAATAACTCCTAAATAACACCCACCCGCATTCGAAACATCTAAAAATTAACTTAAACATTGAGCCATAGAAAACTCTTTGTTAGGGACTACCCCCCTTGGCTTCGTTAGGAGTTAGCCTAAACGGAGGAGCTAGGAGTAGGTGACAGTACCTAGCTCTGTGCTTGCCCTCAAGGTCACACCTCTCCCACTTTCTCAAGTGAGGAGACAGCTTTCGGAAGATTTCTGCTGCTGGTGTGCAATCGGCGGGCAACAGGACCATTAATGGTTCAGGTTGTAGATGCAAATGTGTTGATGGGAGACATATTCCAGGGACTAGCCGATAGTGACAGGGACGCATCCCTTATTTTTCGAAATGGGTATAGTACAAATGTGTGGGATCCTGGTTCAGATGGCACCAGTCGAGTGAGTGCCCAAGAGGATATCGCAACCTACACAGGATGCAGGACAGGTGTGACCCATGAGGGCATGAGTGGCACTCATGGTTCGAGCAGAGAGTCTTCAACAATGATTCTACATGAGCACTCAAAATTGCAGGTGACTGAGGAGAGATCTGACACAAAGGATTTGGATCAAGTATGGGATCACGAGTTGCCTTTGTGGGTTAGTGGTTTAACCATGGAGGAGGTAGTTGAGCACATCCCTTGTGGACCAGCCAACAAGGAAGTGTATCCATACCGAGATTGGGTAGACAGGTATATGACGGAGATGGAGACACCGAGGTCTACAGGATCAGTTGACATTAGTGGAGTTGCTATGGAGAAGAGGGCCAACCTCCTCTTCCAGGAGTTTTTTCGAGGGATGCTTAGGTTTGGAGGCATGAAGGAGCAGTCTTCTGAGGAGTTTGTGCAAATTATAATTGCTTGGCTCATTAAGGGCATTTAGATGGATTTTGGTATTAGTCAAAGGGTTGTTTGGGATCCCGATATCAAGGGGTCAATTCATGATTGGGTTGCAAGGAGGCATGAGGTGATCCAGTGGTTTATATGGGATCCTAGTATTGGTGTCCAGATGCATTTTTTAGTTGATAGTTGTCGATTGCTTGAGGACAAGCAATCTTTGGCGAGGGAGGACTGTAGTGTTCCCAAAAGTGACATGCATGCAAACCCTAAAAGTGACATGCATGACATCTAAGCATTATTAATGATGCATGCACCCAATTAAGTCTCCATGTGCATGCATGTAAGTCAACTGTAAATTAGAAGTTAAAGTGACCTAATTAGGTCAAAAGTTAGGGTTTTCGCAGTTGAAAATTATAAAAGAAAGATAAAGTGAATGGAGACTTTACTTTTGGATTATTATTATTTTGGAGCTCTTGAGAAGCAGCACAGCGTGCGGCCACAACAGTTGGGGTTGGAGATGGCGTCTTCAGCTAACGGAATTTCGGCAGTGAGACATCTGACCTGGTCTCCTTCAAAATAAACCATCCAGGTTTGTCACCTTATCTATAGCATTCATCATTATCCAGTATTCTAGTATAAGGCCGAAGGTTATTGCAGATTCATCCGTACAATTGGGGGCATTTATCTGGGAAACCCTAAGTCATTCACCAGGACTCTGGATCACCATATTTCTTCCGCATGCAGCCTGCATCCTCACTGATAGGATCACTCTACTGCACTGGGTGATTATCAGCTATCAGATTGTCCATCCGGGGCAGCTAGCAATAGTTTACAGGGTTGCAGGGGCGTGAGCAACAGACTGGGAGATCAAATCGCTAGGGCATTTGGAGAGGTCAAAACTCTTGCATGCTCCGACCATCCTCTCCGTCACGGGCACACCTTCCTTCTGACTTATTTCTAGCTGAAACTGACCATCCCTTCAGCAAAAACTACATGGTACTCCAAATATTATAGTAAGTGACATGGTCATGGGCTTTTGGCATTGTGTCTTCATCCTATGTGAAGTAATATCTCTTTCACCCTACCCTTGTATTGCAATTTCATTATTATGTTTATTGAAGACTAACAATCTAGTACTTAGGCTTCTAATCAAATCTGCATTAAGTGTTTGTGTCTTCAGCGATTGCATCTAGTAGGAGCTTTCGGCATCTAATACCTTCACCATACAAGTGTTCCATTATTAATATTTTTGTTTGCAGGGTTGCAAGCGGTTCCGAATCTTTCTTGCCTTCTCCAACAAACTTCAAAAAATTCTATCGGTTACTTTGGTTGCTACAAGTGGATCTCCATTTTCAAGGTTCTATCCTACCTCTTTTCCACTTTTGTAGAAGTTATCAAGTCATTTAAATCTTTATTTCAAGCTTGCTTGGCTTCTACTAAGTTAAATCTAGTCTTTCTAGCCTTAGATCTACTTTTTCAAAGCTAGATCCATCTTTCTAAAGGTCCATTTTTAAAGATCTAGTTTCATTTCCTTTTTTAAATCCATCTTTGTTTTGCCTTGGAAAACGTGGACGAGTTTTCTCAAAAAACGTGCAAATTTTCCATTTTTAGGCTTGTTGGTTTTCTGTATTTTTCATTAATTCTAAACTCTGGAAATTCATTAAAAATCAGAAAATTTTCAAATTTTTTCAAAAATTTTATTTTTTTAATTTTGAGACTTTTTCTCGAAAAGTGTGTTATTTCAAGCTCGCTGTTTTTTGGGCTGATTTTTTACTATTTCTGTTAATTCTAAATTCTAGAAATTCATTAAAAATAAAAATAAAATCAATTTTTTTAATTTTTTTATTTTTTGAATTTTTCTCAAAAAACGTGCAATTTTGTACTCGCTGTTTTTTATTGATTTTCTGCAATTTTCTGCTATTTTCCAGATTCTGAAAATTAGCCTAAAATGTTAAAAAATCTTTAATTTTAAATTCGCAAAAAGTCCCAAGTCGTTTCGTCAAAAATCGTGCATTTTACATAAAAAACGAAGAGCTTGCCTGATCCTTTCCAAGTTTTGATTTTGGGTCTCATTCCATTGTTTTGATCTTTTGTTTCATCTCATAAGGCACCTGTCTTCTCATCCACCTAATCTTTTCGAATCACAAGTTAAAATTGGTTTCTTAACACTCTTACTAGTCCTTGTTTAAAGCTCTTATCCACAGGTGAACCAAAGGTAAAACCAAACAAGAAAAAGCAAGCAGAACTAGATCCAAAAACAAGGATCCAAAGCCAAAAAAGAAGTCATTCTCCTTTGTACAAACTCATAAGAGTTTTTCATTTTTACTTAAGTTACTTCTCAAAGTCCTGACAAGGATTAAGTTCCAAAGGCATTTGTACTTCATTAATAAAACAAGGCTAAGTGGGATAGGGCCTCCCATACTTGGTTTTTCTTCCCCGTTTGGGGAAGAGTGTTTTTTGTTCTTAGCTTAGATTTATTTCGAGTACTTAGAGTAGTTTCATTTTTTTTTTTGCAAAGTAGATACTAATTGTTAGATTAGCCCATTTTGTTTCATTAACTAGATTGATTACTTCATCTTTTAGTTTTTGTATCTTTCATAAGTAATTCAACTGTTTAAAGTAGAAATCTCTTGAATCTCACTTTGTAGATCAAGAGTGCTCTCTATCAGAGAGCATTCCCACTGCATATCCTTGCATCAAGCATATAGATTAGCTAAGTCTCTTGAACCACTGTCATAAGATGAGGTCAAAAGCGCTCTCTGTCGGAGAGTTTTAATTAATTAACTTAATAAAATTCGCAACTCACACCCCTTTAATTAATTAACCCCCTTCCCTCTTTGCCGGAGTATGCTTTGACCGATCTTAGATCGGAATACCCAGAAACGACATTGGATCTCTAAACCCCACAAGAGGAACTTAACTAAAACTTTTCCCCATAACCAATGCACCGGCATTGTTCGATAAATACTGAGGCACGTGGGCAAATTCCAAGTGTGGGCGCCGGGCTACCCAATCTGGGCACTGGTAGTTAAGTTATTGAACACTTACCTTTGACCCTAGACAGGTCCGTCATGTTTTCGAATGAAGCCACTGAAGCTATTACCGGTTAGGACATCCAGCTACTGTAAGCGAAGATCACAAGTAAAAACTCTTAAAACTTACCAAGAGCACTTGCAAAACCTAACATTCACTGGCATCTTTTGGGATTCATATCTTTTTATACACAAAGCATCTCTGATAAGTTGACTCCATAGGCACTGGTTCCATCTTTTAGCATTGTTGATAGTCTGGGCCATTTGTCCATCAAATGTTTGATTATAAATCATATCTATGAATGCTTTATCTATTTCGTGAAGTTCTCAAATATTTGTCTATCTTTCAATTTCGGTGATAGCAACGTGGATTGCTTTGTCTTGTGTTCAATTCATCACATTAATCATCTTAAATCATAATAACTCCTAAACAACACCCATCCGCATCCGAAACATCTAAAAATTAACTTAAACATTGAGCCATAGAAAACTCTTTGTTAGGGACTACCCCCCTTGGCTTCGTTAGGAGTTAGCCTAAACGGAGGAGCTAGGAGTAGGTGATAGTACCTAGCTCTGTGCTTGCCCCCAAGGTCACACCTCTCCCACTTTCTCAAGTGAGGAGACAACTTTCGGAAGATTTCTACTGCCGGTGTGCAATCGGCGGACAACAGGACCATTAATGGTTCAGGTTGTAGATGCAAATGTGTTGATGGGAGACATATTCCAGGGACTAGCCGATAGTGACAGGGACGCATCCCTTATTTTCCGAAATGGGTATAGTACAAATGTGTGGGATCCTGGTTCAGATGACACCAGTCGAGTGAGTGCCCAAGAGGATATCGCAACCTACACAGGATGCAGGACAGTTGTGACCCATGAGGGCATGAGTGGCACTCATGGTTCGAGCGAAGAGTCTTCAACAATGATTCTACATGAGCACTCAAAATTGCAGGTGACTGAGGAGAGATCTGACACAAAGGATTTGGATCAAGTATGGGATCACGAGTTGCCTTTGTGGGTTAGTGGTTTAACCATGGAGGAGGTAGTTGAGCACATCCTTTGAGGACCAGCCAACAAGGAAGTGTATCCATACCAAGATTGGGTAGACAAGTATATGACGGAGATGGAAACACCGAGGTTTACAGGCTCAGTTGACATTAGTGGAGTTGCTATGGAGGAGAGGGCCAACCTCCTCTTCCAGGAGTTTTTTCGAGGGATGCTTAGGTTTGGAGGCATGAAGGAGCAGTCTTCTGAGGAGTTTGTGCAACTTATGATTGCTTGGCTCATTAAGGGCATTCAGATGGATTTTGGTACCAGTTAAAGGGTTGTTTGGGATCCCGATATCAAGGGGTCAATTCATGATTAGGTTGCAAGGAGGCATGAGGTGATCCAGTGGAAACATATGGGATCCTGGTATTGGTGTCCGGATGCATTTTTTAGTTGATAGTTGTCGATTGCTTGAGGACAAGCAATCTTTGGTGAGGGAGGACTGTAGTGTTCCCAAAAGTGGCATGCATGCAAACCCTAAAAATGACATGCATGCAAACCCTAAAAGTGAGATGCATGTAAACCCTAAAAGTGACATGCATGACATCTAAGCATTATTTAATGATGCATGCACCCAATTAAGTCTCCATGTGCATGCATGCAAGTCAACTGCAAATTAGAAGTTAAAGTGACCTAATTAGGTCAAAAGTTAGGGTTTTCACAGTTGAAAATTATAAAAGAAAGATAAAGTGAATGGAGACTTTACTTTTGGATTATTATTATTTTGGAGCTCTTGAGAAGTAGCACAGCGTGCGGCCACAATAGTTGGGGTTGGAGACAGCGTCTTCAGCTAACGGGATTTCAGCAGTGAGACATCTGACCTGGTCTCCTTCAAGATAAACCATCCAGGTTTGTCACCGTATCTATAGCATTCATCATTATCTAGTATTCTAGTATAAGTCCGAAGGTTATTGCAGATTCATCCGTACAGTTGGGGGCATTTATCTGGGAAACCTTAAGTCATTCACCAGGACTCTGGATCACCATATTTCTTCCGCATGCAGCCTTCATCCTCACTGATAGGATCACTCTACTGCACTGGGTGATTATCAGCTATCAGATTGTCCATCCGGGGCAGCTAGCAACAGTGTACAGGGTTGTGGGGGTGTGAGCAACACACTGGGAGATCAATTCGCTAGGGCATCTGGAGAGGTCAAAACTCTTGCATGCTCCGACCATCCTCTCCGGCACGGGCACACCTTCCTTCCAACTTATTTCCAGCTGAAACTGACCATCCCTTCAACAAAAACGTCACACTTGTTTGATTCAACCATCCAGGGTATTGCAGCAGAAAACAAGGTCATTTCTTCATCAGCTCAACAGATCTTGCATGCGTATTCTCTCTGGAGCATATTCAACCGACTTATCAGTGGTAAGTGTCCATTCTATCCTGCAAACCCTAACCCTAATTTCAGCTATAAAATAGGGAAATTTTGCATGGTAGTTTGCATGCCCGGGTGTTTCAGTAAATTTGCATAGAAATAGAAAATATCAGGATTTGGGATATTACACTAGTATATGGCAAATAAATTACATGCAATTCTTTGGTAAGGTTTGACCATTGAAGTGGTAAGAAGTTTGAAGTCCTTGGTCATACATATGGCTTATGTGGTGGACACACTATGATATGGAAAAAAAATACATGCAATTCTTTGGTAAGGTTTGACCATTGAAGTGGTAAGAAGTTTGTGTGACAATTAAAAGTCAAATTAAAAATTCAAATTACAAATTTTAATTAAAAATTAAAATTCCTACCACTCTTACCTTTGAAAACAAGTTGGCCAACATAAAACATGTTGACTTTAATGTATATATAAATACATCCAAAAACAGTCAATGATGGAAGAAGTGAAGTGAATTCGTGGAGATTGGTCTGAGGTTTTTTCGGAGCAGTAGAGGAGCAGTTCATTTTTACAGAAATTTTTTGGGCTTCTTCACTAAAATTGGCATAACTTTCTCATACGGAATCAGAATTACAAAGTTCTTGGCTTGTTGGAAAGCTTGTTGTGAGGGCTATGTGATGACATGATCTATAGTTTCTTTTGGTTTGTCTACTGTTTCTTCATCTTGTGATCTTCAGAAAGGTATGGTTCATTCTTTTGGGTTTCTCTTGTGATGGCACATGTCTCTCATGAATAGAGTTCATATTTGATCTTAGTATGTAAGCCTCTATATTTGTATATATATTTGAAGTCATTATGGAGGATATGATGATGATGTTGCATACCTTTATGCTATGATATGATACACTTTATCATGATAATGCATGTGATAATGTTGATGCACTCCTATACAATATCATGTGCATGCATACCATAGTGTGATGATGCTCTCCTATGCACTATGATGTATACTTTATGTTGATGATGCATAAACGGTGCACACTAAGATGATGATGATGTATATTTGATGATGATGATTCATACCCTATGACGATGATGCATACCTATGATGATGATGATGCATGACGATGCATGCCGTATGTTCAGTGAAAGCAGAGCAGAATTACTTGTTCAGTAATTGTGTATGATGAGGTGTACAATGATGTGTACATGAGTAGATTGACCAGCTTGACCAACAGTACTAGTGAGCAGAAAAGAATGACCAACAGTGATGAGCGAAGTTGATGTGCAGAGATACTTGAGCAGATGTGATGAGCAACAAGGATGAGTAGATTGATTAGAGATTGATGAGCAGTTGTGATGAGCAACAGTGATAAGCAGATTGACCAGAGATTGATGAGCAGTGTTGACCAGCAGAGTGATGAGCAGAGATTGATGTGCAGAGCATAGGTTGGTTGTGCAGTATAGCCATATGATTGCTTGCAAGAAGAATCTTGCACTTGAGGATTGGACTCGTCAAACCCTTCTTAGTTGGAGCTAAGAAAACCAGGCTGGGTCTTGTTATAAGAGTTGGTGCTATTTTTATCAATTGGTAATGATTGTAATCGAGAAGATTGTTGTTTTCCATGTACAATAAATAAAGATCAAAATTCCAAATATTATTGTGTCTCTTTATGTGATGATTGTATGGTTGATTTAGCTGATGCATTTGATTATGTAATTCATGAAATAATGATTGATATATTTTGGTTGACTAAAAGAAGGTAAAAATGTTTAAATTTCTCACACACTGATTCACCCCCCCTCTCAGTGTGGCCATTGTTTGCAGTAGTAAAGAAGAAAAAGAAATGATGCCCTAATCCTTCCACAATTGAAGTATGTATATTTTGAATGATGAATGTTGACCTTCTATCATCCAACGAAGAAGATGTGAAAGAGAGCTCGCTAAGGATGGACCGAGGAAATTCGTAGGAGCAGTCAAGGCAAGAAAACACAGTCCCAAATCTTTCCACAGAGATAAAGTTTTCTTTGGTTTTATGACAGTCCAATTCTTGGACTTAGTCGTGGGTTATCTGCTGCACTGTTTTATGATCTTAAAGTTAAGTTGACTAAGATATTTTTGCAGCAGCAAGCAGTTTTGAAGGCTCCTTTTTCTACACTTACAAGCAATCCGATAACGTAGTCAGTTTAAACCACAAATGCTTGAGATAGTCACTGGCGAAGGGAAGATATGAACTACACCACATAAACCATTTAAGAAAGACTTGCTTAGATCTTTTTTCTTTTAGCACCTTATATTAGCTTAAAAATACAAAATACTTCAATATGAGCAACATCACATTGCCCCTTTGCCCATCATAATGAATTAAATGTATCAATATTCTCACCGTAAATACAACTATTTTGGATAAGACACCTAATTAGTCAAGTCAGTTTTGAGATTGAACTTGGACGCATCACCACTCAAGGAAGCTCTGCATCTCCTCCTAGAAAAACTTCTCAAAATCAATACCACTTCAAAAAGCTTGGCCATGCTTCCGAATCATCCAGCCATCTCCAAGAATAGCACCATTAAATTGATAGTTCAGGACCCGGAAAGGTGCTTTTCGACCAAGTTCTAGTCACTCTACGAAAAAGAAAAAATGACATGATAACATTTATTAGGCCCATTGTCTTTCCAATATTGAAGGCAGAGGATAGTTGCCCAATTACCTATGAGCAGATACATTGCTTACAAAATATTACTTGTGAGAACATTGTGCGTTCCATCTGTAGTTGCAGCAATTTTCACTCAGAATAGCAGATGTTTATAACCTTCAACGCTAGTGACCACTAAGGGTAGCTTTGGTGGACACTCTTAGACACAAAATTATATGTCATTGGTTAATACCTGAGAAACCCGTGGGGGTAGGGTTGCTCATTGGCCTGTTGTGACAAGGCTCGAAGGGTAGGTGACCCCTGGGATAGAGGCTCACCCAGGCGGGCTTTGGGATGTCTCGGCCCCTGCTAAGTCACAAGTTACTGGTATATCTGGCTTGCGAGTAGTTGGATAGACTCTTGGGAGGTTACTGTTCCCATGGTTAAAAAAAAATACCTGAAAAACCTACAAGATACTCGATGACTCATGATTCTGATATAACTTAAAATAAACAACGGTTATTGAGTCGTTGGGGTGAGGCGTAGTCATGAGGAAATGTGTTAAGGTGAGAACTAAAAACAAGACCAGCCACGGGGTCCCTTGTAGTCCAAGAAACTACCAAACTCCCTGATTTTTCTCACAAGAAATGTGTTTTAACATTTTAGGATTGGTTTACATCCATCATAAAAATAAAATACTTTAAATACATGTTAAAATTACTTAACACATGTCCTAGTAAACCTTGGTAAAATACTTTATCCTCAAGAATATGCTTTTAAGGAATGCATTAAAACATGACAAATTAATTTGCTGCAGTGCTGTATATGTTTCATTCCTTGTTGACACTCTTATGCCGTAGTTATCGAGCCGTGTGAGCTCTGTATATAATCATCCATACTGTGCTTTTGTATGTGAAGTTGTAAAGATTTCTAGTGAAACCCAAATGCCAAGATGTCATTACATAATATTGGACTTGGGCTTTCAGCACTTTTTCTAAATTAAAGTATCAAAGTGCCCAATGCCAAGTTGTCATTAGAGAATATTGGACTTTGGCCCTCAGGCATAAATATATGCAGAGAGGCATAAATATATGCGGAGACTTCCGATCACTTGCTGGCTCAAAAATGGCAACTTCAAGGCGTGTTCAGGGTCACTGATCTGGAGGAGTATTATCAACACTTTGTCGTTTATCATGCCAAGCCTCTGCTGGGAAGTGGGCAGTGGTGCACAAATCTTTGTCGGCATCGACCCATTCGTGGGTATGGGAGAAAATTACCTCTTATCTGCTCGGTTAACGTTGGCCCTCCATCAGCGAAATATCTTCGATTTAAAACAAGTCTTTTTGCCCAGGAATGCTCATTTGTCGGGTTGGCTGTCGTCTACGGACCTCAATCTCTGCGAGGGGACGGCAGTCGAATGAGATGAGTACGTTATACACTTGCACTCCACGGGCATCTCCTTAACAGCAAATGAAGACTCACTGGTTTGGGATCTGAATAAAATTTCTGGTAAGGTCTATGCAAACCTCATGTATCAGCTATTGGTGAATCGCTTCCTTACCCGTGATGCATCTGACATTCTCCACTACATCTGGGCGGGGCACTTTCCATTAAAAATAAAATGTTTTGGATGGCTCTGTTTTAACGAAAAGATCTTGACCTGGGACTCATTTCAGAAACGAGGATATATTGGTCCCGGTTGGTGTTGTCTCTGTCGGGCTGACAGGGAGACAACCAGTCACATTTTTGGGACTTGTCCCTTGTCCCTTGTCCCTTCTTCCATTGGTTGGGTGCGCAGCTTGCTCAGCCGGCTAACTGGGACTCTCAATCTCTGTTTTCCAACATACAACATTGGATCAAGGGGACAGGTCTGAATATCGACATCATTCTAGAATTTTTCTGGTCTGTATGGAAAGAGCGGAATCTATGTATTTGTGAGGAGATCCCAGTTGACACGATCAGAGCAAGATCAAATGCACTTAATTGGTTGATTTCGAAGATGGTTGATTTCCTTCAGTACACTGAACACGAAGATACACTGCAGAATTATCAACGTTCCAAGAGTGGATCTGGATGGGGTTGTTGCGTTTTTCGATGGTGCCCAGCAAAATGGTATATGAGGGGCAGGAATGGTGTTAAGAATCAGCAAAAACACTTCCTACAGTATGAAACTGGCGGCTGGGGTTGGCACTAATACAAAGGCTGAGCTCGTAGCTTTCTGGGGTCTTCTCTACTTTGCCTGGAAATTGGATTTGCTAGCTATTATGGTCTTTGGGGATTCCAAAGCAATTATCGATTGGGCAATGAACAAGCACACCCTGCACAACTTGGATCTTCAGCATTGGGTCATCCCGACTAAAAGCATCATCAACCGCTTTCATTCAATTTCTTTCATTCATGTCATGAGAGAGATGAATACTGAAGCCGATCATTTGTCCAAACTCGTCCTTAAGGAAGATTGTTTGGGAACTGCTCCAGGAGGGAACCTGCACTGAGCATGACATTTTGAGCATTATTTAATCTTCTGATTAACATCAATCTCAAAAACATTCTCAAGCTATTTCTAGTTTTTAAGTATTAGTTTTAATCTTTGTTTTTACAAGTTTATTGAGGTCTGATAGCAAAAATATGAAGGCAAGGGTTATTTAGAGCACGGTTCATATGGATAAAAGGACTGGGCAAAACATTTTGTAACTACGGCACAACTTTTCATAATAAATAAAGTTGTCTTGCTGGCGTGAAAAAAAATATTGGACTTGAGCTTTCAGCACTTTTTCCAAGTTGAAGTATAAAGTAAAAATCATTCGTTATAATATAATACAGCGAACACGCGGATATAATGTAAAGAGCATGTGGGTTTGACTTGCGTAGGAGCTAGATGGGATTACAATGCAATAAGTGGAATCATTATGATATAACACATCGATATAACATAAAGATATATGTGGAGGATTTGACTTGCCTGGGAGCAAGATGGGATTATGATGCAATAAGTGAGAAAAAGAGCCGAAAGTCAAGGAGTAGTTTAACATGATTAGTGTCTTTGTATGGGATTTCAATGCAATAAGTAGAAAAATGGGTTGAAGTTTTTCGTAAATGTAAGTAGTTTAACATGATAATTTTCTTATGGGATTAATATACTAAGTGGAAAAATGGATGAAAGTCAAGGTAAATGTGAGTAGTTGAATATGATAAAAAATTGTAAGGTTTATATACTTAGATTTTTAACCCTTAATTTTTGGCATGCAAAGCTTTATATGATCATTTGATCAAAACTTATTCCATAGAGAGGTTAAATTTGACAAAATCGCCATTTAAATGGAAACTGCAAATGAGGTAATCAACTTTCCATGCCATAATTAAAGGGAGACCATTATCTAAATGGAAACGACATTTTACAGTATGAGTTAATGAGCCTTACATGCCCTAAGCAAAGGAAGGAGCCATGGATTTATAATAGCATGTATTGACTTCCTACTTCTGCATGTTTTAGCTTGTGGTGTTCATTTTCATTTGGGTCTTTAGGTTGTTGGCTTGCCTTCTTCAAAGAAAACAAACATACCCTAATAGGCATGTGCATGTGCCTCTTGTGCCTAGCTACCTATTTCTTTATTATAGATATTAAGATTATGTTATTTTTTAGCTACCAATTTCTTAAGATATATTAAGACTATGAGTATTATAAATTTATGTTGAATTCCAAGCAAATATATAAGTGATTTTTAAGTAATTTGCTTTTTTCTTTTATTTTTATGATCAGGATTCCAAAATTAAAGATTTGATACTATTGAAAATTGTTGTTTTTCCTTACAATAAACCCAAGTTCAAATAGACACAACTATTGATGGATAGGACCACTGGCCCTCCTCTTGACCTTAACTTAGTACCATATATAGGTTTGGACAGTATCGGACATTGTTTAATAGGAGGTTGACAATATCGAACATTGTTTAATAGGAGGTTGTTTAATATTCCTAACTTCTGGCCATAGATTTATTTCACTATAAGTTGTAGATTTCTTTCACCCACCAAAGAATTCTATTAATTAAGACAATAAAGATCTAATTGAAAAATCCAATGATCTCATAATCAGAAACATAAGATTGATCTCATCTCCATCTATTCAAATGTCAAGACCCCATATATTATATCAAAGTCATTTGCACTAATCGGAAATGAGGAAAGCTACTAGATAATAGTAGGCATGACCATGTACAAAGCCGTAATGCGCTTTGCAAGAAACATGCTTTATAATCTCAAAGATGTGAGCAATGGGTTTTGCTTCATACAGAGATGTATGGTTTTTGCTAGTAATTTTTATTCTATGTTTTTATTTCTAAGAATGATGTATAGCATGTTTAGTATTTTTATGGAAACAAAGTACATAAAATGTTTTTTAATATGTATATATGAAGGACCATTGCAAAGAGATGTATAATTCATAGCATTATGTTGTTTTTCAGAATGATGTTTTTAAAGAAATTTGTGAAGGCCAAAAGTTTTTTTGTGTGAGAATATGAATTTCTATACCAAGGCAGGGAAAATTTTAAGGGTCCATACTTATTTAAAATTGTAAAAACATTGGCGAATCTTACCAATTCTTAAAATGTCAACTATAAAATTTTGGGGAAATTTTTCTAAAAATATTCCAATTTTTAAGTATTTTATATAGTTTATATAATAATTTGGTGATTTTTAGAGTGGAAAAATTTTACCCTATCAAAATTCTACTAAACTGGGCTTCAAGAATTGCAAATTGGCAAAACAAAATTGGAAAAAAAACATAGAAAAATAGCCCATGGGCTAAATTTAGCCCCTAATACAAGAGAATTAATGAATAGAGCTTTAAAAATTGAATTTTTAAATTGAAATAGATAGTCAATAGTAAAATACATGATTTTTAAATTAGATAATGAAATATTTAAAACACTAAATTAAATACTTTATCTTAAATTTCAAAACTAATTCTTTACTTATTGATTATACCAATTATAGGTAAAAATAAAATTGCTATGAATAAATAATATAAAAATCAAAATTTGGATTTAGTAAATTGACTTGGATTCTTGAAAATCCTACTAGATTTGGTGTGTTCTAATGTTAAAAATGGTGATGATAATAAGTGAGTTTAATATGAATATATTACACTTTGCAATTTTCATTTTTTAGTTTTAAATGACTTTCAATATTTGAATTTCCAACTATTTTGTTGTCAATTTTTTTTTAATTTAGAAAATAAAATTAAGAAAAAATATGTACAGAGCTATGAATTTTCAGCAAAAACATTCACAATGTCCATATGCCAATGTTTCTCTTCCTAGACTGTCTTATGCTATGATGATAGAGAAGACATACTAAGATACTACATGACCAAATTTATTTCTTAGACAGGACACAAATTTTAGAGATAATTATAGATCGAGCTTGGCTACCACAAAAACCTACAAACCAGAGTTTTCTTAAGGTATGTTAACTTGAAACTTCAATAACATTTCATTGGAATATATGCATTACCTATGATTCAAAAAAAATGGTAAAGAATAAATATAGTAGAATTATAGGTAAATATTATTTTGGCTTTCATGGCAAGGGGTTTTGGAAAAAATAATTCACCAATTAGCTTCTCGATACAACTTCCTAGTTTCACCTGCAAACATTGGTACAATAGCATACTCCATGTCCATCTACATGGTACCTCCCAGTTTTTTGGCCTAGATTCTAGATAGCAGCATCCCGTACTTGGTTGGTACATTAGCTACCACCACATCTATCAATATACTTTTAGTAGGTAACTGGGACAACGTGACTACAAGGTCTTTTATCATTCTCAGACATTTGACTTTTCTAGAGTAAAATATGTAAAGATCATGATAGGGCCTGGTTATTTCTAAGCCAAGTAGTTTCATAATGATTTTGGGCATGAGGTTGTCGGAAGCGTCAGAATCAAGCATGCAGTTTTGCAATAATTTATCATGGATACTAAGTGTAACATAAAAAGTAGAAGTGGGTTTGTCTTCATCATTAGCATGGGGGCACATCGAATGGCAGGGGATTCATCAGATAAATTTATAGTATCTCACTGGTCAGATGCTTCAACATGGTAGAGTAATTTATCAATTTGCTTCTAGTATGTAGGTTTTAAACTAACTCGGATAGTAGGATGGGGATCTTAAGCTTGCTCGATTCTTTCTCAAGCTTGAAAGATGTCCTATCAAACTCCTTAAAATCATATTCATTTCTTTTGGGAAGAGGTTTATTAGGAAGCTGTGGATTAAGGGTTTTGACACCTTCTCGACTTACGTCCTTTGTTAAGCCCTTAATGATGGCACATTATCCCATATAGTGTGGCTCATTACCCCCTATATTGTGGTGCATTATATATTATTTATGTTGGATTGGGTCTATTAGTTGTTAGTTTACACCTTGGTCTCCTATATATATGAAGCATTTATTCTCATTTAGTCATCATTGTATCTTGTCTTGTCTTGTGTACTCAGTACGTTGTGTAAGGAGGTTCCTACCTCGAAGAGGATTGATATTATCTTTGATCTTCATTGTTAAGGTGTGAATTACTCTCTTATTATCTATTTATGTTCTTTTTATGCTATTTATGGGACTTGGTTGCGTAACATTTGGTATCAGGACTCTTTCCTCGGGACTCGCTTCTGCAAAATGAGTCACCTTGAACGTTTTGCTAAAAAAAAAGTATACAAGGATTCAGAGATCGAGGTTAAAACCTAGTCTAAAATAGGTGTTCTAGGGAAAAAAGGTCATATCTGAGGCATCTGAGATCCAAATTGAGTGAGACTAGTTGAATACGAAATAAGACAGACCAAGGTATATGTGATAGGAGTTTCAGCCATAAACAAAATATTGGACATGTGGCATATCGTACAAGTTCGTTCTTCTAGATAGGACAAAAATAAGAAGCTTTGGGATATTTGCAATAAAAAATATTTGGCACATCCAAACTAGGTCAAACCCATGGAATTGTAAAGAAGACACATCAGGGTACCACAGGTCGAAGTTTCAGACCTAGAGGAGTCAAAGTTCAAATTTTACCTCAGTTACAAGTCGGCCATAAAACAATATTCTAATTAGGGATTGAAAAAGGTACGTCATTTTGAATTTGAATAGATTTAAGTTGAAGGATCTATTTGTGGTAAACCCTAGGGTGTGATATATATTTATTGTTCAAAATTTCACCAAAAGGAAGTGGAAAAACTCACACTCTACTCAATTCCCTAAAGGATTCATCCCCGACATACGATGAAATGGAAGCCATATATTTTAGAGTGTCCAAGTTGGAAGATATGATTAAAGGAAATGTGAAAATGGATGACTTAGTTAAATTGGAAAATAAAATGACTAGTAAGGAGGATCTCAAAGGGATGGCTAGAAAAGAATATATTCAAGACTTGAAGGAATTGATTAAAGATATAAAACATAGCTTTGTTTCTCATGTATCTAATCAAGAAGATGATAAGGAGGAAAAAGGGGACTTATTCGAGGCATGTATGGAGAAAATTGAAAACAGTTGGAGAGTAGGAAGTTTGAGTCCTCAAAAGTTGATGATTCACTACAACATCATGGGTTCAATTCAGGTCCAAGGAACTACTTTATCCCCAAGATTGACATGTGAAAGTTTGATGGCAAGGATCCATTCTCATGCATTTTTCAGATGGAGCAATTCTTTGATCTACACTAGGTGTCAACTTTGCAAAAGGTAACTATTGCATCCTTATATTTATAACCTGATAAATTTGTATGGTATCAATGGCTTTGTGACCATAAAAATGAATCTACTATCTCTTGGTCTATATTCAAAGAAGAATTGATTGCGCATTATGGGGATATAAATAGCAACACCTTCTTTAGCGAGTTGGTAAATATCAAGCAAAAAGGTCCAGTTAGAGAGCACATCAAGCAATTTCAGCAGCTAACTCTCATAGTGAGGAATATTTCAGAAGATCATTTGTTATATCACTTTATTGGAACCTTGAAGGATAACATTCAACATGAGTTGCATCTCTTTGAACCATCATCCCTAGAAAAGGATTTCATGATGGCAAGGAAGGTTGAAAGTAAAAATATGGCAATGACTACTAGAAAGACCTTCTCCAACACATACAAAGAAAATAATGTTCCTTCTTCTAAACCACCACAAATGTTGACACCCCAACAACTAGATGAAAGAAGTAAAAAATGATTATGATTTGATTGTGACAGCAAGTACAGTAAGGGACATAAGTGTGGTGAGAAGAAATTATTCTACATATATTGTGAAGAGGAAGAACCAAAATAAGAGGAAGCATCTCAAGATGAAGAAATAGAAGAGGCTACTTTAGAAGAATTACTCCCACCATATCTTGTCATGCATTGGCTGGATATAGCACTCCTCAAATTCTCAAGATCAAAGGATAAATCAAAAAGAGGAAGGTAACAATGTTGATTGATTTTGGTAGTACTCATAATTTCATTCGATGTAAATTAGCCAAAGTTCTTAACTGCATTGTATATCCAGCACCAAAGTTTCAAGTAATGATTACAAATGGAGGAACTATAAATTGATAAGGGAAGTGCCATAATATCAATATTTCTATGGGGGAATATGTATTGAATAGTCCAATGATTGTTATCCCAATGGGTGGTGTTGATGTTGTCTTAGGGGTCCAATGGTTACAATCATTGGGAACAGTGGTTTTTACTTTTCAAAATATTTTCATGAAATTTTCATGGGAAGGAAAATAACATGAGTTAAATGGTATCACATGAAAAGCAAGCACGGTGATAAGCTCTAATGGTATGACAAAGTTGTTGAAAAAGGAACATCAAGGTGTAGTTGCACAATTATGATCATTAGATGTTCAAAGCTCGAAGTTCCCTATCTCCCCCGATCTCCAATGGGTCATTAATAAGCATTCCAAGGTATTTGAATATAATCCCAAAGATCTTCCATCTATTCAAGACTTTGATCATACTATCCACTTATCTAGGTAGTTTTCCTTCTAACATTATACCTTATCGATATCCTTATAGCTAGAAGACTAAAATTGATCGTACAGTTTCTGAAATGTTAGAGGCTGGAATAATTAGGCCTAGCCAAAGTTTTTACTCCGCACTAGTGGTAATGGTACCCAAGCCAAATGGATCATGGACTATGTGTCCTAATTATATATATCTCAACAATATCACCATTACATATAAGTTTCCCAGTCCCGTTGTTGATGAATTGTTAAATGAATTACATGGAGTAGTTGTCTTCACAAAGTTGTATCTTCGTTCCGGGTATCATCAGATTCTAATGAAGGATGAAGACATCCCCAAAAAAACATTCAAAACTCATGAAGGTCACTATGAAATTTTTGTCATGTCATTTGGTCTCACAAATGTGCCTTCCACATTTCAAGGTTTGATGAATTCTATTTCCAAACCTTTCCTTAAAAAAATTGTTGTGGTATTCTTTAATGATATACTAATCTATAGCAAGTCTTAGGAAGAACATGTTCAACATGTTGACCGGGTACTACAACTACTAAAGGAGAAACAATTGTATGCAAAACCCTCAAAATGTTTTTTTGGGATAAAGGAGGTAGAGTATTAGGGTCATATTGTATCTCATGAAGGTGTCAAGGTAGACCCTAACAAAATTAAATCCATGATGGATTGGCCGATTCCCTAAACCCTGAAGAATATTCAAGGATTATTAGGTCTGACAGGGTACTGTCTCAAGTTTGTTCGGAACTATGGAAGAATCACAACTCCTCTAACAACATTATTGAAGAAAGATGCATTTTCTTGGACTCCAGAGGAAACTCAAGTTTTTCAACAACTTAAAGAGGCAATGTGTAAAGCTCTTGTTTTAGTGACACTAGACTTCACAAAAACCTTTATTGTGGAATGTGATGCTTCGGGAAATGGATTTGGAGTTGTACCAATGCAAAAAGGACACCCTCTTTCCTTCACAAGTCATCCAAACAAGGGAAAGAACTTACAAAATCCCAATTATGAGAAGGAAATGTCGGCAGTACTACATGCCCTGAAGAAATGGCGCCCCTACCTTATACGAATACGTTTCAAGGTTAAAACTGATCATGATAGCCTTAAATAATTCTTGGAACAAAGGCTATCTTTAGAAGACCAACAAAAAAGGGTTACAAAGATGTTTGGATATGACTTTGAAATCATCTACAAATATGGGAAGAAAAATGTTGTCGCAGATGCACTCTCCTGGAAAGATGAGGATTTTGAAGCATTGCTCTATGCTATCTCAATCATCCTACCATGTTGGATAATTGAAGCAAGGGATGAATGGAAAAATGATGAATAAATATGGACATTCATTCAAAATTTGCAGCAGGATCCTAGTGCCTCTAATAGATTTAGGTGGAAAGATGACTTGCTATGGTAGAAAGATTGCTTATATCTTGGTACGAGTTCCCATCTCAAGCAAAAGGTACTTTTGGAATTCCACTCCGCACTGATAGGAGGGCACTCAAGTTTCTTGAAAACCTACCACAGGGTAAAGAAATATTTTTTGGGGGATGGTCTTAAAACTGATGTTCAAAAATTTGTGACCGAATGTTTGGTTTTCCAACAAAATAAAGCGGAAACAATTAAGACCCTAGGTCTCCTACAACCACTTTACATTGCAAGAAAAAGGTGGACAAAGGTCTCGATTGATTTTATCATAGGTTTAACAAAGTCTGAAGGGAAGAGTGTCATCATGGTGGTTGTTGATAGACTTACTAAATATGCACACTTATGTGCACTATCTCACCCCTTCAAAGCAAGCACAGTCGCTAATGCTTTTATGGAGACATTCCAAAAACTACATGGTACTCCAAATATTATAGTAAGTGACATGGATCCCATTTTCATTGGCAATTTTTGGACCAAATTTTTTTTTTTGTTTGGGTACTCAACTGGCTCATAGCTCATCTTATCATCCTCAATTTGATGGACAAACATATATCATAAAAAAATGTTTGGAAGGGTATCTTCGATGTTTTTCAATCGATAAACAAACACAATGGGTCAAGTGGTTACCCATAACATAATGGTGGTATAACACTTACTTCCATACATCAACAAAAGTGACCCCATTTATGGCACTTTATGGGTATCATCCACCATCCATCACATATTCACTAAGAGACTCCTCTAAGGTTCAAGTAGTGGAAGATTACATGAAGCATCAACAACAAGTTCTTTGACTCTTAAAGGATGACCTGACTCTAACACAAAATCAAATGAAACAACAAGCAGATCAACATCGTAGTGAACAAAGCTTTAATGTGGGGGATTGGGTGTTTTAAGACTACAACCATACAAACAGATGTCCTGAAGAAAACCAAGAAGGATAAGAAATTATCACCTAAATATTGCGATCCCTACAAGGTGCTATAAAAGATTGGTAGTATGGCCTACAAATTGGAACTACCTGCATCTTTATGAGTCCATCCAGTTTTCCATGTTTCCTGTTTAAAGAAGGTAATTAGTGACAAGCTACCAGTTGAAACGATATTACCAGAACTTAATGAGGAAGCAAAAATCATCTTGGATCTTGAATAAAATGAATGAATGAAATGAAAGAACATATATAGCATCATAAACTTATACATATTGCAATTAAAACAAAGATACAATAAACACATGTTCTATTAAATGGTGGACATAGAACAGACTGTAAATACAACAACTAGAATGGTGCTAGCTATCTCTGATAAGTGATGTGGCTGCTACACTCATCTGTGCCAAGATGAATACAAAACGAGCCTAAAGGGTCTATTTATAATAATCATGAGGGAGATAAATTTAAAGGTCCAAAACATAACCCTAGAAGATGAATTGTCATAAAGTTTGCGGACCTAATCTGGTTAGTTGAATAGTCAACTTCCCGAGGTCATAAATTTTGCATACGATATCTGATTTGGACGCTTGATAGTTTGTTGGAAAGGTATATCTGAGATTCACATCTTCCAACTGGGGACAAATTAATGATATTATTGTCCATTCCACCACCACCGAATCGCCAAAAAACATCGTTTAGGGCCACAAAACGGCCCCAAACGTTTGGGACCTGAAAAATCATAGAAAAAATAATAGGAAACTACGAACAATGGACAATTGTTTTCAGCCAATCGAATAGGTGGGTGGCCACCAATATCCATCTGAATAAATCCTCCCCCCTTGGGAAGCATTGGTATCCATTGTGTCAAATCCCTTATCATATCTGAAACTGTGTGTTGAGTTGATCTCCCAATGCGACATTTGCTGAAGAAAAGAGGTTTCCTTTCTTTGAAATTTATAGATGGTTGTAATTGTTGTTGATGGATGCGTTGGAACTGTTCAACAATTTTGGTTTCCATGTTGTCCTTGGTTTGAACCGATATGGATGATTTCCTCCTAGAGGAGCACCTTGAATGTGTGGCCTTGCATCGTAGAGGTACTCGAAAGATGAGGAAACAATGAATTTGTTTTCTTCTTGTTTCTGCTGAGAAGAGACACCCTGTGCAGAGGGTGTGGACGTCTCTCCAATATGATGTTCTCCTTTAGCGACAATTGCGAAGAAGGGTAATTTCTCGGTGTGGGATATTATCTTCTTTCCCTGCGAGACTGTGGAAGGCGCAACTGTCTCTAGTATCTAATAGAGTTTTCCTCCCAAAGTGAGAATGACACTACGAGGTCATGATTCATATATAGCATGACACTTCCACATATATGGTTTTCCTAAAAGAACATCACAGACTTTAAGCGAGGCCACAACACACAACACCTCTTCTTTGAAAGACTCGATGCCACATGGTAGGCAACATTGCTGACTAACGTGGATACCTCACCCTTGGCTTACCCAACCGATCTTGTATGGTTGGGGGTGTGGTGTTGTTGGAAGCTCCAATCTCTTGATGACTTCTGATGAGATTGGGTTCTTTTGACTGTCATTGTCAACAAAAAAATGTAATGGGATTCCCTTCACCCACATCTGAGAGTGGAAGAGGCACTCCTCTCCCTCCGAATCTTCAAGCTCCTCTAGTTGAATTTGGGCGGTAGCAACAATGACACTAGGTTCTGCACAAATGATCTGCTTCCCATAGTCTATGACTGTGACATTGGGTTCTTAATCAAAATCGGGATATAATTCTTAAGCTTTGATTTTGACAACCAATGACTTCTTTGAGAGGCATTCATTAGTGTTGTGCCTGGGGATTTTATGGAACTCCCACCACTTCATGATGTCCTTATTTTTATTTCCATTACCCTTCTTCACTTGTGGAGGGAATTGGTTTTCCTTTTCTTGTCCTATGTTCTGCGGGCCAATGTTTCCCTTGCCTTACTCTTGCGGTGGATTCGTGGATCCAAATTCTTGCTTGTTCTTTTGCCAAAATTTCTCCTCGATTTTGAAACCCTACCGATAGGCAGATCCAAATGAAGAGTGTTAAAATTGTTGTGCCATTTAGATCATCAAGCAATGAGTCCAATATTATTGATGCAGTAAAAGAGGAATGAAGATACACACTGAACAAATCAAACCACATAGGAAACGGATGAGTATAACTCAGATAATTACAGTATCATTCTCATTAAATAATCTAGTGTTACAATAGTGTTACATAAGGAAGAATTTGAATTCATTATGGAGGAATTCGAATCTACCAACTGGATGTGACTGTATCTTACCGACTAGCTAACTAATGGTGTCTTAATCAATATCAGAGTCTAAATGGTTAACTCCATATGTCTAATCAAGTCACACAATCAGTAATAAACAATTAACTCAATCTAACTGAAGTGGTAGGTGATCAAATTCACCTTATCCACATGTAGCCATGCATAACTAGTGATAACTGAACTGATTGTGATCTAACTGAATGTAACTAGAAAATAATTAAGCTTAACTAATTCCAACTCCAACTGACTGAAGGAGGTTGGTTTCGGGACTCCCAGTGGCTCCTAAAATGTAGGAATTGGTCTAGGAGGCACCTAAACTGATGCATGCAAGTGCAGTCAGTGGAAGTTAGCCTCTAGCAGTGTTCCCCACACACTAGTAACTGATACATGTGGTCCCATTAGTACAAGTGAACCCAATGGTACTAATGTACCCAATTAATTAAATAAAACTCCTAAGTTAGGCTAAAATAATCTAATAGATAGTTTGGTCAAGGGAGGATTATAGATCCTAACACCCCCCCCCCTAAATCCTAACTTGGACAACTATGGGCCTTGGCAACAAGGCCATAAGTCACCCATATACAATCTAAAAGATAAAATGTTGCTTAATAAACTGAGGAAATAGGGGAAATCCTCATGGGAACCCCCCCCCCCTCAAAATAAGCAGGAAGCATGAAAATGCGAGTTTTTTTAGAAGAAAAAGGCTTCCTCCTTAGAAAAATAACTTGAACAAAACACTGCTGCAAAATTGCAGCTCTATGCAGCAGCATGGTCCATCTATGCAGCAGCATCCTGAAGCTGTGCATGTGATCCTCTCAATGTTCTTCTGAACTGATCACTTTGTGAGTTTCTTTTGGATGGTGAATCTAGGGAATGATCAAGTTTCTTCTTTTGTGGGCCATGTAGTTGATCATTTTCCATCATCAAGTAGCATCGCCCTGGAATTTTGGTGCACGAATCTGTAGGGAGTGAATCTGTGAGAGACAATGCAACATGTTCATTCTAATATTGGGACCTAATTCTTCTTCTGTCTTTTGGATTTCCAGCACCATTTCCAGCTGCATCTATGAGATTTTGAGCCCATCTGGGCTTAGGCTTTTGGTTTGGAGTGGATACTAGATCTGGATCTAGAACCTCATGAGATTCAGTCTCAATAACAGTATCTTACTGGATTTGATCTACTTCATCTGAATCTGATTCTGAAACCTGTAGCAAATCATCATCATCAAAAAATGGTGGAGAAATGGTTATACCTTCTTATGCTGGTGGTGGTGGTGCGTCATACAACTGATCTTCTTCAAACTGAACTCTCCGTTCAATGAAGCATCTCCTGGTTGCAACCTCCATCAATTTGTAAGCTTTTTCATCTTCTACATATCCCAGCAGAATGCATTCGCTACTTTGGGCTTGGAAGGCCTTCCTCTTGTCAAGTGGTATTCTGGCCCAAGCTTTGGAACCAAAAACTCTCAAATGAGAGACATTGGGCTTATGCCCATGCAATGTTTTGAATAGAGTGGCCCTAACCACTAATTTATGAGGCACTCTATTCTGCAAATACGAAGCATAGGTTACAGCTTCAGCCCAAAGAGAAGGAGGAAGATGTTTGGCATGGAGAAAGCATGTTGCCATCTCCTTCAGTGATTTGTTCTTCCTCTCAGCCACACCATTATACTGTGGTGTGTATGGAATTGAGTGTTCCATTCGAACCCCTTCTGATTCACAGAAATTATGGAAGTCTCCTTTGATGTATTCTCCTCCTTTATCAAATCTTATAGAATTGATTTTCTTATTGAAACTGTTCTCAACCATAGCTTTAAAAACTTTAAAAGTCTCATAAACTTCTGATTTTTGTTTTATAAAGTAGATCTAGGAGTACCTAGAACAATCATCAATAAAGGTGAGGAAATACCTGCAACCATTAATGGAGTTTGCGGGCATAGGTCCAGCTACATCACTATGTATCAAATCAAGTATAGAGGCAGCTCTATGTGCCATCCCAACTTCATACCTCTTCTCTGGATGCTTACCTACCAAGCAACCAAAACATACTCCATCGGAAGTTTGGATGGAAGGAAAACCTTCAACCATTTTATCATTGTGGAGTTGCTGGAGATATTTGAAATTGAGATGGCCAAATCTCTCATGCCAAATATTGTTGGTGTTGTTAGCATGAGACAATAAAGCTGTAGGAGGAGAGACAGGTAAAAAATTATAGAACTCATAAGCTTTAGTAGAGTGATTTGCAATACCTTTCACTATGAGTTGTCCAATGGATTTTTTTTCTGTAATTTCAATTGTATCTGAGTCAAATGTAACTCTCTTGGGAGAGCCTGTATGAGTCATATGATAAACAGACAACAAGTTAGCTGCAAGGGAGGGCACATATAGGGCATTCTTGAACTCTCCATGCTTTACTCTGACTGAACCCCTTCCTTCTGCTGGAATTTGGGAATCATCTCCCATGTGAATATTAGACCATTTTGACAGTGTGAGGGTAGAGAATGATTCCTTGGAGGAAACCATGTGGTTGGATGCTCTAGAACCAATTATGTATGTTGTTGACTAAGTAAGGCTAGATTTCAAAGCAGGCCACCTTTCATCATCTTCTGTCTGTGGTTCTTCATCAGCCTTCTTTGCTCTTTGTGGGAGAGCAATTTTATTCTGCTTGAGGAGAGCTGACAATTGGTCAATCTGCTTCTTCAAACAATGGTATTCAAGATGGAAACCCTTCGCACAATAGGGACATATCTTCTTATCAAACTTCTTTTTCTTATAGCCCGAAGCTCCTTCAGAAGTTTTCTGATTCTATTTAGGCTTTGAATCAGCTGCTTTAGGCTCCTTCTTCTTTGATTTCCCTTTAGCTTGTGCTTTATTAGAGTTTTTCACTAGGAGAGCTTGATCTTTGGAGGTCATGATGACTCCCATCCGGATCAACTTCTCTTACTCCTTGATTAAGGACTCGAAAACGGAATCAAGTGAAGGAATTTTTTGTTAATTTTTTAATGGTTATATCAGATCTTATAACATTTAGCATCATAATAGCATAACCATAAGCAAAAGATCATTGAAACACAGACAAGCACAACCACACAAAAGAACACAAAGATTTATCCTGGGAAACCCTCATGGGGAAGAAAACCCAGCAAAAATTTCCTCTATATAAGATGTATAAAAAGTAAAAGACAAGACCCCAGATAGGTGCGCCTCCCTCCAGTAGATATATCTCTCTCTCTCTCCTATGCGTTTTTTCACAAGTGAGTGTGTGTTCAAATGAGGAACACATCTCCTCTATTTATACTCTTTTCGTCACTTGACTTTTAACCTAACAAGTCGACCCCACTAGACTAGGTGGGTCGACTTCACTTAGGAAGACACCATACAATATTATATTATATTCATTAGGGTACTATTGACCCGACTTACAATGGAGGCTTTACCTCATGACTCTATGATGACCAAATACAATAGTAACACCCCGCTAAAGGAATAATAACATCTCCCTTGGGTTATATCAGTAAAATACATTTAGAATATCCTTTGAAGTAACAATATTCAACACTCCCCCTTAACGATAAGGTTATTCTACTGACAACATCATCATAGACTATAGGAGAATAGAGAGACAATATCTGCAACATCATTGAGGCTATACATCTATACGTCACAGGAAGTTTTCACAATCAGTAACTAGAACAGTGACTCTTCATCTTCTACATCACATGATCACTTGATCCTTTTGCAGCAACGCTTCGATCTTTTGATCCTTCATAGTAGCACTTCGATCTTCTGATCCTTTGTAGTAGTACTTCGATCTTCTAATCCTTTGCAGCAGCACTTCGATCTTCGGATCCTTTGCAACAACACTTCGATCTTTTGATCCTTTGCAACATCACTTCAATATTCTCAATCCTTTGCAGTAGCACTTCAATCTTCTCGATCCTTTGCAACATCACTTCGATCTTTCTCAATCCTTTGTAGTAGCACTTCAATCTTCTCGATCCTTTGTAGAATCACTTCAATCTTCTCGATCCTTTGCAGCAACACTTCAATCTTCTCGATCCTTTGCAGCAACACTTTGATATTCTGTAATAGCCTTCTGATCTTCTCGATCCCTTGTAGTAGCACTTTGATCCTTTTGCAGCAGCACTTCAATCCTTTCAATCCTTTGCAGCAACACTTCGATCCTTCTTAATCCTTTGTCGCCGCACTTCAATATACTTGACCCTTCGCTACTATACTTTGATCTAGTAGATCCTTCATCGTCATGCTACCTACAGTACACATGATCTATTTGCAGGACGATCAATCCTGATCACTTTAGGACATAAGTCCAAGGACGATGCAATCCTCCATCAGCATGATCCATGAAATCGATAAGCTAAATGGTCTACAACTAAATGTAGATCTCAACCGCACCCAGTGCCGGCCCTATCATCCATGAGGACTCATCATAGACCATCCATAACACATAGGTTAGGACCACTCCCAAGAGAGTGTTATACTACGGTATCTACACTTGCGTTTAGGCATACTCTTCCAAGTAAGAGTATTTTCTGCAGAGTAGATCTCGACCACATACAAAATGTCGTCCCATCGTAGAACATCCATACCACACAAGTTAGAACCACTCCCAAGTGAGTGTTATACTAAAACACCCATGAGGACTCATCATAGAGCATCCATACCACAGAGGTTAGGACCATTCCCAAGTGAGTGTTATTCTATGGTATCTAGATATGAATGTAGGCATACTCTCCATACAAGAGTATTGTCTGTAGAGCAGATCTCAATTGCATACAAAATGTTAGTCTTGTTGTCCATGTGGACTCATCATAGAGAATCCATACCACTAAGGTTAGGGCCACTCTTGAGCGAGTGTTATTCTATGGTATCCACAACTGAATGTGGGTACTCTCCATGATAGTAACATATGCATGGCCATCCTTAGCTAGTAAGGACCACTCTCATGAACAGAGTGTTATACCTGCCATCCTCAAAAGAGGATACTATCGTCCACAAGTAAATATGGGTACTCTCCATGTGAGAGTAATATCTGCAGGGCCATCCTTAGCTAGTAAGGACCACTCTCATGAATAGAGTGTTATACCTGCCATCCTCAAAAGAGTATACTATCATCCACAAGTGAATGTCAGACCTTGTCTACATCTTCAGGCGCACTTAGCCTCTTCCATGTTGGAGCATCACTGTCATCCCATCATCGATGTCAGTCTCATCATCACTTCCCATTTTCTGGCAGGATCCATATTATCAACCTGCTCCCCCTTTGTCCGAGGAGGGTTCATAGTCTCAACATGTTCTTCCTTTTCTAGGATAGTCCATATATTCGACTTGTTCCTCCTTTCTGAAGAAATTCCATTCGTTCAACTCGTTCTTCCTTTCTTAAGAAACTCCATATCTTTGACTTGTTCTTCCTTTATGAAGAAATTCCATATCTTCGACTTGTTCTTCCTTTCTGAAGAAAGTCCATATCTTCAACTTGTTCTTCCTTTCAGAAGAAAGTCTGTATTTTCGACCTGTTTATCCTTTCTAAAAAGGGTCCATATCTTCGTCGTTCCTCCTTGCGAGGAAGGATCTATATCATCATCACTTTTCCTCCTTGCGAGGAAAGTCTTCAGTATCAACATCATTGTTCTTCCTTGCAAGGAAATTCTTCAGTATAAACATCATTGTTCCTCCTTGCGAGGAAAGTATTTTCAAACTACACCAATCTTGTCACGGAAGCTTGGTCACCACATCAGCAACTTTCTCATCGGTACTCACATACTGGAGTTTTATGTCTCCCTTCGGTACCATATTCCACATGATTCTTTGTCATCTTTATGCAACTCTAGTTGTCACAAAGAATCGTTGTGGTATTCAATTCCATGTCAAATAGTCCTGACATCGTCTTTCCAAATCCATATGGCTTCCCAAATAGTGGAGCAAGTTGCAATGTACTCTACTTCAGCTGTATTGAGAGAAGCAATGGACTAAACCATGAGATCATGGTGGATCCTAGACAATAACATCAACTTGAGGTGCTCTTTCTGTCTGTGGCACTTCCTGCCCAATCTGAATTTATATATCCATATAATTTGTAGTCATGATCTCTACCATAGTAAATTCCTAAGTCTATCATACCTTTTAGGTACATCATCATATGCTTTGCAACTATCAGGTGAACCCATCTAGGTTTAACTAGATACTGACTCAAGGTGTTCACAGCAAAGCATATATCTGACCTTGTATTCATCAAACACATCAACGACTCAATAATATGTCTGTACTGAGTCATATCCACTAACTCTGATGTCTCATCGGACAACAGCTTCATGTTGGTATCCATGGGTGTGGCCATGGATTTACAATCCAACATATCAAATCTTCTTAAGATTTACACACCATACTTTCCCTGGTTCAGAAAGATTCCTTCTTAGCTCTGCCATACTTCCAGCCCCAGGAAATAATGCATCAATCCAAGATCTTTCATCTCAAATTCTTCAGCTAGCTTCTTCTTGCAATCTGTGATATGTTTCTCATTTCCAATCAGAAATAGATCATCCACATACAACAATAGTATGGAAGGTTCATCATTCATAACCTTAAGGTAAAGGTTAGGATCAATTTTACTCTTGGTAAAGCCCAAGATTTTCAAGAAGCTATCTATTCTTCCATACCAAGCTCTAGGAGCTTGCTTCAGTCCATACAGAGCCTTTTTCAACTTGCATACATGATTCTCTATGTCTTCGACTTCAAATCCTTGTGGCTATTCAATGTAAACCTCTTCCTCAATCACACCATTAAGGAAGGTTATCTTTACATCCATCTGGTGTAGATCCCACTTCATCATGGAAGCAAGTGCCATGATGGTTCTGATGGAAGTGTGCCTTGCTACTGGAGAAAATATCTCTTCATAATCAATTCCCTCTCTCTTGAGAGAATCCTCTAGCCACAACTCTTGTATTTTTCAAGACTTCCATCCACAAGAAATCCACTTGGAAGATACCACACTCTCACTTTCTAGTTTGGGTACTATATCCCAAACATCATTCTGGTATTCTTCCATCATTACTTCTACCATGAGTTCATTCTGTCAGGTCATCGACATATCCCAGTTTTCTACATTCAACCTTGAAGGTTAGAACCCACTTTACTCTTGGTAAAGTCTTAGTCCAGCAGGGAGTTGTCCATCCTGTTGTATCATGTCGAACTCAGGGATCTTCTTCAGTCACTCCCCCTGAAGCAAAGAAATATCCTCTCTACATTTTCTATTGGAGTGACAGGTAGCATCCTATGCTACTATGTATCCATCTTAGGTTACTCGATACCAAGATCCCTTTATCTTGAACTTTGTCGAAAATTTCCTCTTGCACCCATCTGTGATCTTATTGTCTTATATAGGTTTCCATCTTCACCCTTATAGCAAAGGTTAAGATATTCATCACTCTGGATGATCTATCAAGCTACTGTATCTTCTTATCTATGGGTTCCTTCTGAGCTCATACAAAGCATATTATGTACAGGTGGTTCATTTCTCAATATATACTTCTACTAGAGAAGTGTGTTTGGTCAATAGAGTATGTCATGCCATAGTCTATTCTTTCTGAGACAAACCATGAACCTTGCTTTGTACACTTGTTCTTGTAGATCCATATGGAAGACACTACGGACTTCCCTTTAGGTCTCGGAATCATATCCTAGACATCATTCCCATGATCAACTGTTACTCTTTGATCATAGCTTCTTCCTTAGTTGGAAGGGTTTGCATCAATGATGTCACCCAACTGTGTCACACAACTAGAGTGTGTCTGAGGCCTCTTAATTTGGTTTGGAAGTCCCGTCATACTTTTCTTCACATGAATTATCTCTCATGTCCAATATGATCTTCATCTCTCGAGGTGGATCTACCACTCTCTGAAGCTCTTTCTTCTGTCATGGTGTCTCTGGCCCTAGGAGCTTTAGGTTCATGTTTATTGGAGTGAATCTTGAATTGTCATCACTTGTTCTTCAAAACAATTCACATCCTCCTTTTCTTGTAGGTGGTTGTACATGACCTTTCCTACAAGTCAAATGAACCAGTTGCATGGTTAGAACCATTTCATAGGACATATGCATAAAAAAAAATTATCATGCATCATTCAATTATTTATCCAATACAACATTCATCCATATCTCATGGAAAATTTCTAGATTCCTTCCATCTATACCATGGCATCATTGAGATTGTGCACTTAATCCAATATGTAAGCAAAGAGGTTTCATTCTAGATAAGTAGCAATGGAGTGTTGTATAGTAGCATGGGCTACTTACCCATCACATGCATATTAGTAGTATATTGTCATTAATGCAAACATTCTATCATGAATAATACAAAAAATATACAAGAAATACAATTCAAATACTTATCTTTGTTTTCTTTGTCTTCATCTCCTTCTGGATCTGCAGCTTCTTCTTTGACTAGTGAGATTGCTTCAATCTCATGCTTGCTTGAAAGATTTTTTGGAATGTTGCTTCCAGTGGACCTAGTGTTTGATTAAGAAACTCTAATTTTCAACTTAGGTATCTTTCAGATCTGATTGTATATAAAGATGTGCCTCCTCAAGGCGAGCTGAGAATCATACTCGTTTTCCCAAAACTATGATCAGAACTGCAAAATATCTAATGCCCTAATTTTCTTCAATTTCTTATACAGAATTTCCTGATATCATTTTGGTTGTATCTCTGAAAGTATTGCTCCTTTGTGCCTGAAACTTTGCACTGAGGTAGCCTCATTTGTCCTCTTTTCAACACCGCATGTTAGAGCAAAATTGGTTTTACCAATTGGGACTTATGCGAGTTTTCCCAAGGTGACTTATTTTAGTATTGTTCAGCATAGAGAACTTGTACGTACTTCCACATGTCATTGTATCACCTTCGGGGTCTAAAATGTTTACCACCAAAATTACATTCCGTGCCCTATCTGAAACATCTTGTGAAATTGCATTTGGACCTCCATAGCCCGAGATATAGCAATTATCCCTAGGTCACTTGTTTAAGGTTGAATCTTGGGAGAGGTTGGAAGCCTAATTTGGAGGAATCATATCTCCTAGAATATAGTGAATATGAGGTTGAAAATTTTGCACAGGGTACATCAGGTATTTATCTTTGTCCTGCAAATTTTTGGCTCCTAATCCTTCTCCAATCTCTAGATATAGTGAATGCACCAAAATGACTAGTTTTAGTCTTTTAGGGTTTTCAAGCATGAAACCCTAATCTTCAATAGTTGTAGTTGTAGCATTGTTTCGGCTGCACAAAGACTTATTTCTGGGTGGATTTGATACCATGTTAAGTTTTTAATGGTTATATGATATATTATAACATTTAGCATCATAACAGCATAACCATAAGCAAAAGATCACTGAAAGATAGACAAGCATAGCCACACAAAAGAACACAAAGATTTATCCTGGGAAACCCTCATAGGGAAGAAAACCCAACAAAAATTCCTTTGTATAAGATGTATAAAAATTAAAATACAAGACCCCAGATAGGTGTGCCTCCCTCCAGTAGATATCTCTCTCTCTCTCTCTCTCTCTCTCTCTCTCTCNCTTTTCGTCACTTGACATTTAACCTAACAAGTCAGACCCACTTAACTAAGTGGGCTGACTTCACTTAGGAAGACTCAATACAACATTATATTATCTTCATTAGGGTACTATTTCCCCGACTTACAATGGAGGCTTTACCTCATGACTCTATGATGACCAAATACAATAGTAACACCCCGTCGGAGGAATAATAACATATCCCTTGGGTTACATCAGTAAAATACATTTAGAATATCCTTTAAAGTTACAATATTCAACATTTTCCAACCTAGAAAGGAATCCATTTTAGAATGGAACATTGAAACAAATGCATAATACTCAGGGTGGAGTTTGTTGAGAATGGAGAGCACATTTTTCTCATCCTTCCTTTATATTCTGCACTGCCTGCATTTAAGTGCAAGAGACTTGAATTTAGTAAAAAAATTCTCTATTGTTTCGATGTTGTTGGGATGTATGGCTACCATCTCATTCTCCAGGAGGTGTCCCCGAAGCTCATCTTGTTTTCCAAACAAGTCTTCAAGCTTCTCCTAGGCTTCTTTGGGAGTCCTCAAACCTTCAAGGTGGAAGAGGAGATCTCTGGATATATGAGTTCATAGATATCCAAAAGCTTCATCTAAGCAGTTCATAAACTTGTTTCTCTCAACTGGCTGATGGGTCTCAACCTCTGTTCCAAGTATTATCCTAAAGCATCCCTTGCTGTGCAAGGAAACCTACATATATTCCCTCAAATCAAGATAATTGAAGGGTGTTAGGATCCGAGGAGTAGAAGGTAGAGAATCCATAATTCTCCTACTGGAAAAACACAAATCTTCACACAAGCTATGTAGCACCTTTAGAATTTCACTGCAAAACACTAAAACATTCGAGCTATGTTAGAATCATGCCTTCCTTCTCAACATGAACACTTTCTCAGGGTCCATCACGCCCGCACTGCCACTCTGAATAAATTCATAGGAATCAAGGTACCCTTTATGGGAGTTATGTGGAAACCCGACTGCTTCTGGTGTTCAATGGAGAGTAGACAGGCATGAAGCTTGCTTGAAATGGATATGATACCATGTTAAAATTGTTGTGCCATTTAGATGATCAAGCAATGAGTCCAATATTATTGATGTAGTAAATGAGGAATGAAGATACACAATGAACAAATCAAACCACACAGGAAACATGTGAGTATAGCTCATATAATTACAGTATCTTTGTCATTAATTAATCTGTTGTTACAATAGTGTTACATAAGGAAGAATTCGGATTCATTAGGGAGGAATTCGAATCTACCAATTGGATGTGAATGTATCTGACTGACTAGATAACTAACAGTGTCTCAATCAATATCGAAGTCCAAATGGTTAACTCCAGATGTCTAATCAAGTCACACAATCAGTAATAAATAGTTAACTCAGTCTAACTGAAGTGGTAGGTGAGCAAAGGTACCTTATCCACATGCATCCATGCATAACTGGCGCTAACTGAACTGATTGTGATCAACCGAATGTAACTGGAAAATAACTAAGCTTAACTAGTTCCAACTCTATTTGACTGAAGGAGGTTGGTGTCGGGACTCCCAGTGGCTTGTAAAATGTAGGGATTGGTCTAGGAGGCACCTAAACTAAAGCATGCAAGTGTATTCAGTGGCAGTTATCCTCTAGCAGTGTTCCCCACACTCTAGTAACTGATACATGTGGCCCTATTAGGCTAAGTGAACCCAATGGTACTAGTGGACCCAATTAATTAAATAAAACTCCTAAGTTAGGATAAAATAACCTAATAGACAGTTTGGTCAAGGGAGGATTATAAATCCTAACAAAAATATGTCTAGGAATTCCATATCGGTTTGCATGTACCGACGTAGTCCACTGCGATATTTTAGTACCATGTGCCGCTCAGAGTCCTTGATACCCATATTTGTTTGCAAGGTACGAAAGTTGTTGGTGTACTTCGATACCATTTGGTCCATCTCTTGATGTAGAATGGTCCATTTGTTGTACCGGTCATCATAGTTTCCAATAGGGTAATAATGTTCCTTGACGACATCTATGAATGAGGCCCAATGGGATTGGCCTCGAACATTCCAAACTCGTCTGATGAGTTTTTCTCACAATAAGTATCCCACCAATTTTTGACATGGAGGATCGCCTTAAGGAGCGCAAAGGTGATCTTTTCCCTATTGAATAAATTGTGGACAGAGAAATACCCTTCTAGAACATTCAACCACTTATCTAGGGAATCAACATCGAATTGGCCTTCAATAAAGGAATATCAAAGTTAACTTGTACCTTTAATGGTGTTGCATCTCCAAAACGATTTCTCATTGAAGGTGCATCCGCTACTGCCTACATTCATAGAAGGATCTTGGTGAAACTATCCATCATATCGTTCCTCTGTTGCGCGAGGGCTTCCTCAAGCAATGACTTCATAGGATATCTTGATCCATCGTCTCTCTTTTATTCCGCCATGGGAGGCAGCTTGGGGCAATGAGAGTAGTCTTCCCCAAGTGAAACAAGTTCAAGACCCACCTCTCTATACCATGATCTTGTCATGGACATGCACCGAGAAACAATCAAAGAGCATATTGCTCTGATACCAATGATCCAAATTTACGTGTGAAGAAAATGAAAGAACAAATATAACATCATAAATACATACATATTGCAATGAAAATGGATATTTAGTAAACACATATTTTATTGAATGGCAGAAATAGAACAGACTATAAATACAACATCTAGAATGGCGGTAGTTATCTCTGAGAAGAGATGTGGCTGCTACGCTCATGTGTCAAGATAAATACAAAATGAGGCCAAAGGGGCCTATTTATAATAAGCATGAGGGAGAGAACCCTAAATTTCTAAAACATAAACCTAGAAGATGAACCGTCGTAAATTTTGTGGCCCTAAGGTAGTTAGTTGAACAATCAACTTCCCAGGGTCATAATTTTTGCATACGATCTCTGATTTGGGCACTCGATAGTCCATTGGAAAGGTCTATCTGAGCTTTAGATATTTTGAGTGGGTCATAACCAATCCTAAATAAAACCATCTAGCCCCCCAAATCACCAAAAAATGTCATTTAGGACCTCAAAACGACCCCAGAATTCTGGCACTTGAAAAACCATAGAAAAATTACTAGGAAACTGCCACAATGGACAATTGTTTTGAGCCATTGGAATAGTTGGGTGGCCATCAATATACATCTTGATCAAACCTCCTCCACCTGGATAAATTTATGCTGATTTTTCCAAGCAAATATATAAGTGATTTTTAAGTAATTTTATTTTTTCTTTTATTTTTATGATTAGCATTCCGAACTTAAATATTTGATACTATTGGAAATTGTTATTTTTCCTTCCAAATTATAAACCCAAGTTCAAATAGACACAACTATTGATGGATAGGGATACCATCCTTTCTCTTGACCTTAACTTGGTACCATATATAGGTTTGGATAGTATCAGACATTGTTTAATAGGAGGTTGTTTAATATTCCTTAACTTCTGTCCATAGATTTCTTTCACCCTAAGTTGTAGATTCCGTTCATACACCAAAGAATTCTATTAATTAAGACAATAAAGTTCTGATTGAAAAATCCAATGATCTCATAATAAGAAACATAAGGTTGATCTCATCTCCATCTATTCAAATGTCAAGACCCCATATATTATAGCAAAGTCATTTGCACTAATCAGAAATTAGGGAAGCTACTAAATAATAGTAGGCATGACTATGTACAGAGCCATAATGCACTTTGCAAGAAACATGCTTCATAGTCTCAAAGATGTGAGCAACGGCCCTTTTGCATATAGAGATGTGTGGTTTTTTCCAGTGATTTGTATTCTATGTTTGTATTTTTAAGAATGATGTATAGCATGTTAAGTATTTTTATAAAAATAAAGTACATAAAATATTTTTTAATATGTATATATGAAGGCCATTGCAAAAATATATGTATAATTCATCGCATGATGTTGTCTTCCAAAATGATGTTTTTAAAGAAATTTGTGAAGTCCAAAGTTCTTTTGTGTCAGAATATGAATTTCTACTGTGAGGCAGAGAAAATTTTAAGGATCCATACTTATTTAAAATTGTAAAAACATTGGTGAATCTTACCAATTCTTAAAATGTCAACTATAAAATTTTGGAAGCGTCAAAATAAAGCATGCAGTTTTGCAATATTTTTTCATATTGTAACATAAAAAGTAGAAGTGGGTTCGTCTTTATCATTAGCATGGGGGCCACATAGAATGGCAAGGGATTCATCAGTTAAATTTATCGTATCTTATTGGTCAAATGCTTCAACATGGTAGAGTAATTTATCATTTTGCTTCTAGTATGTAGGTTTTTAACTAAATCAGACAGTGGGATGGGGATATTAAGCTTGCTCAATTCTTGCTCAAGATTGAAAGATGTCCTGTTGAAATCCTTAAAAGTGTATTTAGTTCTTTTGGGAAGAGGTTTATCAGAAAGCTGTGGATTAATGGTTTTGACACCTTCTCGACTTATGTCCTTTGTTAATCCCTTAATGATGGCACATTATCCCATATAGTGCAGCTCATTACCCCGTATATTGTGGTGCATTACATATTATTTATGTCATATTGGGTCTATTAGTTGTTAGTGTACACCTTGGTCTACTATATAGGAAGGATTTATTTTCATTTAGTCATCATTTTATCGTGTCTTGTCTTGTGTACTCAGTACGTTGTGTAAGGAGGTTCCTACCTTGAAGAGGATTGATATTTATCTTTGTTATTCATTGTTAAGGTGTGTATTACTCTCTTATTGTCTATTTCTGTTCTTTTTATGTTATTTTTGGGACTTGGTTGCATAACATTTGGTATCGCGACTCTTTCCTCGGGATTGGATTCTGCAAAATGAGTCACCTTGGAAGTTTTGCTAAAAAAAAATATATAAGGATTCAGATATCAAGGTTAAAAACCCACTTCTAAAATAGGTCGAAATATCTCCAGTTTTAAATTGAGAACTTGATCCATCACAGTTTCATAGATAATTGTGAATAAATATATGGTTTTTTACTAGTCCAAAACCTGGTTTAAAATAGGTGTTCTAGGGAAAAAGGTCATATCTGAGGCATTTGAGATCCAAATTGAGTGAGACTATTTGAATAAGAAATAATACAGACCAAGGTATATGCAGTAGGAGTTTCAGCTGCATAAACAAAATATTGGGCACGTGGCATATCGTACAAGTTCGCTCTTCTAAACAGGACAAAAATAAGAAGCTTTGGGATATTTCCAATAAAAATAAATTGGCACATCCAAATTAGGTCAGACATATGGAATTGTAAAGAAGACACATCAAGGTACCACAAGTCAAAGTTTCAGACCCAAAGGAGTCAAAGTTGAAATTTTACCTCAATCACAAGTCGACCATAAAACAATATTCTAATTAGGGTTTGAAAAACGTATGTCATTTTGAATTTGAATAGATTTAAGTATAAGGATCTATTTGTGGTAAACCCTAGGGTTTGATATCTATTTATTGTTAAAAATTCCACCAAAAGGAAGTGGAAAAAATCACACTCCACTCAATCCCCGGGTGACTTACGATGAAATGGAAGCCATATATTTTAGAATGTCCAAGTTGGAAGATATGATTAAAGGAAATGTGAAAATGGATGCCTTAGTTAAATTGGAAAATAAAATGGCTAGTAAGGAGGATATCAAAGGGATGGATAAAAAATAATATATTCAAGACTTGAAGAAATTGATTAAAGATATAAAACATAGCTTTGTTTCTCATGTATCTAATCAAGAAGATGAGAAGGAGGAAAAAGGGGACTTATTCTAGGCACGTCGAGAGAAAATTGAAAAACAATTGGATAGTAGCAATTTTGAGTCCTCAAAAGTTGATGATTCATTACAACATCATGGGTTCAATTTAGGTGCAAGGAGCTACTTTATCCCCAAGATTGACATGTGAAAGTTTGATGGCAAGGATCCATTCAGATGGAGCAAATCTTTGATCTACACTAGGTGCCAACTTTGCAAAAGGTAACTATTACATCCTTATATTTATAACCGGATAAATTTGTATGGTACCAATGGCTTTGTGACCATAAAAAGGACTCTACTATCTCTTGGTCTATATTCAAAGAAGAATTAATTGCACATTATGGTGATATAAATAGCAAAACCTTCTTTAGCCAGCTGGTAAATATCAAGAAAAAAGGTCCAGTTATAGAGCACATCAAGCAATTTCAGCAGCTAAGTCTCAGAGTGAAGAATATTTCAGGAGAGAATTTGTTAGATCTCTTTATTGGAACCTTGAAGGATAACATTCAACATGAGTTTCATCTCTTTGAACCATCATCCCTAGAAAAGGCTTTCATGATGGAAAGGAAGGTTGAAAGTAAAAATATGGCAATGACTACTAGAAAGACCTTCTCCAACACATACAAAGAAAATAATGTTCCTTCTTATAAAAGGTTGAAACCCCAACAAAGGTTGAAACCCCAACAACTTGATGAAAGAAGAGAAAAAGGATTATGATTTTATTGTGACAACAAGTACAGTAATGGACATAAGTGTGGTGAGAAGAAATAATTCTACATAGATTGTGAAGAGGAAGAACCAAAATAAGAGGAAGCATCTCAAGATGAAGAAATAGAAGATGATACTTCTGAAGAAAATACTCCCACCCTATATTGTCATGCATTCGTTGGAATTAGCACTCCTCAAATTCTCAAGATCAAAGGATACATAAAAAAGAATAAGGTAACAATGTTTATTGATTCTGGTAGTACTCATAATTTCATTCGATGTAAATTAGCCAAAGTTCTTAATTGCTTTGTATATCCAACACCAAAGTTTCAAGTAATGATTACAAATGGAGGAACTATAAATTGCTCAGGGAAATGCCAAAATATCAATATTTCTATGGGGGAATATGTATTGAATATTCCAATGATTGCTATCCCAATGGGTGGTGTTGATGTTGTCTTAGGGATCCAATGGTTACAATCATTGGGATCGGTGGTTTTTAATTTTCAAAATCTTTTCATGAATTTTTCATGGGAAGGAAAATAATATGATTTAAATGATATCACACGAAAAGCAAGCAATGTGATAAGATATAATGGTATGACAAAGTTGTTGAAAAAGGGACATCAAGGTGTAGTTGCACGATTATGCTCATTAGATGTTCAAATCTTGAATTTCCCTATCTCCATCAATCTCCAAAGGGTCATTAATAAGCATTCCAAGGTATTTGAATATAATCCAAAATTTCTTCCATCTATTTGAGACTTTGATCATACTATCCACTTAATTCTAGGTAGTTTTCCTCCTAACATCATACCTTACTGATATCCTTATATCCAGAAGACTAAAATTGATCATATAGTTGTTGAAATGTTAGAGGCTGGAATTATTAAGCTGAGCCAAAGTTCTTACTCTGCACCAGTGGTAATGGTGCCCAAGTCAGATGGATCATCGATTATGCCTCCTGATTATAGATATCTCAACAAGATCACCATTAAATATAAGCTTCCCATTCCTTTCATTGATGAATTGTTAGATGAATTACATGGAGCAGTTGTCTTCACAAAGTTGTAGCTTTGTTCCAAGTATCATCATAATCGAATGAAGGATGAAGACATCCCCAAAAAAACATTCAAAACTCATGAAGGTCACTATGAATTTTTTGTCATGTTATTTGGTATCACAAATGCACCTTCCACATTTCAAGGTTTGATGAATTCTATTTCCAAAACTTTCCTTAAAAAAATTGTTGTGCTATTCTTTGATGATATACTAATCTATAGCAAGTCTTGGGAAGAACATGTTCAACATGTTGACAAGGTACTACAACTACTAAAGGAGAAACAATTGTATGCAAAACCCTCAAAATGTTTCTTTGGGATAAAGGAGGTAGATTATTAGGTTTAATATTGTATCTCATGAAGGTGTCAAGGTAGACCCTAACAAAATTATTGATTCCCAAAACCCTGAAGAATATTCAAGGATTATTAGGTTTGACAGGGTACTGTCGCAAGTTTGTTCGGAACTATGGAAGAATCACAACTCCTCTAACAACATTACTGGAGAAAGATGCATTTTCTTGGACTCCATGGGAAAATCAAGCTTTTCATCAAATTAAAGAGGCAATTTGTAAAGCTCTGTGATTTGGCAACACCAGACTTCATAAAAACCTTTATTGTGGAATGTGATTCTTCAGGAAATGGAATTGGAGTTGTACCAATGCAAAAAGGACACCCTCTTTCCTTCACAGGTCATCCAAACAAGGTAAATAACTTACAAAAGCCCATTTATGAGAAGGAAATGTTGGCAATACTACATCCCTTGAAGCAATGGAGCCCCTACCTTATACGAAGACATTTCAAGGTTATAACTAATCATGATAGCCTTGAATAATTCTTGGAACAAAGCTTATCTTTAGAAGACCAAAAAAAATGGGTGACAAAGATGTTGGGATATGACTTTGAAATCATCTACAAAAATGGGAAGAAAAATGTTGTCGCATATGCACTCTCGAGGAAAGATGAGAATTTTGAAGCATTGATCTACTCTATCTCGATAATCCAACCATATTGGATAACCGAAGCAAGGGATGAATGGAAAAATGATGAAGAAATATGGACATTCATTCAAAAGTTGCAACAAGATCCTAGTGCCTCTAATACATTTAGGTGGAAAGATGACTTGCTATGGTACAAAGATCGATTATATCTTGGTAAGAGTTCCCATCTCAAGCAAAAGGTAATTTTGGAATTCCACTCCTCACCGATAGGAGGGCACTCAGGTTTCTTGAAAACCCACCACAGGGTAAAGAAAGTTTTTTTTGGGATGGTCTTAAAACTGATGTTCAAATATTTGTGACAGAATTTTTGGTTTTCCAACAAAATAAAGTGGAAACAATTAAGACACTGGGTCTCTTACAACCACTTTCCATTCCAACACAAAGGTGGGCATAGGTCTTGATGGATTTTATCATAGGTTTAACAAATTCTAAAGGGAAGAGTGCCATCATGGTGGTTGTTGATAGACTTACTAAATATGCACACTTTTGTGCACTATCTCACCGCTTCAATTCAAGCACAGTCACCAATGCTTTTATGGAGACAGTCCAAAAAATACATGGTACTCCAAATATTATAGTAAGTGACATGGATCCCATTTTCACTGGAAATTTTTGGACCGAATTATTTTCTTGTTTGGGTACTCAAATGTCTCATAGCTCATCTTATCATCCTCAATCTGATGGACAAACATAGACCGTAAAAAAATGTTTGGAAGGGTATCTTCGATGTTTTGCAACCAATAAACAAACACAACGGGTCAAGTGGTTACCCTTAGTAGAATGGTGGTATAAAACTTCCTTCCATACATCAAGAAAAATGACCCCATTTATGCCACTTTATGGCTATCATCCACCATCGATCACATCTTCACTAAGAGACTCCTCTACAGTTCAAGCAGTGGAAGACCATATGAAGCATCAACAACAAGTTATTCAACTTTTAAAGGATGACTTGACTCTAGCACAAAATCAAATGAAACAACAAGCAGATCAACATCGTAGTGAACAAAGATTTAATGTGGGGGATTGGGTGTTTTTAAGACTACAACCATACAAACAGATGTCCCTGAAGAAAACCAAGAAGGATAATAAATTATCACCTAAATACTGCGGTCCCTACAAGGTGATACAAAAGATTGGTAGTATGGCCTACAAATTGGAACTACCTGCATCTTCACAAGTCCATCCAGTTTTCCATATTTCTTGTTTAAAGAAGGTAATCAGTGACAAGCTACCAATTCAAACAATATTACCTGAACTTGATGAGGAAGAAAAAATCATCTTGGATACTGAATAAATCACTAAAATAAGAACTAGATAGCTCTGAAATCGATCAATTCCAGAGTATCTCGTTAAATGGAAGAACTTACCCGCGAAATATTCAACACAAGAAGATGAGTCCTTTATACAACAACATCTAGAACTACTTCATCATTGAGGACAACACTTTTTAAAGGGGAGGGGCATGTTAATACCTTAATGATGGAACATTACCCCATATAGTGTGGCTCATTACCCCCTATATTGTGGTGCATTACATATTACTTATGTTGTCTTGGGTCTATTAGTGGGTCTATTAGTTGTTATTGTACACCTTGGTCTCCTATATATAGGAAGTATATATTCTCATTTTAGTCATCATTGTATCTTGTCTTGTCTTGTGTACTTAGTACATTGTATAAGGAGGTTCCTTCCTCTAAGAGGATTGATAATTATATATGTTCTTCATTGTTAAGGCGTGGATCACTCTCTTATTGTCTATTTCTGCTATTAATGGGACTTGGTTGCATAACATCCTTGGATGGGTTATCGTATTTAGGTGTAGGAGAAGTGCGAGGTGTTTTATCAACAAGCTTATTTGTAGGGGATTTGAAGACTGGAGGTTTAGAAAACTGACTATATTGGTAAGATCTAGGCCTTAGGTCGTATTTTCTTTAAATTTCAGCTTGCAAGTTGCCTTTGAAAAAACGATATTGGGCAGGGGACTTATTAAATTCATCATCTCCTTCTTGATAAAAATCAACTTCATTATAGAGCAATGAATTATCATAATCATCTCACATGAAGTGTATAACATTTCATTCGTCATGTACCATTGATTCCCAAACACATTAGATGATTTACCAAATAAGTGGTACAAAATGGAGGAATAAAGAGGAGAAATCTTCACATGGAACGAACTCAAAGAAAAATTTCTTAATGACTTAAAATTCTCTTCCCAGGATAAATTATTGGTCGAATCAAGTAAACATATAAAGACCTTTCTACAACTGATAGAAAACAAAATAGCAACAAAGAATTGACCTAGCCGACAGAATGCTACGTGTCACAATATCTGGCTAATCGAAATCCAACACTCAACAAGACTTAGACTAGAAATGGAAACCACAAAAGGGAAAAGTTTCCAATGGAAATACGACCATCCAGAAAATTCAAAACCAATTAGAACAGTATTTAAAATTTAAACATTAGAGAAAGAATACCCTGAAACATTGACAGCGGGAAGGTAGTCGACAGATTAATGAAAGTAAAGCACCATAACAGATGGACACAAAAGTCAAGATAAAAGAATTCAAGATATCTAATTACGACAGACCTAAAATTGCAAAGATAGACGACTAATGGAATGAATAACAAACAACATAAATCATCAACTTATTAAAAGAATTTCAGGATATTTTTTCTCAGGACTATAAAGATCTAAAAGGACTTGTTCAAGAAATCGGTGAAATGAAAATCAACATCAAACCCGAGGAAAAACCAATAAAGAAAATACCATACAAACTCATGCACAAATACAAGGAAATAGTAAATAAATAAATTGACATCATGCTGGCAGTCGGAATCACATACCCTATTGATCAGTCGAAATAGGGAAATCCAATGGTGGTTCAACCGAAGAAACACGACCCGAAACAACTAAGAATTTGTGTCAACTTTTGGGAACTTAATAAAGTAACCCTTACAGACCCATTTCTGAATTCCTTTGCAAATGAAATTCTTAACGAAGTTGCAGGCGATGAGTGTTATTCATTTACAAACGTATTTTCAGGATATAATCAAGTACCCATTGCTAAAGAAGATCAAAATAAGACAACATTTTTATGTGAATTTGGATCATTCGAATACAAATTCCTTGCATTTGGATTCAAAAACGCCCCAGTTGTATTCTCCAAAATTGTCGTCAAAGCATTTAAGGAATATATCTACAAAACAATTGTTGTATATTTTGACAATTGGACAATCTACTATATGCTGAAAAATCATTGTAAATGGCTAATATTTATGCTAGAAATATGTCAACAGATCCAATTATCCCTGAATATCAAGAAGTTTATCTTTGCAACTCCAATAGGAATCCTACCGAGACATGTAGTATGCAAGGAAGGCATTAAAGTCAACTATGCAAAAATTGAAATTATTATCGATTTAAAACCACCAATAAATCCTAAACAAGTAAGAGTTTTACTCGGGCATACAGGATATTATAGAAAAATCATTCGACACTATTCTGACATGATCTACCATTAGAAGAACTATTAAAAGAAAATCAGGAATGTCAATGGACCGACGAATGTGTTGCATCGTTCGACATCATAAAGAAAAAATTAGTCGAAGCACCCATTTTGCGGTTCCCAAATTGGGCAGTCAAATTTCATGTACATATCAATGAGTCTAGAATAAAAATCAGAGTAATCCTTACTCAATCTGGTGATGATGGAATGTACCATCCAAATGCATACAATAGTAGGAAATTAAACAAAGCTAAAAGGAACTACTCAACAACAGAAAGAGAGGCACTTGGAATGGTATTCGCACTTCAAAAATACTGACATTATTTACTCACTAATCTATTTGTGTTCTACACAGACCATCAGGCAGTAAATAAACCATTACATCACGGAATAATTTGTCATTAGTTACTATTATTTCAAGAATTAGAGTTTGAATTCATAGTTTGACCAGGCAAAACAAATGTCGAACTTGACCACTTGCCAAGAATCGACACAAGTGAAGAACTGACTAAAATGGAAGATGACCTACATATGCCCATTTATTCTGAATTGAAGTTGTATCTTCCGAATTATTAGAAATTTCTCAATTCCTAGAGGAAGGCCAAGCACCAGAAGGAATGAGTGATAAGAAGAAGAAAATATTGGCGATGAAATTTGCACCCTACACCATAGTAAATGGATTTCTTTACAAACTTGGATTAAACGATGTCTTACAACAATGTTTTCTCGACCACAAAAGAGAAAATATAATCAATGAAGCACACTACTGTCCAGCTGGAGGACATTTTCAGGCCAACACGACAGCTAGAAAAATACAGCAGCCGGGATTATGGTGGTCGACTATACATCTAGATTGTTGAGAATTTGTGAACAAGTGTGACCAATGCCAACGATTAGGTCAGCCTCTTCCAAGAACCAAAATGCCTTTAATATCGATAAATCCAAGCTTAAAATTTGAAATTTGGGTGATTGATTTCAGAGGACCATTTTTGATACTGATTAGAAGAACAGGAGCACGATATATCATGACGACAATCGATTATGTTACCAAAAGGGTAGAGGAAAAACTAGTCGAATCTTGATAAAGTGAGATAGCCACTAAATTTATATACAAGAACATTGTCACAATATTTTGGTGTCCATTGAACTTGATTAGTGATCAGGGGTCACATTTGTAAACAACCCAATCGCAACTTTAACAAAACAATTCATGATTGAGCACCAAAAAAACACAACACATCATCCTCAATCTAATGAGGTGATTGAAGCTTTCAACAAAATATTAACCAAAGGACTAACCAAAATATGTAATACCGACAAAGATTATTAGGACAACAAGATACTTGTTGTCTTATGGGCATATAGAACATCATACAAACGTTCGACAAGAAAGACATTGTTTCGACTTGTCTATGGACAGGAAGCAGTTGTACCCTTACACTTTCGACAACAGACTCCTCTAATTGTCAACATACTACACATCGATGTCGAAAATTCTAGAAAAGAAATACTAATGCAACTATCCAAACTAAAAGAACACCGACTAATTGCAATACAACACCAAGCAATCCAAAAACAACAACAAAAATCCTGGCACAATAGAAATATCAAAAAAAAAATTATCGGTTGGAGACCTTGCATTACTGAACATATTAAATTGAGCACATAGATCTATGGAAAAAAACACAACTCACAAGATAGATCACACAATTTATTCAACAATTGAAGAATGAAACAGTGTAAAAATGGCTTGCAGTTGTGAATGCTTTCATTAATAAAAAAGGTAATTAGATAATAATTACAATAAAGTACAATGGATTTAATAGCCACATGCAATTCAAATCCACATGAGGAAATTCGAATTGATTAGACTCTACTTGATTTTAGGTAACTAAGACCTTGTCTAAATCACTATCGGAGGACTCAATCGTTAACTAACCTTGTCTAAACCATAACCGGAGTTCATTGGAGTTCTAAAACACAACTCAAGTGTTACATTCAGTGTTGACTAAGGCTAACTGACTATGGTAGGTGAGAAATGTGCCCCTCCTAAGTGCAGCCATGTAAACCTAGAACTAACTGAATGTAGAGGACTAGAACTGAATGTAACTGACTCCTAACTTAATTTGACTAGTCATCAACTAAACTGAACTGACATTGGTTGGTTTCAGCACTCCCAATGGCTCCTAAATTGTAGGGATTGGTCTAGGAGGCTCCTAAACTGATGCAATCAAGTGTAATCAGTGGTAGTAGGCCTCAATTAGTGTTCCCCACACTTTAGTAACTGAAACATGTGCCCCAATTAGGCCAAGTGGACCCAATGGTGCTAGTGACAAAAAATAGACTGGATGGACTCCCGATTTAGACATGATTCCTAATTTAGACATATGACCAAATTGGACAAGGGAGGATTAATAATCCTAACACCCCCCCTGAATGCTAACTTGGACAGTCTGTGGGCCCTGGTAACTAAGACCATAGGTCACCCATTACATCAAGTAAAATAAAGTAATTGTTTAATACAAGGAGTTGGGGCAAAAGCCACATGGGAAAAAATCCCCCCCTCTATCTAAGCAGGTAGAATCAAGTTTCAAGTTTGAAAAACTTGAAAATATGTTGCTGCAATCTTCATCTCTATGAGGTAGCGAAGCAACATGCATGGTGTGCTGTGCACAGGTATTCTAGGGCCTGGCATGTAGACTTCTCCTTCTTCTCCAAAAATGATGATGGAAGGAAGGAGGAATGTAACCTTTGTCTCTTGCTGGATGAAGAGGTGTATGATCATATCCATTCTTTTGAATGTAGTGATATTGAGCCCTTGCCATATAGCATCTTACAGGGATTCTATTGCATCTCTCTAAATGAGGTAAGATTGCATTGCATAGCGCAAGGGTCTTTCCTTTCTGAGTGTCAAGTGAGTTTCCAGTCATCTTCCTAGCTTCCAATTTGGAAGTAGGGACTGAATCTAGATCTGAGTCACCCTGAATCTCAATCTCATAAACTGATAAAGATAAATCTGCAATACTAGTAGAAGTTGTAAAAGAAGTAGATGCAATTATTTTACCTTCCCTTGCAAGTGGCTATTGAGAGTGCACTGGTTCTAAAGGAGGCATGAAATGTGAGAACTCATTTGATTTTGAAGCACGATTTGCAGCACCCTTCGCTATGATGCTCCCAGTAGAGATATCTATGATCTCCACTGTGTCAGGATGAAAGATCACTCGCTTTGGAGATCCAGTATGGGTCATCTGATAGACATATAACAGGTTTGAAGCTAGAGAGGGAACAAATAGCACATCTTTGAACCTTCCATGTTCAAGCTTGATAGAGCCCTTCCCTTTTGTTTTGAATTTATTGTTATTGCCCATCTGAATACTAGGACCATCAAAGGACTGAAAAGAAGAGAATGATTCTTTGGATGCAGCCATATGGTTGGAAGCTCCAGAATCAATGAGGAAGACATGTGCTGATGTGCAGCAAGCCTTCAGTGCATGGCCTTTCCTTTGGTATTCTTCATCTTCTTCTTCAAATTCATCCTTCCTTGCACTAGAAGGTACATAAATGTTATGTTTCTTCAAAAGAAGAGCCACTTCATCAAGTTGTCTTCTCATACAGGAGCTTTCTGAATGAAAGCCCCTTCCACAGTATGAGCAGAGGACCTTGCCTTTGCCATTCTTCTTGCTTCTCTTCGAACCTAAAGGCTCTTTTTACTGCTCTTTCTTCATAGGAGACTCATCTATTTGCTTCCCTTTGTCATTCGCTACCTTATCTCCTCTTGCAACCAAAGCTAGATCTTTGGAAGATCGAATGATACCCATTTGGGTCAATTTATCATTCTCGGAAATAAGAGATTGGATGAAGGCATTAAGAGTGGGCATCTTCCAATTTGGAGTAGTGAGCCTTACTATTTGGAAGGTGGATACAAAGACTGAGTAGTCTGCATTGATCTTTGTGACAATGGCAAGGATGACCTGATCTTCATCCTTCTCCACTTTGCATTGCTTTAACTGATATATCAGATTCTTGAACATTGTGAAGAATTCATTCAGTGATTCAAAGTTGGATGGATTAAGAGTGATCAGATTATTTTCTAGCTAATGGATCCTCATCTCATCCTGCTTATCAAATAAGGAGGCAATCTTGTCCCAAATATCCTTGGGAGTCTTCAATCCTTGGATGTGGAATCGAAGATCTATAGAGACTAAGGAGAACAAGTGTCCATGGGCTTCATCAAGCCTATTCAAGTACTTTTCTTTGTCATTATCTAAAGTAGGCACTGCCTCTGTTTCTTCTATGAGTCTGAAGAGCTTCTTGGTGTGGAGCATTACCTCTATGTCTTCCTTCCACTGGTGATAGTTGAAGGGAGTGAGAGGCTCTACTAGATGAACCATTTTGAATGCAATACGAAGGACTAAGCTGTTGTAGCGAATGCAGTGAGAAGAAAGGGATGCTTGTAGCGATGTAAGAAGAGATGATAACCTGTCACACAGTCAAACATACAAATTAAGGTCGAAAGTCTACACTTTTGGAATTTTCTTCACACCCAGCGTAATTGATCAAGCAAGATTGATCAACAATTTCCTAACTTGGGATATTAAGTGGTAAATTCTTTGCTTCTAGTGCAGTACTGGAAGGAGCAATTTGCTCAAAAAAAATGATCCAACTGGAGATCTAAGGAGGAGAGGTGTCTTTTTTTCCGAGGCACTGATACCATATTAAATTGAGCACATAGATCTATGGACAAACACACAACTCACAAGATAGATCACACAATTTACTCAGTAATTGAAGAATGAAACAGTGCAAAAATGGCTTGCAACTGTGAATGCTTTCATTAATCAATAAGGTAATTAGATAATAATTATAATGAAGTAAAATGGCTTTAATAGCCACATGCAATTCAAATCCACATGAGGAAATTCGAATTGATTAGACTCTACTTGACTGTAGGTAACTAAGACCTTTTCTAAATCACTATTGGAGGAATCAATAGTTAACTGACCTTGTCTAAACCATAACCAGAGTTCATCGGAGTTCTAAAACACAACTCAAGTGTTACATTCAGTGTTTACTAAGGCTAACTGATTGTGGTAGGTGAGAAATGCACCCCTCCTAAGTGCAGCCATGTAAACCTAGCACTAACTAAATGTAGAGGACTAGAACTGAATGTAACTGAATCCTAACTTAGCTTGACTAGTCATCAACTGAACTGAACTGACCTTGGTTGGTTTCAGCACTCCCAGTGGCTCCTAAATTGTAGGGATTGGTATAGGAGGCTCCTAAACTGATGCAATCAAGTGCAATCAGTGGCAGTAGGCCTCAATTAGTGTTCCCCACACTTTAGTAACTGAAACATGTGCCCCAATTAGGCCAAGTGGACCCAATGGTGCTAGTGACTAAAAATAGACTGGAGGAACTCCCGATTTAGACATGACGCCTGATTTAGACATATGAACACATTGGACAAGGGAGTATTAATAATCCTAATAGAACAATAGTTGAGTAAAAGGAAAACCTAAGAAACTACACACAGAGTGGATGGGTCCATACATTATAGAATAAATCAACACTAATGAATCAGTCCAACTAAAAACACTACAGGGGAATGTATTTCAGAAATTAGTCAATGGGGCACAACTAAAATGATACAAAGCTTTAAAAATAAACGGTTGTGTAACTATAATCACTTGAAAAAAAAAAAAAAAAACTATAAAAATCCAAAACAACCACAAGAAAATTTACAATGAAAAGAATCATTATGACAGGATTTTGGATCAACTCTTTCGACAAGCCTGAGGAAGGAAGCAGTAAACAAAAATTGGGAGATACCATCATCAACATGAGCAGAGAAGGCATGAGGAATTACAATCACTTTGACACTACAAAAACCATCATGATCCAGAAACACACCGACATAAAGAAGAAAAAATGGTCCAATCAAGTCATCATGAACATCGACACCTAGAGCACAAAATTCAGCATGCCTTGAAAGAAACACCGACAACATGTCCTTCGCAATTAATTTCACCATCAATACCACAATTAATACCACCAACCACTACGCCTTCTCCCACCCCAAACAATTTTGTTATAAATACCGTATTGGAAGTGACTTGGATTTCATTCCGTGAAGAACTTGAAAACTAGAGCCCATCTTACCACCTTCTAAACCAAAGCATCCAACTGACACAATGGCACCGAAGAAGTCAACCACAACTACTAGGTCCATGACAAACAAACTTAAAAAGTTAGAAAGAGCCAACACACCATTAGAAATTTGATTGCATAACATTTGTAATGCCAAAGTGGTCGGGAAACAATGGAGGAGGGTTTGGATTGAAATCAAAGAACGAGGATCAGAAGCAGGTGGTCGATGGAGGGAAGAAGATCAGAAATTAAACGCTAGCACAATCCTTACCTATATGAATGCAACGTTAATGGATAGCTTTTCAAGGATGAAAGAATTTATTGTGCAATTCATCATCAGTTGATACCATCCAATTTATTGATAGTGCAACTCAAATATTGGAGTATGCATCCAAAAACAAAATCTCAATCGACGAACAATTAGGCAGATTTATCATAGAGGAGGAGGAGCGACCAGACCAACCAGAAACAACCCAAAAGAAATTCATGTTTGCTATGAAACCATTTGTCAATCTCACCCATAATACACCACCTACATCCCCGACCCAATTTATCGAAGAAGAATTTATAACGACTTTGACAACCACCACATCCCTACCCCTAACTCATCCATATCTACAGAAATTACTAGCATAACTCAAATCTCACATGCAAACGGATAACGACCTCCAAGAATTCATCATTCAACTACCATCTGCTTCCCCGACTGGCAAAAACTGATAGTAAAAAGACATGTCTTAGTCAAAGAAGCACTGCAATCCACCTTAACCATTCCCAAAATTGTCGACCTTCCACATTCATCCACCCCTGATCCAGAAGTTGTTGGATACACTGATACTATCCTACAAAGAAATCCTAACACAACCAACAACATTGTGGCAGAGCAAACCTCTTCTTTTATACCTCGACATGTCAACCGACTAATCGCACCACAACACCCTCCACTTCTTGAACCCTGCACCACCGACCCCATTGTCGAACCCACCGATACTGTATTACCACCGACTTCTGAACTGACTTTGACAAACAATGTCGACCAACCTTTACCACAGGAGGCAATAAGATTACTAGTTGATCCCAACTTACATACTTCACATATTTCACCACTTCCATCGTCATCTTCTGTCTTCATAGTTATTCCCATCAATATCGTCAAATCCACCTACATTACCCACACTAGTCGCCCTATTTCTGCTATTACAACCCCAGCTACCAAGCAAACACAAAAAGCAGCAATAGAAATTATGCAACTGACAGAAACCGACAGATAGAGCAAAGAACAAGAACGACGAAAAAAGAAAACAGAGAAAAGAAAAGAAAAAACAGGAGAAAGAACAACAACAACAATAAAAGCATCTATAATATTCATGACAGCAAAATCCCCTATTATTTCATCTCGGTAAGCTTGGTCCAGCAGTTACATTTAACTCACAGAAATCCAAAGAAGAATAATTGGATCTATTAACAGATGCAATTGGTAGGGAATATAAGCACATAAGAGTGAAGACCAAAGAACAAATCAAACAGCTAAAAACATAGTATAATGAATTTTTAGCCAAGTGTGAGAGCCTAGCACAACAATTTATCACAATTCCAACAGGGACTGATTCTGACAAGCCCCTCAACAAAGAATATCTCATTTTTGAAAGTGTTGTGTCAACATTTCAGGAGCATTTGAAATAAAGGCGACAAGAGAATTTCAAGGAAACCATTTTCTTACTCAGAAGTCAATTCACAACATTTACCAAAGCCCAGAAGCTATTACAACATTATGTTACAGAATCTGTTGTCACCACATATGTCTTGTAGAACTAGTACACCTACTACGGTCAGGTGTTTGAAGATATGTAAAAGACCCATGAACTCATTAGTTCACTTCAAAATCGGTGACCAAGGACCAGTGACGAAATGGTGCAGACCATTGATGACCAATTCATTTTGGAAACCAATAAACTTGAAAAACTGGAGAGACGGGAACATTAGTAGATCAACCAAGCCCGAGCTAGTCTATCCCACATTGACAAAGTTAGACCACGGCTCCAACGATTACTTTTAGCTACTAAGGAAAAAATACAACTCCTGGGGACCGACATGATTAACATTCTAGACTTAGATATGCATAAAAAGATGGATAACTTGTCAAGTCTCACTACTCTAACCATAGATATACAAAATGCCCTCCACGCTTGGAAAGAATTCCAACATCAATTATCAGTATCTGCTGAGGCTATTGTAGAAACATGTGTTCAGCAACAACCTTCCACCAGTCAACATAGCCCATAGTGAAGAAAAATGCAGGATCATAACTGCTTAGACAAAAATATTGTCATATCTCCATTTCTTCGAGACGAAGAAAGATTTTGAGGTGGGGTATATGTTGGAGGAGCCTAATTCGGCTATCTGAATAGGTCCTTCGGTCGACTAATTGTAAAAAATATATTTTGTCAACCTCATAGGTCGTGTCAGTTAGTTGAACCGATAAGTAGGTTTGTAACTGATTGTAAATATTATATGTAGGTTGTAGAGCCAGGAAAGATTTGGTTTGGTCTGATATATGAACCCCCATGTGTTCTTGACTAATATAAGCATTCGTTATTATGTCTTCCATTCCTTGTCTCTTGTTTATATCATTGTCTAAATGAATATGTATTTGTATCATTGGTAACCTTGCAATCTGATTGATTACAACATTATACCATCCATTAGTGATATTTGACTACCCAGCCATCATCTATTTTGTGTTTCCATCCATATTAACCAATGCTCGCTAGATACTATTACTATAAGCTTCTTCAGAGCTCATCATTCTTTTTATGCTTGATGTTTTCATTCAAAAAATGTTTGTCTAGTAAAATCCTTGATAATGTTGGCTCTCATAGAAGTATTAGGAACAATGTTTCAAGTAAGTAAGCATTTTCATCTTTTTTATACCTCAATGTCAACTTTTATATTATGTAATGAGTTCGAGGAATAAAATCCTGAAGATGACCAATAATGATATCCAATTGACATAGGAGTCCTATGTGTATGCACTAGTATTCCCTCCAATTCTAACACCATTGTTTTCTTATTTGGATTGCATCCTACCATGGGAGGTAAATTCCCCTTGACCTCACAGTTTGAACATTCAATATTATTATCATTCAAGCATTCATTATTATTTTCATTCAAACACAAGCACATGAGTCCCATTAACATACACATTTGAAACCCTTTTTAAAAAATAAGAGGAGAGAACCCCAACAACATAGAGTTTATTGTGGGGTTCTACTAAATTTGTAGGGAACACCTTGAGTGGTGGATATTTCTATTTTGAGGAAGTTGTGTTTGGTAGTTCTCCTCTATTCTCACACTTGGAAGGATTCATCTACATGATCTACTTAGAAAAAGTTTCCAACACCTTCACCAACATTGGCACCTCTGCTTCTAAAATATCATCATCTAGATGTTTTCTACTCATTTAAGATGGATAATGACTTAACGGTACCATCATTGAGAGTTTACAATATCTTGTATACTACAATTTGAGTATCAAAACTACATAATTCATTCATTGTGATCCATTCATAGTGTATAGATGGATTCTCAATGTTATTTAGTGTATATGGTACCATAACTATTCAATTTGTTAATACACACATACACACACAATAAAATTGAGGTGTTAGTGGTCATATTTAGAGCATTGCCACCACGCCTTCAACATTGATGTGTGTGTTCCTTCCTATAGTGATTCTATAATGTAAACATGACATGTAATGCTCATTCTTTCTCACTTCCAAAATATGACTATGAAGATTGAATGATGTCGATTCATTCATTCATATGATGACATTGTGAAGATTTTCTAGATGAACCATTGTCCATTTGAAACCTGGTAAAAACAAGGGTAACATAGAAGTTGTGGTAAGAACCTAATGAGAAAATGAGATTCTAACAATGTGAGATCGACCCAATGATTACTTACACCAAACAACAATGCCTCCAAGAGAAAATCTCTATGCAAAAAATTACTTTGTCAGTTTAGATTAAGTTCTCATCACCTAGGAGTGGAATCAATGAGTTGGAAAATATAAACATAAAAGAATGCCCGTGCTTACTTTACAAACAAGGAGAAATTGGGGACGAGTTGCATGTAATAATACATTGTTCTATATATGAAGAAGTAAGACATAAAAATTCAATTAAACATGAAGATTTGAGTGTGTTACATAGCTTGTCGAGTTTTCCTACAAAACATTCATGCAATTATATTAAGGATGTTTTATAACACCATGAAAATGAGTATATTGCAAGTTGATACATCCTCAAGATAAAAGACATCAAAGTTGCAAATGTAATTTTTTGTAATTCTTGCTCTCATTCCATAGAAGATTTCTCTAAAGGTATATACAAATACTATATTATATTCTATTGTATTTGTATTGTATATGTGAGTTTAATTATGTGCCAACACTTCGCATCATTGTTGAATTAGTGTTTTTGTAATTTACTTTATTAATACTTCAAATACCTTAAAAAAGTTTTAACTACATATTTGATTAATCTCAAAATTCATGTTGACTAATGATGTCTTAACTATAGTTAGTAAACAATAATTTACATATAAAGACATTAATTTCATTCTCATGTTAATATCATTATATGTATATCACCCATAAAGAAATAGTGTTTCTACTTAATGTGAACAAATACTTTGAACTCTTTCATGATAAAAAAAAACAGTATACTTCTTTTAATTACTAAAGCATTTCGGTAACTAATACACTATAACATGAGGGGAGGCAGGTGCAGGGGGGATTATTTTTTATCATGGAGGAAATATAGTTAACTCTTTCACATAGGGCCTCGGAACCAAAACCAATAACGAAGCTGAATGATTATCACTTTACCATGGTCTTAAATTAATTTCAGAAAAAACCATCCTGAGGCTAATGGTTTTTGGCGATTCAAGGCAATTTATCTAGAATATGAGATTTGAATATAAAAAGGGCACAATCAGATGCAAAAGAATTTACAAGGGGATCTGCCACCTCAAAAAACCCAATCAAGTTATATTCTTCCACATACTTCAGGTGAATAATGAATTAGCCGACAAGTTATCCAATCAAGGAGCTAGGTCCAAACAAGGGGAAATTGTTTATGCTAATCAAGAAAGGAATTATAAACACATTCCTTAACCATCTTACGCTAGCTCTTAGTGCTAGGAAAAAGTCAAATTCATTAGTCGAGACCTCGTGGCTCAAAGGGATGTGTGGTCATTGGCATGTATGGAGCTTGTACCACATGACGGCCTGTATTGAAAGGGCCTTTATTGTTGCAACTCTTTGGGACCTCGAGGGTGGTGTTCACACAAGCGAAATAGAAGAGCAACAGGTAAATTAGGGAGGCTTCTAGAACCCTTGTACATTGTTTGAAAATGCGCTAGAGGGACAGGAAGGTGAATAGATTCCACATTTGCAAGGGTGGTTCAAATATTTTCCTTACTGATCCGAAGGCGATTCTCCACAGGCGATGGGGAAGGAAGGTTGGGTCGTTGGTTTCTCCAGTATAAAGTTTTGTATTGATGATCATAAATTGCATATGCACAGGGTTTTTGACATCGTAGGAGTGGGCATGAAGGAGAATATAGAAACCGTCATGGATATCTATTATATCTCCAATTAATTTGGTTATCAGGACTCCAGGATTGATGACCTTGAATGGGACCTAAGGGAACTCATGAGTATAGTGGACATCATCAAGTAAGAAGTGTTGAAAATGGATAAAATGTCTCAGTGTAGTCATTGTCAGGAGTCTCCAGATGATGGATATCGTCCTATGGAGGAACCATCTATAAATCAGCCAGCGCTCGACCCTATAAGCAAGAAGTTATAGTGTCTCTATTTCTCTTTCAACCCAATCAAATATTTTTTTGTATTTTGCTGAACCGACAGTTCATTAAGGTTTATCCTTCTTATGTTATGGTTACTACCAGGAAGCATATTAAGGGTCTTCGAAAATTGAATCTATATATGGTTGTTGTTGTTACCTCCTTTTCCCACATATCCATGAAATACATACTTCTTTTGGCAATGTAATAAATGGATGTGCACACATTTTTTATTAAATACAATCTTTTCCAAATTCTATTAAAAAAAATACACTATAACGTGTACAGAGAAATCTCATCTCCACAAGTAGACATCTCATTTTGTAAGAATTTCATGATAACTAAAAAATAGTGTGTTTATATCCATTACTAAATCCTTTCCCTAACTAATACACTATAACATGGACAAGAAAATATCATCCCCACCAGTAAGATCTCCTTTTGCAAGAATGTGGCTTATGTCTTTACTATGTTTTTCCTTTTCTTTTGTTGATGTTCTCTTTTGTTCTAAGGTTTAGATAACATTAATTCAATTTAATTTTGAAAAATTTGTTAAATGTTTTAATAACTAAGTATAATGGTAAATACTTTTTTTACTTGATTATGTTCCGATAGGTATATATATAAACAATAATTTGTATTAATTTGTTTAATTTTTTTATTAGCTAAAGTTACTTTAAACTAAGTTTTAAAATTATTTATTTATTTTAATTTATATTTAACTATGATTTAATTGGTGCTGTATCGTTGATATATGCATTGTTTTTTGTGTTCACAAACCCAACGACGCAGTGACATCATCGTCTTTGACAACATCTAGGTTGTAAAAGGTTTCAAAGGGGGAAAACAAATCCTAAATGTAATTGAGCATTGCAAGGGGAAATCAAGTCAGGTGAGTAGATTGCGTGAGATCCCACTTTGAAGACTTTTCCAAACTATAATGGAAAAGTGCAAGAACGTCAATTTCAATTGAAAATGCATTTCAACAATGTATGTGTTTAACATGGTCATTCATTGGATTGGAGGATCTTGATTTGTGCCAGAGCTTGTTTTGTGCGTTAATGGCTTTTCTTGACCGTTAAACTGCCGTTTCCCGGATATATTTGGCGGTTGCATCTGTGGACGAGGCGATTTTCTGCGTACTGTTCGTTTTGATTCTTGATTTGACGACCCTTTGTACGCGCTGGCTGGGCTTTAAATGTACTTTATTAGTCCTGTCCGTATCTTTTATCTCCCTTTCTTTGTGGAGATGCCACGTTTTAATTGAATTGATATCAATTATATGTGGTCTCTGGATGCGTTATTTCGTTTATTCGCATCGCTTTGGTGTTGGAGCTGTGTATTTTCCCTCTGGATGTTGTGTTTTTTCTTCACCTCCAGGATGCTGAGTTTTTTCGGTGCTTAGGCCAGGTGTGAGAATGCCATGCATTTGGCTCCAGAATGACCAATGCTGTGGTCCCCGCTGTGATTTAGCAGGTTTCTTTGGTTTCTTTCAAAATCCTTCGATTCGGGTTGGTGGTTTCGAGGTCTGAATGCCCATTTTGACGATTTGAAGCATTAGTCGTTGAGAGCCGTAGGAGAAGGTTTGATGCCGGAGCTTGTTTGGTGCGTTTAATGGTATTTTTTGACCGTTAAACTGGTTTTCCCGGATTTATTTGGCGGTTGCATCTGCGGACGAGACGATTTTCTACGTACTGTTCGTTTGTTTTGATGACCTTTTGTACGCGCTGGCTGGGCTTTAAAGGATGCTGCATTTTCGCCTCCAGGATGCTGCGTTTTTTTTTCGGTGTTTAAGCCAGGTTTGAGGATGCCATGCATTTGGCTCTAGATTGACCAATGATGTGGTCACCACTATGATTTAGCAGGTTTCTTTGGTTTCTTTTCAAAGTCCTTAGATTCGGGTTGGTGGTTTCGAGGTCTGAATGCTCAATTGGCCACCTGGTTCTTTCGGTGGTCATTCTGGTACGTTTCTTTGATCGTGGTGAGAGTTGTGGGTGTCAGTTTCCGTGGTATAAAGTGATTTTTGATGGTAGTGGCGATTGCGGTACATTCTGTGTCGTTGTTGTAGTTTTTCGTCCCTAGAACTGTGCGTTTTTTGAGGCTGCGAGATACCTCTGAATCTATGCAATTTATGACAGATCTTTGGGGTTTTGATGTTCTGGTTCTATGGTGGCTGCTCTGTCATCTGGCCGATTTGCTGAGTTCCTGAATTTCAGGAGGATAAGCTTTATTTCTGAGGTTCTGGTTTTTGAGAGTATGCTTCTGCTTTAGATGAGGTTTTGGTGTTTTGGTTGAAGAAATTGGCATCTGTGATGGTGGAGAGCTAGCTGAGCGCGTTATTGGTTATCTATCAATATTCCTTGGCAGAGGTTTTATTGTGATATTCGAATAAGCAGGTATGTTCGGTATCTACCCTGTCTTGTGTTTTTGTTAATTCTCCTCCCTGAGTAATTTGATCAGTTCCAGGGGACGGGGTCCTGATATTTTGGATAGCTATTTCTGGTATGTTTCTGTTCGGATTTGGAGATTATTGGGGTATTTTTTGGTTGTTGAGTTGGTTTTCTTGATAGTTGCACCTTTGGTATCTGTCTTCTTATCGCTGTGAGGCTTATTATCTATGGTTGCCGTGTTGAATTATCTGCGAAGTTTGTAGTGTATGGGTCTTCATCTCCTGGGGCGAAGTTGTTGTAATTTGATTATCTGTATTGGCTTCTTGGGGCCTTCGTTTCAGGATTTTTGCTCTGATCTCTGGAGTCGATGTGATGTGTGTTTCTTTCTAGAACTGTGTGTTACTTTCTAGAGCTGTTTGTGCTATGTGCTACCCGGTCTTTGACTGGGGGTATTTTCGTGCTTCTGTTATGTAATTACGGGTGGTCAAATATTTGGCCCGCACTTTGCCAGGGCACTTGCAATGCATCAAGCAGGGAAATGGAGTGGAGAAGAGGCTCTCTGCTACATATTTTCCATTTAACCTGGGCGATTCGGGGACTGTCATTGGTCGGGATGATCATTTGGATAATGTTTCTTCCCCTCTGGAATGTTTGGATGATGCTGGTATGGGTGGGAGAAAAAACCCAATCCTTCCTTGCCCGGTAGTTTCTGTTCCTTCGGGTCGGCCAAATTGCTCTCGTCAGAATCTAGGAGAAGATCTTTCTGCTGCTGGGGATTACTCTTCTAGGATGGTATTGGGTCTTAGGGATGTTTCTTCTCTTATTTCTTAGATGACTAGGAAATGTTTATTGGTTGAGGATGAGTCTCAGCCTTCGGATTTGGATCTCCAATGCCAAGCCTCTCAATGCTTGGGGGGTTGTGAGAAACCCTTATCTGCTTGCCAGATGTTTGGGACTAGCTGCTTGGATGGGATATTGCATTCTTCTCCAAAATTGGGTCATCCTTTGGATTCGATGGGTTTACAATTAAGTGAAAAGGATGCATGTGAGCAATTTTTTGATTATCAGAATGATAAGCCTAGTTTTTCGGTTATCCAGACAGAAGGGATGGTTCAAGAGGTTTGTAAGAATGCAGAGTTGGGAATTGCTTCCTTTTCTGATGTTAATTATAAACCTCTTAAGTCTATGGATCCTGATAATGATTTTGAACCTGAGCCTCATTACTCTGGTAGCATTGGTCCATCTAAGCTTAAGAAGAGGATCCCTAAACCTATCAAGAAGATAAATCCTGTCTTAATGACTTTGGGGGAAGATGTGCCATTAAATGACATAGTTCTTACTAATGCTGTGACTTTGGTTGGGAGGTTTGGAAGGCGTAATTATAATGCAGATTCTCTTCATGGGTGGAATGTTAGGGTTTGGAATGGGATTACCAGTTCTATTCCTGAGATTTATATGCTTCCACGGGGATGGATAGCATTTAAATTTTCTTCAGCGGATGATGCTGATAGGATTCTAGCTGGTGCCTGGAAATGGGATAATGCTACCCTTCTTATCAAGAGGTGGAACCCATTATTTGATCCGCGAAAGGAAAGGTATGACCAAGTTCCTATTTGGGTCAAACTACCAAATTTACCTTTTAAATTCTGGTCTGCGGATTTCTTCAGACTTGTTGGGAATCCTTTGGGAACCCATTTGGAGACTGATTTCTCCTATTTACAATCTGGGGTCTGTTGCATAGGTTGGGTTCTTGTCCTGTTAGATTTCCGATTGGGTCTACCTGCTGAATTGGTCATTAAATCAGGTAACAAAGAGTTCTTTCAGCCTTTAGATTACTTGGGACTTCCCTTTAGATGTTATCGATGTCATGGGATTGGACATTTGGCAAATGATTGTTCCCTATCATTTAAAAAACATTCTTCTTCTAAAATCTGGAGAGTCAAAAAAGATTGGAATCAGACTAATGCTAAGGCAAGGATTTAAGTGGTTGAAACCTTGGATACTTGGAGAGCCAATTCAGATGGGACTCAGTCTAATGCTAAGGTTGGAAAGTCCGTGGATGAGAACCTGGATGTTCATTCTGTTTCTCTTGGTTTTGATCCTTTAGCCAATCTTAAACAGATAAGTTTATCTAATTCCTTGGATGATAATTTTTTTCTGAATCTTACTTCTGAGGCATTATCTTCATCTGTTCCGAATTCATCTTTGAAGGATCTTGGTTTTGTATCTCCATGTAAGGCAATTGTTAGTAAGGGGTATTTTCTCTGCTCGCGTACTAAAGCTGTACAGGATATTTCTAGGCCTGTCAAAGATAAAATTGGGATTCTTGAAGTTGAGGAAGGTTTGACTGGGGATGTCCAAATAGTGCATCCTAATTTGAGAGGTGTTGGGGCGCTTAGAGCATCTTCCCTTAATCAAGTTTCCTTATGATCCTTATGTCCTTAAATGTTAGGGGTTTGGCTAGTCTTCCCAAGAAACTAGCAGTTAAGAGGCTTATAGATCTACATTCTGTTGATGTTCTTTTTATTCAAGAAACAATGATTGAGGGGGGTGTATTGGTTCAAGATTTGGAACTTATGATTCATGGATGGAAGTTCATATCGGTGGATGCTATGGGCAGATCTGGTGGACTTATTGTAGGATGGAAGTCTTGTAATTTTCTTTTTCTTAATGCATGGGCATTAAAAGCTGGGTTGTGTGCTGCTTTATTTGATTATGACTTACAAAAGGAAATATCTTTTGTAAATTTATATGCGCCCTATCTGGATAGGGAATCTTTCTGGAATAATCTGATCAAGCTGGACAGCCTCTTGTCTCCTTATTTAGTTTTTGGAGGCGATCTTAATTTCTCCCCGGGTCTCTCTGAAATTTGGGGGGTTCATGCTCAAGTTGATCCATTATCTAATTATTTCCATATCCTGTTGGAGAATTTGGGGTTAGTTGACATCAATCCTTTGGTATCTATTCCTACCTGGAGTAACCGCAGAGTTGGTGACGAGGGTATTTGTAAAAGATTGGATTGTCTTTTAGTCTCGGCTGATTTCCTTGATTACGATTTCCTCCTTAAACAATGGATTGGTTGTGGAGGTGTTTCTGACCATCAACCTGTTTTTCTGCAAATTTCCCCTCAGAATTCTAAGGCCCACAGTCCATTCAAGTTTAATGCAGGCTGGCTGGATCATATTGATTTGGTTGATGCCTTAAAAAACTCTTGGGTTCATTTTGATGTTCGATCTGCTTTATCTCCTGAGGCTCAATTTTGTGTGAATCTAAAACGCATTAAAGAAATTTCTATCAAGTGGTCTCTGAATAAAAAAGCTCAGAACATCAAAGATTTGGTTGATATTGAATTTGAGTTAAAAAGATTTCATGATATTCATTCTTCGGTATTTTATCAGTGGTTGATAAAGATTTATTGACTGAGATAGAATCTCGCAAGCAGGCTATTCTTCTTTTTAGGGAAAAGGAGGCTCGCCAGAAAAGTAGAGTTTTATGGCTGCGTTGTGGAGATGATAATACTCCTTTCTTTCACAAATTTGCTGCTCATAGGAAATGCCGTAACTCAATTTGGAAACTTTTTGATGATTCTGGAAATCTTGTGGAAGGTTATGAGGCTATAGTAGAGGCTGGGATTCATCACTTTGAAAGTATTTTTAAAGAAGAAGCTGATCTTCATCTTCCAGAAATTGTTCTCAGCGCTGGTTATTTCCCAACTTCTGTTACTGAGGATGATAATGCTGAGCTTATGCAAGCTATTACTCTTCAAGATATCAAGCATATTTTAAACATCAACAAAAATGATAAGAGTCCTGGCCTGGACGGTATCCCCGTTGAGGTGTACAGATGTTTGTTTGACTTTTTGGGTGATGATCTCTAAAGAGTAATTGAATTGTCCAGGATAAGTGGCAAGATTCCAGCTGTTTTTAACTCAACCTTTCTTGCTCTTATTCCTAAGGTTGACAGCCCTTCAACTTTTGAGGATTTTAGACCTATATCTTTGTGCAACTTTGTATACAAAATTATAGGTAAGATCATCTTGATTAGAATCCGAAAGGTATTGAGTAGATATATTTCTGGTGAACAGTTTGGATTTTTGCCGGGAAGGCAGATTCACGATGCGGTTGGTGTCATTCAGGAGGGCATGCATTCAATGCATGTTAAATCCTTAAAAGTTGTCATGATTAAGATTGATCTATCTAAAGCATATGACAGAGTCAGCTGGGTTTATCTTCGGGTTATTCTTGCAAAAATGGGTTTTGTTGGGAATTTTATTGCATGGGTTATGAGCAGTCTTTCATCTGTCTCTTTCTCTTTGCTCATTAATGGTGTTGCTACAAATTTTTTCAAATCTGGTAGGGGGCTCAAACAGGGGTGTCCACTAGCGCCACTCTTGTTTCTTATTGTGGTTGAAGGCCTTGGGAGGGCTATTCTGCATGCTTCTCACAGTGAGTCTTATCATGGTTTAGACTTTGGTAATGAAATTGTATTAACTCATGTTCTATTTGTGGATGACATAGTCATGGTTAATGATGGCTCTGAACAATCTCTCTCTACTCTCTATGAGATTTTATTGCGTTTCTGTAAGGCATCTGGGATGCAAATCAATAACAATAAATCATCACTTTATTTCTCCTGTATGGAAGAGTCTGAAGTTATTACATTACAGAACATCTTTAGTTTTCCTGTTGCTCGAATTGAGTCTGGCATGAAGTACCTAGGGTTTAACCTTAAACCGTGCAGATATCTTATTAGGGATTGGGATTGGCTGATTATTAAAGTTGAACAAAGGATTCAGAATTGGAGCTTCCGTTGGTTGTCCAAAGGAGGAAAGCTGATTTTGATTAAAGCTGTTTTAGAGGCTACTCCAGTCTATTGTATGCATTTTTGGGTTCCTTTGGGTGTCATAGACAAAATTAGAAAGCTCTGCTTTAATTTTCTTTGGGCTAGTAAACAGAAATCCTCTGGTTTATCCTGGATATCTTGGAAGTCTATTGATTTGCCTAAATCTTTGGGTGGTTGGGGACTTAAGGTACCTGTCTTATTTTCCAAAGCCCTTGCAGCAAAAAAGGTATGGGATATCATTCATGGTTCGGGTTTATGGGTTCAGATAGCTTATCAGAAATATATTTACCCATTGAATAAACTGGATTGGATAAGATCCTCTGTTAAAAAGAAAAAGAATATTTCAATCTGTTGGAAAGCTGTCCTTTGGGCCTTTGATCTCATTGGGAACTTTCTGGTTTGGAAGGTTGGTAGTGGAAAAGCTGTTCGTATAGGCTTAGATCCGTGGGTTGGATGTAAATGGAGACATGCTTTGCCTATTCCTATGATAGATAGGTTACATTTGGCTGGCTACCATTTTCTTTTTGATATTGGAATTTTTGGTATGTCTGTTTTAATGCCACAAGAATGGTTATCTGCAGACACTTTGGGGTTTATTGATCCATTTGAGATTGCTGTTTGGAATGGATATATTGCCATTCTCAAATCTAGCCATGTTAGACTTTCTAATGAAGATGACTGTCTCATCTGACATTTATCAAAAACAGGTTAATATTCTCCTAAAGTGGGATATGATGCACTTATTTATAGAGAAGTGGACTTGAACTGGTGGTGGAAGATTTTATGGAAGATGAAGTGTCCACTAAAAACAAAAAATTTTAGTTGGTTTCTTCTCACTGGTAAAGCATTGACCTGGGATGTTCTTTGCTTGAGAGGTAGAGAGGGTCCTGGTAGATGTTATCTATGCAAACAGAGCTACGAAACTAATTTTCACATTGCAGTAGAATGCCCATTTACGCAATCTGTTTGGTCTATTATTGAGGATCATTTGACTCTTAATAATCTATGGAATGGAGACTCCCTCTCAGATTGTTTTAAAAACTGGTTCCTGTTATCAGATGTAAATCTCATCAAATCTTTACCCATCATTGTTCTATGGTTTATTTGGAAAGCAAGAAATAAATTTTGCTTTGAGGATTGTGACTCATCTCCTGCACAGATTTCAAGTTATAGCTTGGGCATGCTGAAGAATTTACCGCAGTCATTATCTGTGGTTCCTATCAGATCAATTTTTGTAGAAGAAATTGATCATACATATGCTTGGGGTTACTTTGATGGATCTGCAGCTGGGGATCCAATGATTTGTGGGGCTGGAGGTATTTTGTTCTTTTCTGATAGGCATCATATATCTTTCAAAGCAGGTTTAGGATTGGGCACAAATAATTATGCAGAATTATGTGCACTTAAGCTTCTCCTTAAGCTGGCTAGGATGCATAATTTGGATAAAATTCAAGTTTTTGGGGACTCCCAGCTTGTTATTAATTGGGCATCTGGTAAGTACCAATTACAAAATCTTGAACTAGCCTTGATACTTCAAGATCTTCACTATTTATCGGACAGTCTTGATTATGTGTCTTACAAACACATTTATAGGGAAAGAAATTCCAAAGCTGATTCTTTGGCTAAAGCAGGGGGTAGCATACATGAAGGTTTTTGGAGTACTTGTGAACAGAGAGAGGCAGAATCCACAGAAATTTTTCAGGTTTTCTAAATTGTTGTAGCGTGCTGTCTGTCATATGACAGATTGCTGGTTCTTTGGAGATTTCCTTGATATGATGTCATGGTTGACATTGATATGCATTTTCTAGCATTTGGTGATCTCAAGCAACATTATTTAGAGCTTGACTTGCGGGCTGGTTGGCCTCTATTTTTATGGTTCTGAATGGTTTTGGATGTTTATTTTTCATCATTGGATGGTCTGGAATAGGCCAATTTTTACCTGCTGTTTATTTTTTATCAGCGTTTGACATTTATGAGACTTCATCAGCATGCTAGTTCTGCTCTGATATCTTTGCTTTTGATCACCTGTCCCATTTTGATCTGACCTGATTTAATCAAGAGTGATGATATAAGTCTGCTAAGATCAGACTTAGTTTTTTTCATGGTTTTATTGCTTTCTTTCTGCTGGAAAGTATTTTGGTGAACATTATGATCTGATGATTTAATGTATGTAATGTACTTTAGATTTGGATTGTGGATTTGTGCTCATTCTGAGGCAAATTTTGTAATGACAACTTCTTAGTTGTATTTTATAAAATGGACTATGAGGGCCATCTACTAAATGTGAATAAAGTATTTACGATTTTTTTCTTTGGAAAAAAAAAAAAAAACGGTTTCAAAGGCATAAAGTACAGCAGGAATATATTTTTTCTCAGCGACATGTGCCTCGCGGAAGGCTCTCCCACTAGGAAGCCGACAATAAAAATGAAGGAATTGACTCTTCTCGGAATCAAAAGGTTGGTGCATTACCATGGTGGGGCGAGGCCTCCTCTACCATGATAGGATGGTAGTGACAAGTCAACTACAAAGCGTCTTTCACACCTTGCAAGAACAACCGCTCTATTATTAACTACCTACCCCACCTTTGTCGGTCGACCACCTTGACATTTCACTTAATTTCATTTAATGATGACAATTTTACAAATTATTTGAAGGACTTTGTTGTTAAGCTTCCTTCTTTTCCTATGATGAGGACTAGGAGAAATTATTTAACCATATGAGTTCTCGCATCTCTTGAGGAAAGTGCAGGAGGGTCGTCTGATGAGAACATCCAACGACCCCCCCGCACTTGCCTTGGGAGAAGCGAGAAATCCGATAGTTAAATAAGTTTCTCCCCGAGGACTCTACCTAGTCAAATTCTTCCTTGCTTTTGAATAGGAAGCTACACAAATATCCATCTTTACTCATCTTGAGCGGACAGATGTATAGCGATTTGCCAAATATCCATCTTTAATCATCTTGAGCGGACAAATGTATAGCAATTTGCCAGCTGCCTCTTTCATTTGAACAGACAAATTCACGAATTCTTGCATCCATCCAAAAGAGTAAACCTCTATTGTACTATCACGCACCAAATATATGTATTACATGATTGCTTTGAATAATATTAAATAGTTCAAATTCCTAGAACAACCCATTATAAGTCTGTGAAGGTAAACTTTATGTACATTTAAAGGAATTTTAATTGTCTCCGAGATTAGATTCAATCTAATCTTACATAATCTCTTCCAAAAGTAGCGTACCAACTACAAGCCCCACATTTTTCATATATTTTTTAAAGTTTACCTTATGTAAAATGTTAATATTTAATTGTTATATTTTTATAAGTCTAGGTGTATTAAAATTATGATTATTTTAATTATTTTTAGATTTTAAAATAATATTATATCTAAAAAAATTATTATGGTAATTATTTTTAGATTTTAAAACAATATTTATAATAAATAGGAGGTTAAATAGAGAGGTTGTGAAAATTTTGATTTTTTTTTGATTATATATATATACATGTAGAAAATTAGTGATTATGTATATGGTATATTTTTTTCAAGTAAAATTTTGATTATTTTATTACATAATAAAAATATTTTATATGAAGCTCAAATTAAAATTCTAAATATGAATGAATTTATTTAATTTAACTATTTAAATCTTTAATAATTGTTTTAAAAATTATATTTCTATTTTTTTATATAGTTATTTTAAATATTGTACAATGTTGAGTCTCGCAGTAAAACTAAAAAAATTGTTTTTATCTTTATTTTCTTTCTTTATAATATTTTAGTTTTCTTATTTTTAATTTTTGTATAGTTTAAATTTAAGTATAACATATATATATCTTTCATTTTCTTATTTTCAAACCATGAAACTTATATAAATATTTATTTTTACTTTTTATATTAATTTTTTTAATCTATACTTTATTTGTATTTTTTTGAGTGGGATCATGTATTTCCTCCTAGAAGATCATAAATGATATATACACTTATAGGAAGAGAGTGGCTTATCACACAAACAAGAAGACCTTTATACACCATTTTAATATCTTGCTTGACTGAAATTTTATTACTATTATTATTATTATACACTTTAACTTAATTATACTTAATTATACTATTTATAATTTTTACAATCAATTTTAAATTAAATTAAGTTAATTTGTTACCTAAATTTCATAAACCTAAAAAATCTTAACTTTAAATTTCTCCTTCCATTTATGTAATTTGAATATTATAATTAAATTAAGTATTCAAAATGAATATTATAATTAAATTAAGTATTCAAATAAAAACACAGTTCTTTTTATCCTACCATTTATTAAATTTAAACATTATATTAAACGAAATTAGATATTCAGATGCATAATATGTTTCTCTCATCCTAGCAAATCCCTTACTTCAACAAAGTTATAGCTAATGTCTAATACATAATTTCATAAAACTATACCTAATTAATTTATTACACTTTGTATTATGGTGAAGTCCACTCCAATCTCATAACTATTTGAGAGATATACTCCACAATCTCGTCTTTCAATAATCTCATCTTTCAATAAAGTTATAAAATAAATTCATTACACTTTAGAGTATAAACTATAGGCGACTACCAAATAACATGGTAAACTCCTTGCTTACTTCCTAGCCTACTTTGGTTTTTTTTATAAACTATATGTAACTACCCAATGACATGGTAAACTCCAAAAACAAGTCTACTTATTAGCCTATCATTAGTATAGACCCATAATCAGGTTTATGTCATTGGTGTAGACACATAACTAGTTTAAAGAATGGTAAAGAAGAAATTTAAAGAATGGTAAATGAATGACATTTATTTATGTACCTGGAAAGGAATTCAAAGAGTATCATCTTAATTCAGAAATTAAATTTTTGATTAATGTGTTATTTTTCAAATGATAATATATGTTCTTTTGCATGGATGTTTTTCTTCTACTCAATGAAAATAACAAATAATGGGATTATTAGATAATCTTTACAAATATTTTGTTTTTAAGATGGAACATCGCTCGGGAAACCCTCAGGTACTTCCATTTTTTTTAGGATGGTAACCGAGGTAAACTGTCGACCCTGATTACAAAGCCTAACCCAGTGGGGACACCGAGTGATGCCCTTGCATAGCCACCCAGGGATTTGACCCTGAGAGCTTCTACTAGCGTAAAGAACTCTTAACCACTTGAGCTAACCCACTGGGCTATAATCTTTACGAATATATAAATATATATCCATATAACATTATATTTCAAATTAAATTATCTAATATATATAGATATATATATTCATTTTTCGTTTAAATATTTATAAACAAAATTCTTTTAATTCAGAAAAAATATTTTTTATATTTTATATTGTAAAATAAAATCTTATAACTATATAAATTATTTATTGTATTTATTACAAACATTTTAAAAAATAAAATTTTAACCTATTAAAACAATTTCTATACAAAGGCTTTTAATCCAACTTAGAGCCGTATTTGATAAATACTTCACAAATTCGATGAAAAGAAAAATCCAATTATAAATCAATTTGAATTTGGTTTTGGCTTTGCACTTAACCTCATTTTAACTAGATACACTATTCTTTGAATGCAACACATGCCAATAACATTATAGCCATAACACTATTCTTTGATACACTATGCTGCAACAAATTTGGGGGGTGCAGGAATCTGTCTCTGGCTGAATGAACATCACATTCTTGACTTCAAGCTCGGATGTGGCAGCTGTACCAACACTAGAGCTGAGCTCTTAGCACTTTGGGCATCACTACGGGTCGCCAAGGATATTGGGTTACCTTACCTACATATCTTTGGCGACTCCTCTGTGATTATAAATTGGGCTAAAAAGGAATCTACCCTGGATATGGTGAATCTTGAGGCCTGGTGCTTCAACACTAGGATTCTCATGTCCTCCTTTATGTGGGTGGATCTCAGTCATGTTTATAGGGAACATAACAGGAGGGCAGACATCTTATCAAAGGAGGGACTGCACTTGGCACCGGGCCAACTCTTACTTACTGAATATTTTGGGAACGAGATTATTGGGGAAAACTCATCACAGCTCTTTTAGAATATGCTCATTCTATTACAGTTGATCTCACCTGATTCATTGAGATACTTTCAAGTTTTGTTGAGCAACTATTACTGGATACAAGAGTCTCTCTCCCTCCTTGGATCAGATTTCGGGGCTCCTATTATTTTCTTTAGGGACATAGATGACTGTATCAAATAGCCTTCCTATGAGAGGGATCTTATTGTAGTGATCCCAAAGTGCTATGAGTTACTCTGTTATACTGTGGGTATCTACTTGTATCTTTTGTATCATATGTATGTTTGGATAGGATTATTTATACTGTTCTGTTGTACTGCCCATGGTGGCATTTCCGTTTATCTTGAAGATGTAAAAAGTTCCTTTAATTCATTAAATACCGAGGAATGATTTTTTCGAGTGAAAAAAAACATTATAGACATAACCTTGAGCGCAATCATTAGCTTTTCTATGTGCATAAAAGTTGACAATAACAAAGACATGAATCAATAACAAATGCACTTTAAATTAATCAAAAGCACTCAAAATTAATAGCATGAATAAGTAAACGCACATGATTCAAGCTCAAAGAACTTGAAATCAAATCAAATGCAGTGAAAATTAATAGCATGACGAAGTAAACGTTCTATGCTTTAATCCTTTTAGTAAAGAAGATTCAGAAAAAGAGAACCATTACAACAATCATCGTAATTATTTGCATTATGCAATCAATACAATTATTAATGCTATCGGCTTGTGGTACCATTTTAAGCTTGTTGGTGTATTTGATTAGGTACCATTGGAATGGTCAACTACACTAACAATGGGATATGAGATATGAGATAGGATGTTTGTTTCAAATATCTAAAACTTAGTTTTTAGTATCTTTTTTAGTCTTAACTTTTATTTAACTTTATGTGAATAATGTTTTATGAAATTAATTCGTTACCTCTTAAAACATAATAAGATTAAAAATGTAGATATCCAAAGAGCTTAATGTGATAATGTTTCACGAATTAATTCGTTACCTCTTAAAGCATAATAAGATTAAAAGTGCAGATATCCAGATAGCTTAATGTGATGAACAGGAGAGAGTTTCTTACAGCCATTGGTGAAATCCTTTGTGTAAAGAGAGGAGCAACCTCTACAAAAACTGAAACTATTTTTTTTATATTATGTTTGTAAATCATTTTCAGCTTTATTTATTGGGTAAGAGCTTAAGTTATAAGCAATGAGGGGTACTATTTGGTCTCATGTAGAAAACTAAGGGCAAATGCCACTAAAAATACCCAAGACATGTCCAAGAGTGGAAGTATGGGTGCGTGTTGGTTACCAACAAGTCATTTTAAGTGGAGTGGATATCTTTGAACAACCATCTAAGTCAACCCATTTGTGGATAGTAGTAATGATGGCTTTCCTCATAGTTGTTTTTTTTAAAACATAGATTATGAAGGATTTATATATATAAACAACTGAGAACAACCAAAAGTTATGTCAAAATTGAGTATGCCCAGCAACAAGAGTGTTTTAGCACTACAATCCCAATAAATACAAAAGGAATCTGGACCAAAAGACAAAATGCCAGTTTTTCAGCTACAATTGCTATCCTAGAGGTACAAATTGTTCTAACGGAAATATACATTTGTACTGCATTTAAACAAAACAAGAATTCAAAGAAAACAAAAATTATATGCCCCATTATCCATGCCAAACGGAAACATGTACAAAATCTTCTTCCACAGCTTTCAACTCATAGTACATAATGGACTAACAATGGCTACATTATTTCATCTTTAGAATCTTGTCCAAGTCAATTCTCATTCCATTGATTTGACCCCCATTCCCCCGCTCATGCAAATTACTCTCAATATCCTCCATCCACAAGTCCAAATTGAGAGATAATAAGAGACCTGGTTCATGGTATCCAATTGGCTTGTCATATTATCATAAACTGCCCTTAGCATGCATTTAAAGTCACTGAAATTGTTATGAATCCTACTAAATAATTCTCTCCACGACAACATTGTCGTGGTCTTCTCACTGAATAAATTTGGAAAGTCCCCACTATCATGCCAAAGGGATCCATGTTCCAGCAAAGGTGATTTTGTTTTTGAGTCCCTAGGCTTCGACAAGGCTGGCCTATATTGGTCAGTGGCTAAGGAAAACGATCCCTCGTCAGAAAAGTCGAAGAGGGAAGAAACACCCGTGGGACAGACATACTGAAACTTTAAATGAGCAAAAATCTTAGAGCGGACGTCAAGCTGGGAGGATGGGGATGATATTTCCAAGAACTAAGGCTCTACATAAAGCTCAAAGCTTGTGGATTCTTGCTCACAAAAACAAGAAACATCGTCGTCTACTTCCTCCATATCCATTTTGATTGATCCTTCCATCAAATCCTGCCTATGGAGCATAAATGTGCCAGACCTTTCGTGTGGGGGTGTTATTTCCCACGTGAAAGGAGTACCTTCCACTTCCACATGCCCACCTTTCCTAATATGAACGCCATGTTTCCATTAAGATGCATAAGGATCCCTATCACAACTACCCTTCCTACCTATGGATACCATTTTCACTTGGATAACGTAGCCACTTTTGATGGAGCTCCTTCATTGTTCACTAAGACCCATTAGGCCAATTTTAGACCTTGGTTGGCTAACTTGTCTTCCACCCCATTGTTTCTTCTATGTATGTGGAACGAATAAAAATTATGAAAGGTCTTTACATGACTCACAATTCTGCCAAATAGCCTCCCATGCCCTGCTTCATATCTTCTCAAGATTTTCTGAATCTTCTGGATAATGGTCATAGAGTCTCCGAAATTAACTGTACCCCATGCAGAAGGGCATACAACTAATCTGGTGGAAAAATATATCATAACTTAGTGCTCAACTAATAGTGAGGAAATCCCGGGGAGGTAGGTGCATAGGTGGGGGGCTCTCTTTTACCCCAAGGAAAAAATATAAAAACTTATATGTGGGTATTAGCGTGAAAAATGAATAACCATTAAAAAAATAAAACTTAACAAACACAACTAAAAAGATCAAAGAAATTTAATCATATATATTGTGGGAAATTATGCACAAGGGTGTGTAGCCTCTTCGAGTGGGTGAAAGCCTTTGAGGTTGTTGACAAGGCCCAATATTGTATTACTAAAAGAAAATGTAATCACTCCAAATTGATCATGCAAGCTCTTGTTAGTAAAACAAAACAAAATTAACTTGAAATAAACAAAGGGAATGAGGAAATGCAAACCACAACAATAATCCAATGCTAGAACCAATTTAGATTTCCCAATGGTCAAACAAATACATGCAGTGTCACCTAGGAGGTATGCGATTCAAATTGAAACCAACAATCTCCCTTAGAGATGTTTATTTTGTCGACACTAAATTCTAAATAACTTGAAGAACAAATGGAAGAAATACTTGCCCCTTATAGGAAGGTGGCAAGGGAGCTTGGAGAAGGCTAATAGGTGTGGGAAGAGGTCAGCTATGAGGAAGCTTCAACACAATTCCAACAGCATAACTGTTATCACTCAGAATTACACCCAAGGTTGTGGAGAGTGAATCCCAAGGTAACAACAAAACCACTTTAGGAAAGGAGAAATGGCTTCTACATTTCCAGAGAGGGATCTCTCGTAGATTTATATAAGGGCCAGAATTAAAGATCAAATAAATTCATATTTAGAAATGGTTGAAACATGGAAAGCACCATTGGGCTATGGAGTCACAAATTTTAGATGGATTACATAACAATTTTCAGGTGAAGATACACAAAGGCAAGGTAGCACTCGGTTACGACAAATAGTTGTTTGTCTAGTGATAAAGAGAGAACATGAACAATCCATCAACACAAAGAATCTACAGGATGATTTCTGTGTCAATTTTGGAGGGGAAGCTTTGGTGAATGTCTGAAAACGATAGTCAAAGCATATGAGATGAATTTTGGGCTATCATACACTTATTCCAGGCTTGAAGAAAACATAATGGCGAGATTAACTAGAAGACATGCACAGGGAAAAAGAAAATAACAGACTGTAAGCTACGAAGCACACAAGAATATCTGCAACAAACAACAAGCATTTGGCTCTGTCAGTTTATTAAAAGAAGATCACAATTTACATATCCCTGAACCTCACAGGTTCCAACCCTTTTTCCCTCTATGGAGGGAATACTTATAGTATCTCAGGCCCCCGAGACCAACCTCGTAACATGGCCAAAAATAGTTCATTATAATGATGAAATTGTAACAAACAATGATCTGGAAAATCCACCATGATCATAAAGCAAACAGTAATCATGTGCAGGATCATGCATGATGAGTCAATTGAGGATTTTTGACACTGTGGAGGCTGAAAACGACCTCTCGGGAGGTTTCTGCCATGGTCTGCAACATTTTTCATCCATCTCCAAAATTGACCAGCGAAAATCCTTCTGGGTTGTAGATATGATCTCAAAATTCATTTTGCATCATCTATCTATGGTCGGCGGTATGTGGAAATAGGGACGACGGTCTTTCCAATGTTCCATTCTGTACTTTCTTCTCTGGCACCATCTTTTCTGATCCTATTTTTTCTGGGTCGTCGATCTGTATCCGATCAACTTTCAGCCATTGATCTGGAGTTGGCAGGACGTGGAAATTGGGCTAATGACTTTTTTATGACCAAAATATTACCTTTCTGATTTCCAATCCTCCTTTCCGCCTTCATGCTTTCTGTGTCGTTGATCTTCGGTGGATGCGATCTGGATCGTAGATTTAGACGAAATCGAAGATCATAACTCGAAACCTTTTATGCCCATCCTTGCCTTTCTGATTTTTTATTTTTTGTTTCCTCTAATCCGTTGATTTTTCCCACCTTCATCCTTGACTATCTGATTTTGGATAGCGGAAATCGAAACTTCAAACATTTATACCCGGAAACCTTACATTTCTGATTTTTTGCTTCTTTCCGCACCATCAATCTGGGCGGAAGATTTTCGGACCGTAGATCTACCGAAAATCAGAAGCCATGACTTCGACTTTCTCACGGCCAAAGCTTTGCATTTCCGATTTTTGATCCTGGATATCGAAAATCAGAAGTCAGAACTTCAATTTTTCTGACGGCTGAAACTCTACATTTTCGCTTTCGACTTTCACTCCCGTGCTTTTCCAGCCATTGATTTACTTCAAAAACATACCTTGGTCATCCATCTCTTGTCAATATTTCATCTAAGAGAGGATCTCTTCATCCATGAGCATTTTCAAAGTCAGGAATCAGAATTTCTTATGTATTTGGTCATTACGGATCTGGAAATCCCCCTTCTAACACCTGCAGACCTTTACCATCAAACTTAAGGGTCAGATGATACAAAATTTGCAACCCTACCTCTTCCTTTTGATGGTCAAACCCTTCAATAAACAGTTAGCCCAAAAATGGTGCTAACAAGTGGCTCCAATTCAGGATGCTATCCTCCCTCCGAGGTAGTAAAGAACCCCATAGACCATGTGCCAAATCCATTGGATAGCTACCAACATTGCCTGAAATCTCCATTCATGCTCTGAAAAACAAAACATGAACTGATGCTGGAACAAAACTGAAAAACTGGAAACTACTGAAAGAAATGCTTGCCATGATGAGCTTATTCACATATACTTACCTACCCTACTTACTAAGCACCAATGCCCAGTCAAATAATCTCTGACTTCCAGTGAATCCAATCAAGAAAATGATCCCATAGACAATAGTTTTCCTTATTCTTGATCAAAAACAAAACTGAAGGACACAATGGTAAAAGGTTATGGCATAAAGCATGTTCTTTACTATACACACATAACCCACTACTTTTACTACAAAGCTCCTTCATATATTCTGCTACTCGATCATAAAACCCCTGACAACCTTCAAATTCTTCTATTATTTGTTTACCCCAGTAAGGATGCTCAAACTGTAACTCCGCCTGCACACTGTCAAACTTTTCTTCAAAGGAATCATGCAAGGAATGCTCCTAACAATTTTCCAATAAGATATCAATTTCCTCATCTAAGATCTCAGAATTTAAAACCTGGTTCCTTTCAAATATTTCAAAATAAATGTCATTGTGTTCTTTAATAGAATCAAGCATAATAATTTCTGAATTTGAAAAACATAAAGGGATATCCAATTTGGAGTCCTCCCCTTCTTCAAGAAAATCAGGTGAAATGCACCCTTCTTGACATTCTGAATTTGAAAAACATGAAGAGACATCCCACGTAGGATCCTCAGTTTCTTCTAGGTGGTCCAATCCATGATTGCAGACAGCTGGTTTCTTAGGTGCATTATCCAAGTGGTCATCCTCATGTTCATCATATGTAGGCATGCTGAAATCTTCTTTAAAAACATCATTAACATAATTTCCCAACATGTTGATTGCATTTTTCATAAGGAAAATGGGTATAACCCTCTTCCTGTACATTATCTTCCTGCTCATCAAACGAAGGATTAGAATGTAGAGGAGGTTTTGGTTGTTCATCCTTCTCATCTTCCACCTCTAAACAGTTCATGAAATTGTCTATTGTCTCAGATTCCTATTCTTGCCTAGAGAATTTAACCATATGTCTCAACAATCCAAATGAAGCATAACACAAAGGTAAAACGTCACCTTCAGCACACTCACTATCTTCTTTGTTTTCAGCCTTTTGACCTTGGATTTCCATGGAATTTTCTTCATTAACAGGTTCTAAATTTTCATATCTTCCTTCTAACCCTGATTCAAGGTTTGATTCCTCTTTACTTGAAATTTCAGAACATGTGAAAGGACTATCAGACTGCCATTTTCCAGAGTCAGAATTCTCTATACAATCATCCACATAAGCATTATAATTTTGAAAAAATTGTTGCAAAAGGGTATTTTTTGATTGAACCGGTGCATCCTCTTCTTGAGACAAACTTGCAGGGGCTGAATAATATGAGGAAAGGTTTGATTTACAGTCCCGACTTCTTTCTTGTTCACACAAAGATAAACAAGAATGTTGCAGGTTATCATCAGTCTCAGGGAAAGATAAATAGTTGGTGGAAACATGGTTTTGGCTTATGTCTACTTCAGTTAAGGAAGACACTACCAACCGCTGGGAATTTTCTTGAATGCCAGGGAAGTTGTTTTGTATTTCTTTTTGAACTAAGTTTTCATGCAAGATCTTCAAAACTTCTTCATCCATATACTGATCATCACCACATTCGTCTTTCACATTTTCAATGAACTCTTTATCATGTGTGCAGCAATCTTGAAGTAACAACAAAGAAGGATAATGTTTTTTGAAATTGATCCGGTGGATTATTCATCTTCAAAATTACACTGATCCAACATGGTACAATAGCTATTAATCTATGGTTCAAAGAACATAAAATATGCTAAACATAGTGCGCGACTATCCTTAAGGGCCGCACGGTCTGACATAACATTGCACAGCTTGTATGGGTCGCGCAGCTTGCATGGGCCGCACAGCTTGCATAGTAATAGTATGGGCCGCGCAGTTTGTGCACCATTAAGAGGTAATATAAAATGGGTTGTGGCAAAGCCCGCGCAGTTGTAACATGCTCGCATAGTTAGTTGGAAACATTCTGGCGGTCTTGCACACTGTCAAGTGGAGCATCGAATGGTTCGTGAACAACCGCACGGTCAAGTGAATACCCTCTAGTGGTCTTGTGCACGGTTAAAAGGCACTATTCTGGCGGTTAGATGAGGGTGCGCGGTCACATATGCTGCGATGTTGTGACATTGGTTATATGCTGCGATGCTGCGACATTGGTTACATGCTGAGTTGCTGCGTGGTTGCTGCGACATAGATATCATGTTTGTTACGGCCTGTATATGTCGGTTGCTACAACATTTGTGAAGTTGGTGGTGACATCAAATGGTTACGTTACATGTGGCATAGCCCAGTTGCCGGTTATTGCAACGTGTTGTGAGTCAACACATGTGCGTGGAGTTAGTTGCAACGTTTCGGGGATATGGAACGTCATGGTAACATAACGCTTGTGCAACGATTTGGCGAGGTTGCATGGTTCAGTTTTAGCATATGGTTGTAACGATAATAAAGAAGATAACAGCTGTGATGAAAAGAGGAATCAAAACCCGTTACTTATCCTCGACACTAAACATTAAATAGGGGATCTCTGGCCACATTAGGGGGGACAGAGGAAGAGATTCAGATTGTGTTAGAGCACAGAGCTTCATTTTTCTGTTATGAGAAACTTGGGGAGTTCAGATTGCTGAGAGCACCGAGCATCGCTATTCTGTTATGAGAAGCACCGAGAGTTTTGCTGTGAATTTTCCAGATGTTGTTTGTATGTAAAGTTGACTATACTCTGTTATGATTTGGCTTCTTTGCCTTTTGAAGGCCATTTTGTTATTTCCAGATGAGAGGTATTGAAGACTTTGTATAGCATTATGTTTGTAGTTGCTGAAGTTGAGTCCAGAACCATTTTGTACCATTTTAAAAGATTAATTGAATCGGTACCCATTGGAGAGGGGCCCGGAGACGTAGCCCAGTGGAGGGGGTGAACTCCGTTATCAACTTATGTTTGTGACTCTTTGTTTTCTGTGTTTCTTTTTCCCACATCTGTCTATCAGTGTTGCCTTTCATTTCTGTTTGAGCATTTAATTTCTGTCAATGTTGTTCCATGAATTAAGCAAACTGATTAAACGCATTCATTAAACTTTTTAATGCACATAAGTTGAGATCCGACAGATCATATTATGGTATTAGAGCAGGTTAACTACTGGTGCAAGTTTGTGAATGCTTACCAGGTTTAGGTTAAAGCGTGGTGAAGGAGATTTAATTGAAGGAGATCCTGAGATTGGCTCAAGGAGAACATTCTCAAGAACCATGTCTTCTCCACAAGGGGAAGAAGAAGGACATATAGAACGAGAAAAACCTATTATTTCAGAAACTGAGTTTTTGGAGGCATTTATGAGCATGAAAGCCACGATGGAAATTCTACTCGATGAGCGAGCAAAAAGGAAGAAGAAAGAAGAAGGATCTTCATCCAAAGATGCAGAAGTGAAGAAGGAAGAAAAGAGTAAAGGAGTAGGAGGTGATGGTGATCCTCCTGAAACTAATCAAACTTTCTCTTATTCTCATACTTCTCATTCGAATAATGCAAATCCTAATATGCCTTATTTCAAATTGGGTGTTAAATTTGAATTACCAATTTATAATGGAGATTTAGATGCCGAAAAGTTAGACAATTGGATCAAGCGACTTGAAGTATATTGCAGGGTGCAGGGCATTAGTGATGACCCTTCTAGGATTCAATTGGCCACTTTGAGAATGAGTGGTATGGCTCTTACTTGGTGGGAGAGCAAGATTCAGCAAGATCTTCGAAAGAACGGTAAAATTATTTTAGTTTGGAATGAATTCATTGAAGTATTAAGAAAGCAATTTTATCCTTTAGGCCATATTCAGCAATTAACTATGAGTTGGCAAATGTTTAAACAAGCTAAAGGACAAAGCATTCAAGATTATACTCATGAATTCAGAAAGAGGGCTATTGCATTGAATGTTTCATTAGATACACAGGAAACTCTTCTTAAGTACATTGGTGGCATGCATTCTTATTTGAAGCATAATTTGTTGATGTTTAACCCCAGTAATTTGGATGATGTATGTGTTCAAGCTACACATTTAGAAGCCAGGGGTAAGCATGCTAATGATACTTTTGTGAAGAAATCCTTTAAATTTGATAGCAAATCGAAAGGAAAAGATAAGGGGAAAAAGAAGATGGATATTGTTAAGAAAGAGGGTGAAAAGCCTACATGTTCGCATTGTTAGAAGGGACATGATGTCTCTAAGTGTTGGAAACTTCATCCGGAGTTAAGGCCAAAGAAGTACGAAGGAAACAAAGATAAAGGCAAAGCAAAAGCTACTGCAGTAGTTATTCAAGACTTGGGATCCGACTCAGGTGATGAGACAAAGGTTACAGCTGTCAGAATCCAGGGTAAGAATAAAACCAAGTTCCCATTGATGCAAAACCAAGTTCTAGTGCAAGTACAAATCTGCCATCTACTTCTATGCAAAGTGATAAAAGAAGAAGTGAACTGTTTCATGTTCGTGTCATTACAAATCATACAAATATTGATACATTGTTTGATAGTGGTTCACAAGTAAATCTGATATCAGAAGAAGTAGTTAAGAAATTGCATTTAGTTACTATGCCTCATGAAAAACCCTATCCTCTTGGTTGGGTTACTAATGATGCACAATTGCAAGTTACAAAGAAATGTGTTTTGAAATTTGCAATCACTGAAAAGTTTATGGATGAGGTAGAATTGGATGTAGTACCACTTGACATTTGTGGAATTGTACTTGGGAGTCCATATTTGTATGACCGAAAAGCAGTCTTTTATAGAGAGCAGAATAAGTATCATCTTTTTAAAGATGGTGTGGAATATATTGTACGAGCACATAAGACAAAAACAAATATAGCAATAGTTTTTGTGGGACAAATGAAGAGACTGGTAAATGCTAGCAAGAATTTTGTGTTAATGATGGTTAAGGTGAAAAATGATGAGATCTCTAAATCTTTTGAGGGATGTGATCCTAAACATAAATCTGAACTGAATGAAATTATTTCTGAGTATGATGATTTATTTCGAGATCCGAAAGGGTTGCCACCAAAGAGAGAAATTCATCATAAGATACATTTGTAGCAGGATGTGCCACTCCCGAACATAGTGATGTACCGGATGTCTGTATTGAAGAACGAGGAAATCAAGAAACAAGTTCAGGAGCTGATTGAGAAGGGGGTCATCCTGCCAAGAACTTCTCCTTGTGGCTCTCCTATAGTCTTGGTTCCGAAAAAGGATGGGTCTTGGAGGATGTGCATCGAATATAGGGCCCTTAACAAAATCACCATTAAAAACAGGTATCCTCTTCCTCGCATTGATGATTTGCTTGATCAGTTGAAGCATGCAACTTACTTTACAAAATTAGATCTATGTAGTGGGTATCATCAAATCCGTGTTGCTGAAAATGATGCCTAGAAAACAGCGTTTAAAACAAAACAAGGTTTGTATGAATGGCTTGTGATGCCTTTTGGGCTCTGTAACGCACCTGCTACTTTCATGCGGGTCATGAATGATGTCTTTCATCCATTCATTGATGATTTTGTAATCGTATATCTGGATGATACCCTAGTGTTTAGCAAAACTTGGGAGGAACACATTGTACATGTGAAGAAAGTTTTAGATGTACTGAGGGAGGAGAAGCTTTATGTAAAAATGTCTAAATGTGAGTTTGCTAAGACTTCTTTAGTATATATGGGCCATATTATTGGTGGAGGCCACCTGCGAGTGGACCCAGCCAAGGTTGTTGTCATTATAAATTTTCCATAGCCTAACACCGTTACTGAAATCAGAATTTTTCTGGGCGCGGTTCAGTATTGGAGGAAATTCATTTCTGGATTTTCTTCCATTGCTGCACCATTACATGCATTGACAAGTGTTAAATAAATTTTCCAGTGGGGAGGCAAGCATCAGAGAGCCTTTGACACTTTGAAGGAAAGGATTAGCATAGCACCAGTTCTGACGTTGCCAGATTTGCAGCAACTGTTTGAGATCAAAACAGATGCCAGCGGGTTTGCCATGGGAGTCGTTTTGATGCAAGGGAGGAAGCCAGTCTGTTACCATTCAGAAACGTTCTCTACTACGGTAAGTAACTATCTGACTTATGAAAAAGAGTTATATTCTTTAGTACATAGTGTGAAGAAGTGGAAACATTATATAATGGGAAAAGAAACAGTCATACATACTGATCATCAACCACTTCAATATCTGCAATCTCAAACTAAAGTACAACAAAGTAGGAATTTAAGATGGATGGGATTCTTGCAACAGTTTCATCTTGTAATTAAATACAAAAATGGAATTCATAATAAGATAGCAGACATGTTATCAAGGCCACCTACCAACGCTTCAATCATTCTTCAAAACAATTCATTAACACATGAAAGTTACATTGAACAATATGCATAAGATAAAAAATTTAAGAACGTATATGCATCACTAATACATGGTAAACAGGAAGAGAACTATTATGTGCATAATCAACTCTTGTATTATCTCGGTAAACTCTGTATTCTAGAAAAAGAGAGAGTGCATGTGATTCGAGAAGCACATAGTTCATTGATTGCAGGACATTTTGGAGTAAGTAAAACACTGTCATTATTGCAGAATCATTGTTATTGGCCTCAGATGCAAGAAACTGTAGCTAAATATATACGAGGATGTGTTATGTGTGCAAAGTAAGCCTAGCAATAGGAAATTGGGTTTGTACACACCTCTTTCAATTTCTTCTCGTCCTTGGGAAAGTATTTCTATGGACTTTGTAGGAGGACTACCTATGTCCATAAAAAGTCATGATTACCTATATGTTGTTGTGGACAGGTTCAGCAAAATGTGTATCTTAATGCCATGTAACAAACAGATCACTACTGAACAGACAACTCATCTATTCTTTCAGAATGTTTGGGTACATTTTGGGCTACCCATGTCTATTGTATCTAATCGGGATTCCCAGTTCTTGGGAGAATTCTGGTCAACTTTATGGGAGCTTATGGATACTAAACTTAAGAAAAGTACAGCTTTTTATCCACAGACCGATGGGAAAATAGAGGTAGTAAACAGAACAGTGGTTCAGCTGCTCAGAGGATATTGTAGTAAACATCCTAAACTTTGGGATGACCAGGCGGCAGTATATACAGCATGCTTACAATCATGCAGTTCATTCTTCCATGAAAAGATCTCCTTTTGAAACTTGTTTTGGTTACCTGCCAAGAACACCGATGGACTTCTCTTTTGGCAAAGATGCAATGGATGGACATCATGATGCAGATAAATCTCTAAGATTCATCCAGAGAATCCAAGCGGTGCAGCAGGCAGTTCAGGAACAGTTGGAGAAGAGCTAGGCATGACAAGCATCGAGTTTATCATCAATTTCAAGTTGGTGACAGAGTTTGGTTACATATCACCAAAGAAAGAATGAAATGTGAAGGTAAAAGGCTTAAGCCTATCAGGTATGGTCCTTTTGAGATCTTGGAAAATATCTGTACTAATTCCTTTCGCCTAAATTTACCTCCATACATGCAAACTTATTCAGTTGTCAATGTTGAGAATCTAAAACTGTATGAGCCTCCTATGATCATAGATGAGGAAATTAACATGCAGATTCCTTCAGTTGATGATATGGCACCTGAATATATGAATGAGTTGCAGGATGATGTTATTATTGATAGAAATGTAAGGGCTTCACGAAGGGGGAATGCTGAGTACCTTCACGTTGGGCTTAAAGGCATGCATCCTAGCAAAGCAAGATGGATGGAGATTGGAAAAGTGAGGGAGTTGTACCCTCACTTACTTGCAGAGTGACTCGGGATTTTGGTGGTCCAAAAGCTCTCCAATGGGGAGGAATGATCCGGTGGATTATTCATCTTCAAAATTACACTGATCCAACATGGTACAATAGCTATTAATCTATGGTTCAAAGAACATAACATATGCTAAACATAGTGCGCGACTAGCCTTAAGGTCCGCGTGGTCCAACATAACATCGCGCATCTTGTATGGGCCGCACAGCTTGCATAGCTTGCATGGGCCGCGCCGCTTGCACAGATTACATGGGTCGTGTAGCTTGCGCAGTAATAGTATGGGCCACACAGTTTGTGCACCGTCAAGAGGTAATATAAAATGGGTTGTGGAAAAGCCCGCGCGGTTGTAACATGCTCGCACAGTTAGTTGGCAATGTTCTAGTGGTCTTGCACACCGTCAAGTGGAGCATCGAATGGTTCGTGAACAGCCGCGCGGTCAAGTGAATACACTCTAGCTGTCTTGTGCGCAGTTAAAAGGCACTATTCTGGCGGTTAGATGAGGGTGCGCGGTCAAATATGCTGCGATGCTGCGACATTGGTTATATGCTGCGATGTTGCGACATTGGTTACATGCTGAGTTGCTGCGACATAGATATCACGTTTGCTGCGGCCTGTATATGTCGGTTGCTATGACATTTGTGAAGTTGGTGGTGACATCAAATGGTTACGTTACATGTGGCATAGCCCGGTTGCTGGTTATTGCAACGTGTTGTGAGTCAACACATGTGCGTGGAGTTAGTTGCAACGTTTCGGGGATATGGAACGTCATGGTAACATAACGCTTGTGCAGTAATTTGGCGGGGTTGCATGGTTCAGTTTTAGCATATGGTTGTAACGATAATAAAGAAGATAACAACTGTGATGAAAAGAGGAATCAAAACCTAATACTTATCCTCGGCACTGAACGTTAAATAGGGGATATCTGGCCACATCAGGGGGGACAGAGGAAGAGATTCAGATTGTGTTAGAGCACAGAGCTTCGTTTTTCTGTTATGAGAAACTTGGGGAGTTCAGATTGCTGAGAGCATCGAGCATCGCTTTTCTGTTATGAGAAGCACCGAGATTTTTGCTGTGAATTTTCCAGATGCTATTTGTATGTAAAGTCGACTATACTCTGTTATGATTTGGATTCTTTGCCTTTTGAAGGCCATTTTCTAATTTCCAGAGGAGAGGTCTTGAAGACTTTGTATAGCATTCTATTTGCAGTTGTTGAATTTGAGTCCATAACCATTTTGTACCATTTTAAAAGATTAATTGGATCGATACCCATTGGAGAGGGGCCCGAAGACGTAGCCCAATGGAGGGGGTGAACTCCGTTATCAACTTCTGTTTGTGACTCTCTATTTTTTGTGTTTCTTTTTCCCACATCTGTCTATCATTGTTGCCTTTCATTTCTGTTTGAGCATTTAATTTTTGTCAATGCTGTTCCATGAATTAAGCAAACTGATTAAACGCATTCATTAAACTTTTTAATGCACATAAGTTGAGATCCAACAGATCAGAAATGTTCATGAAATACTGTATGAAAATATTTGAGGGAAAATAAACTCCCTGTTGGCAATCCCTCATAACATGACCCTTGCATATCCTCCTAAACTAACCATGAACATTTTCATTAAAGAATATTCATTCCACCCCACTCCCAGCTTATGTATATTCTTATGAAATCTAAATATATGAATCGAAGCATCATCACCCTTTTCATCATTGAATTTTGGAAGATATGCTTGCCAATTTACATAGGTATTATTGGGATAACCAAGAATGGCATCAAGATTCATAGGAGCATACCTTGCAACCTGAGAACTCATCTTGAAGATGGAGAAACCAAATCAGTTCCTCAAAACTTGCAACCCCTTTGACAGTGGGGCTATCATAGAACATTATGCATACTAGATTCTTCGTAGATGGAGTCGCCAAGTGAAAGAGGCATGATCTTCTTGATGTCTGACCATTGTTCACCATCAACAATCAAATCTAAAAATCTATTGTTCATACCTTGGGAAGATTTGAGAGCTCTTCCCTGTATCAGTCCTTCTAGTCATAGATCTCCCCAGTGGAGTCACCTTCCAGAATCTTTCAATGTAGTCGCTAGGGATAAATACAACCTATCTCAAATGCTGGAGTCTTTGTTTCCCACATAAACCCTTTCTTCTTTGAATATTTGTCGTTTGGGATGATTTTCTCTTTCGTCCCCAGCAACGGAGCCAGTTTGTTATCACTCAGAATTACACCCAAGGTTGTGGAGAGTGAATCCCAAGGTAACAGCAGAACCACTTTAGGAAAGGAGATTTGGCTTCTGCCTTTCCAGAGAGGGATCTCTCACAGATTTATATCAGGGTCAAAATGAAAGATAAAACAAATTCAGATTTAGAAATGGTTGAAACAGGGAAAGCACCATTGGGATATGGAGTCACAAATTATAAATGGATTACAGAACAGTTTGCAGGTGAAGATACACAAAGGAAAGGTAGCACTCGGTTACAGTCAAATAGTTGTATGTTTGGTGATAAAGAGAGAACCTGAACAGTCCATCAACACAGCGAATCTATAGGATGAATTCTGTGTCAATTTTGGAGGGAAATCTTTGGTGAATTCCTGAAAATGATAGTCAGAGCATGCGAGATGAATTTTGGGCTATCATACACTTATTCCATGCATGAAGAAAACATAATGGAGAGATTAACTAGAAGACATGCACATGGAAAAATAAAATAACAGATTGTAAGCTATGAATGTAAAACCCCGATTTTGACCCAGTTTAGCATTAAATATATATGATGAGAATGTTGTATGGAATCATGGTAAGGAGATCAAGGCCAAGGCCCTTCCATTGATTAATGTTCTATGTATAGGTGATCAAGGTTGATTCATGCGGTTTATGGTGCTAAGTCAAGCACAATATATAATTTTAGACATCATATAAATATGCAATTTAATTAAAAACCCACAACCAGCTATGTCAATGCAACAAATAATGAGATGGGGGCATGATTTCCTAAGGAACAGGGATAAGGGGGAATGTTTAACCTTGATCCATGGGGGAAAATAAATGTGTCAAAAGAAAATACCCAAAAAACATAATCCCATTTCCCTCATGCACTCACGTTTCATCTTCCCTCGCGTTGTGGTGAGCGGAAGGACGTTTTGATGATCCATCCTTCAACATTTTCAGTTTCTTTTTCCTTATTGTGGATGCACAGTCCATCATCTAGATTTCACCCAAAACTTTGTGGTCAATTCTGATCATTCTCGATTCCATCATGTGCATGTGCGATGTGAGTTCTCCTGTATTACAGAACCATGTTTTGTTATGTTTTGTTCGCATGTTGTTACCAGCCCGAGTGTTGTTGTGCAATGGTCTCCTTTGTCACAGAACAAGTGGAAGTCTATTTTGCTGCATTAACATTGTGGTATGTTGTGTGTGCATATTTTTTCCTTGGTCCGAAATTTTTTGGAGTGGAATTGGATCTGAACTAGCTTGATAAACCTAGTGTAGGAAGGAACCTCACAAATAGATCTAGAGGGGCTGGTTTTCTTCTTTGCACCCCCTGAACAGCACTGGAAGGGAAGGAATAGCCTGAGGGAGTGTGTAGCAGAGAAAGGGATGCTTCCTTGTGTTGGGTTTATAGATGTTTTAGGATCCAAGCCTGATCTAGTGTAGGTGTCCACCACTCGGTGGTTGAGCTCACTAGCTTAGCAGTTCAAGTTTTCCAGTGTCCTTGCAGCCTGATAAACCCATCTGTTAGTTGGCTTGGCTGGTCCTTAATTAGAATGTTGGCTTGACTGACTACAGTTTGATAAACTCAACAATATATTGGATTGTTTGTTTGTAGCCTGATAAACCCAACTGTGTTAGCTTGGCTAAGTTTGGTTGTATTCTTGGCTATGTGTGAGCCTGTTAGTGTTCCTTATTCCTTGTGGGAATCATGCCCAGCTCGGGGGTGGCAGTGCTGCTGAGAGATTGATGAGCACACTAGACTATGGTTGGGTGGAACATTGCATCGACGTAGCTAGCTGCAAAACAACTTCTTTCAAAGATAAGTATCTCTGTGTTAATCTATGCAAATGGTATTTACTTCATGAAATATGATGAATATGTTTAATGTGTTGAGTTGATGAATTGCTTGCACTGTATAATTGCAATTGTATGCATCTGTGTATGTTTACTTTCAATGCATTTCTCAGTTTCATGGCCGGATTGGTGATGGCCTGAATGATAAAATTGGTCCAAGGATTCTATTAGCAGGTCGAATTTTCGCAGAAATCTCTTTTCTGCAACTTGTGAGATGCGGGATGTAGAAGTGACATTCTGTCAATCCTGTTCTCCACAGTTTTCCTTCCGTAACTCTTCTTTCCGCAACTTGCGAATGCGAGATGCGGAAATTTCCTTCTGTAAATCTCTACTTCCGCAACTTTCCTTTCCACATGTGGGACGCGGGATGCGGGATGCGGGATATGGGATGCAGAATGCGGGATGCGAGATGCAGGACCGCAAATTTGAATTTCGCCGATTCCACAACTCAAGCTTTCTGCAGCATTTATTTTTGTGGGTTTATTCTCAGCCATTGATCTGTTCCCAGTTGTGTCACATATTGTGTCCGTCGAATGCCGTCGCGATTTTCCTCTGTTGTTCGATCTCCTCTTAGATATTTCTTTGTAGATCATCAAATTGATCAATGGTGGATGGAAGGGGACATGACAATGTGATATAAGAACATGAATGTTGAGAAGTGCTTCATGGCCATGCCCTGTGTTTCAAAGAACGATAAAGGTTACGTAGGATATTTTTAATTCCACATGATAATCAGGGTATGGGTATGTGACAGAGTGGTATCAAAGTTGTTGGTTGCAGCGCTAGGGCCTAAATCGGCCAAGTTGAATAGTTAACAGAGTCGTTGGTAAATGGTTTCAAAATATTTTAGCTGCATAACAAAGAAAATGACCATGGGCAGTGGGCAAGTGGTTTCGATTTTGAAAATTATATAACAATTTCGTTTATTAACACATTTTGCAAAACTATAGTAACAGGGCAGCATTCCAGATAGTGCAGTTCGGTAAAGTTGGTTCGGCTGAGCCATGAGAACCGACATGTGCGGCGATGCACAAAACCCCAATGAATACGAGGAAGATGCTATGGGGGGGAATGTATAAATTGGAAATGCTAAGATAGACTCCAATGGGAGGAGGTTTCAAGATACTCCTCCGGATTTTTCCGCCACCATGAGAAGCCTAAGGGTGGAGATGCAAAGTCATAGGGTCATCAATGAAATATTGGTTAAGGAGCTGGAGGAGCAGAATCACCTAAATGCAGCCATGCTATAGAGTTTGACAGAAATTCAGAGGCGGATGAACTCTGGGGACCCAGTGAAACCAGAAGGAAGTAATACCACTGCTAGAAGAAGAAAGAGATCTCCTAGTGGGCCATCTGACTCAAAAGGATCTACTATTGGTTCAAGTTCTTCTTCTCATGAGAATAAGAGAAAGAGGCTCTACCATAACCATTCACGCGATGAATTTAAGAAGGCAAGGCCTTCTACCTTCAACGGTGACATTAAGAATGGTCAAGAAGCTGAAGCTTAGCTTCTTGGGATGAGGAAATATTTCCAAGTCCAAGACTATTCAGGAAATATGAAGGCTAGAGTAGCCATATTCAATTTGACTGGAAGAGAATCCATATGGTGGGAACACTTCAGGCAAGTGAAGAAGATTAATTAAAGGCATATTGTGTGGAAATAGTTCCAGAAGTATTTCAAGCAGAAGTACCTCTCTGGCAGGTACTATGATTATAAGATCAAAGAGTTCCATGAGCTAAGATTAGGACAGCAGACCGTGGAAGAGTATGCGAATAAGTTCTTGGAACTATTGAGGTATGTCAGCTACATCAAATATGAGAATGTGAAAATCCAGCATTTTCTGAGTGGATTTCCTCAGTCTTCTAAAGACAGAATTGAGTTTTATGAACCTAGAACTCTGGAAGAAGTGATAAGGAAAGTTAAGTATTGCTATGAGAAAGGCAAAGGAAAACCTGATTATCATAAGACATGGAAGGACAAAAAGAATGAGAATTTTGACCAAAGGAAGAAAGGTTTCAAACCTTCTAACTTCAAGAATCAGTAGAAGCAACCAACTAGAGTGGTGGGAGAAGAGCCAAGAGATCCATCGCAGAATAGAGCACCACTCCAATGTTGGAAATGTGGAGGACCCCATATGCGCAGGTATTGTCCACTTGAGAATGAGAATGCAAGGCCATCTTACAGCATTCAAGAGGCAGAAACAATGGGTCAATTAGCAAGGGTCGTCCCTAGAATCTATGCAGCACTAGAGGACCGCCAGGAAGATCACCAGTCAACTGTGTTTGAAGTTGCAAGTAATATTGTCGAGCAATATGTTTCTATTTTGATTGACCCTGGTTCTACTCACAGTTACATTTTTCCTAGAGTAGTGGAGATTTGTGCTTTTAAGAAAGTAAACATTAGAGGAAATTTGGGGTCTAAAATGAGCCTTATAAGAAAACACGCCAAGAATCAATTTTGTGAGTTGGAATTCAAGAACCAATAGAATTTCAATAAAATGAATCAACCATAATGGTTGAATTGACATATTTTTCATAAAATAAAACTATTTTGTTTGTTCGTATTTTGGACATATCTCCATGTGCTTTTACTCAACTTTCAAGCGAGAGAGAGATCGTTGGATGCGTAATTTAATTCCACATCCAACGAGTACCCACACTGCAACATCATCATCATGTTTTTTTCAGGTATTTCTTGTTTTGGGGGTAGTGGCGTCTGTCAAAAGTATGCAGTGTGGGTACTTGCTGGATGCGGAATTAAATTCCGCATCCAACGAGCTCTCCCACTCAGAATTTGAGTAAAAAATCAGAGAGATATGTCGAAAATACGAACACAAAAAAGTAGTATTTTTCATTCTTCCTCCAAAATTAATAACTATCATTTTATTATTTCGACTATTATTTTATTATTTCAACTATTATTTTATTATTTTAACTATTATTTTATTATTTTCCTTAGGAGGCCCATTTTAGACCTCAAATTTCCTCTAATTTCATAGCAAATCATGGTTAGTTCAGCTAGCCAATGGAACTAAGAGAAAGGTTAGTGAAGTGGTGGAAAAATGTCCATTGGTGATGAATGGATTGGTCACTTGTGTAGATCTGAATGTTCTTCCACTGGATTCCTATGATGTTCTCATTGGAATGGATTGGTTAGAAGCTCATAAGGTAAAGCTTGATTGTTACAATAAGACTTTTGAATGCCTGGATGAAGAAGGGAGCCCAATAGTTGTAAGAGGTATTCCAAAGGTGATCTCAGGAATATTTGAGCAATGTAGTTGAAGAAGTTTTGTAGGAAGGGATGCAGAGTGTATGCATCTCATGTTGTGGAGGCAACAGAGAATGAAACTATTATATTTGAGGACTATGTTGTATTGCAAGAATTCAGGGATGTTTTTCCTGATGAGATTCCAGGGCTTCCTCCAAAGAGGGACATTGACTTCACAGTTGAACTTGTGCCAGGAGCAGCACCAGTGTCCAAAACACCCTACAGGATGAGTACACCATAAATGCTAGAGCTGAAGATGCAACTGCAAGAGTTGTTGGAAAAGAAGTATATCAGGCAGAGTGTGTCTCCTTAAGGAGCACCAGTTCTGTTTGTGAAGAAGAAAGATGGTACACTCAGATTGTGTATTGATTACAGACAACTGAACAAACCCATGGTGAAGAAAAAATATCAATTGCCTAGGATTGATGACCTCTTTGATCAAATGAGAGGAGCAAAGGTATTTTCCAAGATTGACTTGAGGTCTTGCTACCATCAGGTGAGAATCAAGGATGAAGACATTCATAAGAAAGCCTTCAGAACAATGTATGGACATTATGAGTTTGTAGCAGTCCCATTTGGTCTCACAAATGCACCAACTACATTTATGTGCCTTATGAACAGTGTCTTTAGCAGGTATTTAGACAAGTTTGTTATTGTTTTCCTTGATGACATTCTTATTTATTCTAAGAATGAGGAAGAGCATGAAGAGCATCTGAGATTGACATTACAATTGCTCAGGGAGCATAAGCTGTATGCAAAGTTGAGCAAGTGTGACTTCTATAAAGATAGAATCCAGTACTTAGGTCACATTATCTCAGAAGAAGGTATATCTGTGGACCCTGACAAGATTGAAGCCATTATGAATTGGCCTACTCCAAGAAATGTGACAGATGTAGGATCTTTTATGGGACTTGCAGGATACTACAGGAGATTCATTGAAGGATTCTACAAGGTTGCACATGCCATCACTTCTTTGCAAAGGAAGGGGATAAATTTTGAATGGACATCGAGGTGTGAAGAAAGTTTCCAGCTGTTGAAGAATCTTCTCACAAGTGCACCAATCTTGAAATTTGTAGACCTAGAGAAAGATTTTGTGGTATGCACTAATGCATGCGGTTAAGGACATGGAGGATTTATTATGCAAGACAACCACATAATATGTTATAAATCAAGAAAGTTGAAGGAGCATGAGCAGAACTATGCCACTCATGATATGGAACTTGCAGCCATAGTACATGCTCTCAAGATGTGGAGGCATTACTTGATGGGCAGAATATTTGAGCTAAGAATAAACCATTGTGGTCTGAAGTATTTGTTTGATCAGCCCACTCTAAATGCTAGGCAAGCTAGATGGATGGAGTTTTTATGTGAGTTTTATTTTGAAATCAAGCACATAAAAGGAAAAGAGAATAAGGTAGCTAATGCACTCAACAGGAAGGTGCAGGAAATGCATGTGGCATCTCTTAGTATTTTCCAATCAAATTTGAGACAAAATATTGTTAATCATGCTACTAAAGATGAATTGTATGTGTAGGTAAAAGACAAGTTGCAACAACAAAGCCTTGAAAACAAGTATGAGTGATATAAATTAGAACAAGATGAACTCCTTACTTATAAGAACAGGATTTATTTTCCAAATGTTGCAGACTTGAGGAGGGTTGTTATGGATGAGATCCATCAAGCTCCATATTTTGGGCACCCATGATATCAGAAGACAATTGCTACAACTAGAAAGTAGTACTTTTGGCCAGGAATGAAAAAGGACATGGCTGAATATATTCCAAGGTGCATGAAATGTCAGCAGGTGAAGGTTGAGCATCAACACCTAGAAGGTTTGTTGCAGCCTTTTCCAGTTCCAGAATGGAAATGGGAAGTTATTTCCATGGACTTTGTTGTAATCTCACAGATCACATAAGGTTATCAATAATACATACCAAAACATACATACATAATAGAGACAAGAGATAAGAACATGTAGATGAATTAACAGATTATATTAACATGAATGGGTCCATACAATACAGAGAACTGAACCGAGTTCTCTTCTAGCTCAACAGCCTAATATATATGATTACAAAACAGTTACAAAATAACTACCTGTCGGTTCGGTGAACCGACATGACCTTAGGTGGCCAACCTAATCTCTAGTTTAGTCAGACAATCGACTTAGTCGATCGATTGACTAAGTCGGTTGTCATTCAAGTCGACTTATCGACTTGCTCCTCCAACATCTCCCCCACGAACAAAATGTTTCTTCGTCCCAAAGAAAGAGGGAGGTACAAAAATCTTCCTACATGTCTTAGTAGTCATTATGATGTGCTTGGTCTTTATGGGCTATGAGGTCTGATGGTCGGTATTTTCTGTACACAGACTTCGACAATTGTTGGGGCTGTCACTATAGGTGATGTTGGAAATCCGTCCAACTTTGCAATATTTTCTGGATGTCGATGGTGAGTGTAGTCAGACTTGATAATATCAACATCTTCTCTGAAATGGAGATTTCAGCTATTCTCTCCATGTTGGGACCCATAAACTGGTCCTTCTCCTCTGCAGTCTCTATAAGTCATTTCATCTGCGGGCAGATGATGTCGATTTTTTCTAAGTTGGGGATAGCTTGGTGCACCCACTGATGAGCTTCCGGCTTAAGTTTCTGCAGTTTAGTTGTCTCCAGCACTATTTGATCTTCAATTGTGCTTCTAAGTGTTGTATCAGTGGTCTTCCTCTTCTCAAGCACTTCGATCTCCTGTCGGGTCTGCCTAGTTTGTTGATAGACTTTCCCATAGTAAGCAGGCCAGTCTCGTAGTATTTTTTCCGTGATAATAGACTCTTCCATGTGATCTTGTAACACTTTGTAGGCTTCAGAAAAGGTAGTGTGCTGCACCATTAGCAATCGGACGGTTTCTTCTTTTTCCTCCTCCTTTGTTTCCTTAATCTGTGCTTGGAGTGCCAACACCATGATTTCAAATAGCTGATAAGCTCTTTCGAGCGGTTTGTCGATGTCGACCTCTACTGGTCCTGGCATTACCGATTGTGAAAGGTATTTTCATTTGTTGAGGAACTCGACCTATTCTTCGTCCTTGTTGTCGAGTTCCTTACGTCTTTGTTGGCTCCTTGTCTTGGCTTCGACTGCTAGGGTTTTCAGGAGTTGTCCTAGATCTGCAATGGTTAGTGTGGTTGCATCTTTCAATTTGATATGGACCTTTGATGGCTGTCCATGATGATCCTTCTTCTGTTTCTCCTTCTTCTTCTTATTCTTTTCTGTTTCTCTTTGTGTCGGCACCTGTGTATCTGCAAAAGTCGAGTCGAGTTTTTCAGTTTGTGGCATAGCAATGGTTGATGGTTTCTCTGTTTGGGGAGGTGGGATGACTTCTGACTCTGGTTGGTTAGATGCAGGGGGTGCAAAAGTGGATGCAGTTGGTGCTAATGGTTAAGGTGGGGGTATTTTTGGTACATCTGTTTGGATCAGGGGTTCTGAGTCGAGGGGTGGTGGTGGTGGTGATGGGGTTAGGGAATGGTTGGGTGTGATTGGGTTGGTGGAATTGTAGATGAGTGGTGGGTTTTCGGTCTGAGGGGTTGAATCCAATTCGGAGAAGAGTTGGTTGATTTATCGATTTATGTCTTCAATATTTTCTTCTTCTTCTCCTCTGGTCGGATCAGTGGCTGGTAGGTGGGGTTCTGGTACAATCAGAGTAATATTCGAGGTCCGACGTCCAACAACTTTAGCTTCCTTGTCTGGATTTATTTCAAAGGTTTAAGTGATAGTTGCAAAGATATTTGGTTTGTGGGGTATATGGCCAGTTTGGGGCACTGGTAGTGGGTACCCACTGACTTCGAAGAGAGGTGATTTTGTAGAGAGCTCCTACACCTGGGTGAAGATCGCAGGAAATTTTTCTATGTAATCCTGGAGGTATCTGTCTCTGTCGAACTTCTCTTTCACAGCTTCCAGCATAGCACTTTTGCACAAGTCGAATGGGCTTATCGAATGTTGTTTTTGTATTTGCTCCTCTGTTACTTTTGTCAAGGATGGAGGTGGAGGCATAGACACAAGATCTACGACGTTTTCAGGCGTCGACGTGTGGGTGATCTTGGCTTTCTTTGGTCGACCTAGTAGTGCTCCTGCCTCGACAAATCTTTGGAACTGGGTTTCCACCAGCACTTTATTTACTGCGGCATCTTCTATTATGTCGATGGCTGTAGCTCCCAGTTCCTCCTCATCGTCTGATGATTCTGCAATGATAAGCTTGCGCTTACCTTTTCCTTGTTGTCATTGTTGTGTTATTATCCTCTTTCTTGTAGCTGCTATCTCTTTCGACAATTTTCTTATAATGTCTTTTGTGATAGCATATTCTGGGTTTTTTGGTTCTGTCTCTCCCCTTGGCTCCTAGGTCGGGATGAGACTTTTTGCAGCCGGAGTGATTACCTGCTGCTCTGCCTGTGTTTCTTCTGTCTGTGGTTCTGCCCTCTATGTTGTCAGAGGTTTGATGATTATTTGAAGTCGGCCAGTGTGTTCGACCGGTGTCTCCTCCGATACAAAGGCACTGATGTAGAGGTTCAGCTCATAATCCTCTTCTTTCTCTTGGTATGTTAACGGCTCCTCGATTGAGAAGTCGATTTCTTTGGCCTTCACTGGAATTTGTATTTTTGCCCCAGCTTGTCTAGACAGTTCCCGAAAGATCTGTTCAACCGACGGATAATAATCAAGGGCCTTTGCATTTGATTTTTTTCCCTGCATGTACCACACCGAAGAATGGTTGAGCTCTAGCTAGATGTGGGACTTTTTCGGTAGACTTCGTCGAATGTTTTGAGGCACCCTACATCTAGTTGTGCGGACTTTTAGCTGTTGGAGCCAATTCTCCAACAACACTTTTTCGTCTTCAAGTTCCTTCAAGGTTCCTTTCTGGGAGAATGGTTTGAATTTCCACATGTGGAACCTTGTTGATTCTTGAAAAATTTGGTTTCCTTCGGGGCAAATATGGTACATGACTATCCATACTATGAGGGATGGGAACTTAATGATTCCTCCGGTCTCTTGGCATCTTTCACAGATGGTCTTGACCATGTCGGCGACATATTCAGCCCATATGTATATCTTTCCATTTGTCACAATGGTGTCGATAGCCTCTGACATGTCTAATTTGAGGTCGCTGCCTCGACTTGCCAGGGTGAGTGTGATGGCTATTATTTTGGCCACAATCTGTGGCGTTCGGGCTGTGATTTGACTAATCATCAACCCCTTCGATTTTTTTCCAGTTCCTCTTTAATACCGACTGGTATTGGGTCTCCTTTGTTTGAAAGTCTTGTTAGCTTAGAGATGACTTCCCTAGAGATGTCGACCGGTTGGTCGAAGTAAAATCAGTCGTTGTGGTACCGACTTATGATAAACTTAACGGTTGTTTCTTTTGTACCACCAAAACTGGCCATGAGCGGTGCATTGACATAGCTGAAGATGGTACTATATTTTATTTTCTCTATAGCTTGAGTAGGATTTTTGTCGACATAAGCCCATTCTTGCATCTCAGTCCATAGTTTTTTCCACGAGCCTTCCTACACCTTAGCATTCTTAATATTTTTTAACCTTCGGACTAAAGGTGTTTCTACAGTCTGTAATTCCTTGGCTTTGGCTGAGCCTCTAGTCTGTTTGGGTGCCATCTTGTCGGTTTGGTGGTCAATTTCACTAAGGTATTCTCGGCTTTTAGTCATCTGGATGCACTGATGCTCTCTCTGTATGAATTGCAGTGAATGATCCTTCGGCGTTCCAGTATGAATTGCAGTGAACTATCCTTCGGCGTTCGTCAATTAGTGTATTAATGGTGGACGTGATGTTCCACTAGAACACTTGAGTGTGCGTTAATGGTGAATTCGTTTCGGTGCTTGAGGTCATGAATGCGCAATGGGACTCTCGAGTTCGTCGGTCGATGTCGGTTATGAAAATGGTCAATGGGGTTATGTCGATGGGCATGATGTCGGTTGTCGAAGTGGTGGTTTCCTGTCATAGTTTTCTGCATGTATGGTATTATTTTTCTTTTTGGATTTTTAGATTTTTATAGTTTTTGTTTAACCGTTATGGTCGTTATATGATTTGTTTTTCACTATGTTTATTTTTAGATTCTGTAGCGTTTAGTCGGGCTCCATTAACGAGTTTCTGAAATATTATGCCTTGTAACGTCCTTAGTCAGACTGATCTGTTGGTATGTATCTCTTCAACAACATAGGGTTAACATTCATTCCTCTCAACCACCCAAGCTACATCCATTTGACTGAGGATGGTATGTTGTACTCCGACGATGGATGATTTGGAACTGGTCGGTTAGGGTTTTGATAGTTCTATTGATGAAGTGTGTTCCCTGCTCGCTAATTAGGGTTAGTGGACATCCAAATATGGTGATGATATTCTCATAGATAAACTTAGCAGCTATCTCACTAGAACATGTGTTGACTGGTTCTGCCTCTGCCCATTCGGTTACATATTCAACTGCAGTTATTATGCACCTTGCCCCTGTTCTTTTTGCTGGTATAGGGAATGGTCCTATGAAGTCAATGGCCCAAATTTCAAATGTCAAACTTGGGTTTATTGATATCAAAGGAATTTTTGTGCTAGGAAGGGGTCGACCTAGTCATTGACATCTGTCACATTGACTTACAAAATTTTTGCAATCTCTGTGAAGTGTCAGCCACCATAATCCTGACTGTTGGATTTTCTTTGTAGTTGTGTCTGCTTGGAAATGTCCTCCTGCAGGTCCATAATGTACTTCATGCATAATTTTGTCTCTTTCATGTTCCAGTACACACTTTTTGAGGATGTCATCTAATCCCATCTTGTAAAGAAATCCATTTATAAGACTGTATGCTGCAGCTTTCATGGCTAGGATTTGTTTCTTCTTTGTACTCATTCCTTCTGGTGCTTGTCCATATTCTAAGAACTATGTTATTTCCTCTAACTCTGCTGGGACTACTTCTATCTGAAATAGATGTGCATCTGGTAAGTCATCTTCAACTCCTGTCAGCTCCTCTCCTATGTCGATTTGGGATAAATGGTCGGAACCGACATTTAACTTACCTGGTCTGACAACAACTTCGAATTCGAATTCTTGGAATAGTAGTAGCCATCGACAAATCCTTCCATGATGTAGTGGTTTATTGATGAGATATTTAAGTGCCCGATGGTCTGTATAGAATATAAATGGGTTAGCTAGAAGATAATGTCGATATTTTTGTAATGCAAAGACCATTCCTAGTGCTTCTCTTTCTGTTGTCGAATAATTTCTTTCAGCCTTGTTTAATTTTCTGCTACTATAAACTATAGGATAATCCATTCCATCATCTCCTGGTCGGTTGCCCTAGTACTCATTCCCCTGTGCAGTGCTAAGGCTCTTTCTCGTCTTTCTTCCCTCCTTTGTTGTCTCTCTTCCCTCTCTATTTTATGAACGACTGACATACCTTTGTGTGATACTATCTTCTTGATTTCCCTTCCGGTCGACTTCTCATTATTGGTGATTGGTATCTGCTTCTAGTTGACTAGAATCCACTCCACTTTATCCCGACATATGACCAGCTACCCCCCCATAGCCTACCTGATGCTTTAGAAAGCCCGGATAGTTCGGTCTACTTGCTTAGGAAGTATTCCCACTCCCTTTTGGCAATGAATTTTTCCCAGCTCTTTTTCTTTTCTACCCAGTTAGGGTTTAATGGCAGTCCGTGAAGTGATGGATGAGGTTCGCCAATATGATCCACTCCCTTCTCGATCAGGAACTTAAATAGCAAGGTCGGTAAGGAACACAGAAATTGCTCAGTGAGGTCTGTGTAAAATTTCTCCTCGATGATTTCCACCGAAGTTCTATCTTCTACTGCTTGCTCCTCGCAAAATTCGTCAACGATTTTTTCGAACCACTCTGACAAGTTTGTTCTTCCCCCTCGGATCAATTTTTATAGCAACTGTTGATCTTTAGTTCCTTCCGGGTTTTTCATCCAGGAGTTTCTCCAAAAGTTGGGGCACTGATTCTACAAACTTCTCATGTGTTTCTATAAAGAATCTTTCTTTTGCTTGTGTGATCGCCAATCTGTTTCTTTGTGCATAATTCTGCAAATAATTTGCAATTTTGCGTTCCCACCAGTCCTTAATCTCTTGTTCTGATATCATCTGTTTGCATACATTTCAGACATGTACTACCGACAATGGAACAATGTTGTAATCTCATAGATCACATAAGGTTATCAATAATACATACCAAAACATACATACATAACAGAGACAAGAGATAAGAACAAGTAGATGAATTAACAGATTATATTAACATGAATGGGTCCATACAATATAGAGAACTGAATCAAGTTCTCTTCTGGCTCAACAACCTAATATATATGATTACAAAATAGTTACAAAATAACTACCTGTCGGTTCGATGAACCAACACGACCTTAGGTGGCCAACCTAATCTCTAGTTTAGTCGGTCGATCGACTAAGTCGGTTGTCGTTCAAGTCGACTTATCGACTTGCTCCTCCAACAGAATTTATTACAGGATTTCCAATGACTTGGAGACAACATGATTCCATCATGGTTGTGGTTGACAAGTTGACAAAGGCAACACATTTCATACCGGTTAAGTCTACACATAAGACTAATGACATTGCAAATATCTTCATGAAAGAGATTTTCAAATTGCACCGATTTCCTAAGGCAATAGTCTCTAACAGAGATGTCAAGTTCACTTCCAAATTTTGGAAGGGATTGTTTGCATATTTGGGTACAAAGTTGAAATTATGCACTTCCTACCATCCTCAGACTGATGGGTAGACATAGAGAGTTATCCAAGTGCTTGAAGACATGCTTCACATATATATGATGGACAAACCAACCAAGTGGGAAGATTATTTACACTTGGTAGAGTTTGCTTATAAAAATGGAGAGCAAGCATCCTTGGGGATGAGTCCATATAAAGCTTTGTATGGCAGGAGGTGTAGGACACCAATGAATTTTGATAATCCAGTGAATAGGGTTGTGCTTGGTCCAGAATTACTCAAGGAGATGGAGCAGGAGATTGTAAAGATCAGGCAGAATCTGAAAGCAGCCCAGGACAGACAGAAAAGCTATGCAGATAGACATAGGGTGAATAGAGAGTTCAATGTTGGGGATCATGTTTACCTCATAGTGAGGGCAAAGAAGAGTTCTTTGAATCTTGGAAGTTGTGCCAAGTTGTCACCTAGATACTGTGGGTCGTTTGAAGTGCTTGAAAGAATAGGGGTAGTTGCATATATACTTGCATTTCCTGCTAGCACTAGGGATCATAATGTTTTTCATGTTTCTTTGCTTAAGAGATATGTACATGGTCTTAACCATGTGATAAATTGGGATGTGATTCAGGTGGAACCCAAGGGAGAATTCCAAATCTATCCAATGCGCATCCTCGCTAGGAAGGTCACAATGCTCCGGAACCGAGCCATAGGGCAAGTAAAGGTGCAATTGGAGCACTACAGTCCTGAAGAGGCTACATGGGAGCTAGAGGATGCCATGCAATTGGCACATCCATTTTTGTTCAATTCTGTAGAAAACTAAGGGTGGTGCCAACATAGCATTTTTGTTCAATTTTGTAAAGCACTGAGGAAAGTGTTGTTGAAGGGGGAGGGGAATGTAACACCTCAGTTTTGACCCCGCTTTGCATCAAATATATATGATGAGAATATTGTATGGAATCATGGCAAGGAGCTCAATGCCAAGGCCCTGCTATTTATTGATGTTCTATGTATAGGTGATCAAGGTTGATGCCTATGATTTATGGTGCTAATTCAAGCATAGTATATAATTTTAGACATCATATAAATATGTAATTTAATTAAAAACCCACAACCTATTATGTCAATGCAACAAATAATGAGATGGGGACATGATTTCCTAAGGAACAGGGAGGAGGGGGGATGTTTAACCTTTATCCATGGGGGAAAAGCCATGTGTCGAAAGAAAAAACCTAGAAAACATATACCCATTTCCCTCATGCACTCACGTTTCGTATTCCCTCACGCTATGGGGAGCGGCGAGACATTTTGTTGATCCATCCTTCAACATTTTCAGTTTCTCTTTCGTCATTGTGCATGCACAGTCCATCATCTAGATTTCACCCAAAATGTTGTGGTCAATTCTGATCATTCTCAATTCCATCATGTGCATGTACGTTGTGGGTTCACCTATCTTGCAGAACCATGTTTTGTTTTGTGTTGTTTGCCTATTGTTACTAGACTGATTGTTGTTGTGCAATGGTATCCTCTGTCACGGAACGAGTGGAAGTCTGTTTTGCAGCATTAAAATTGTGGTCTATTGTGTGTGCATACTTTTTCCTTGGTTTGAAATGGTCCAGAGTGGAATTGGATCTGAACTAGCTTGATAAACCTAGTGTAGGAAGGAACCTCACAAATAGATCTAGAGGGGCTGGTTTTCTTCTTTGCACCCCCTAAACAGCACTGGAAGGGAAGGCATAGCCTGAGGGACTGTGTAGTAGAGAAATGGATGCTTCCTTGCGTTGGGTGTGTAGATGTTTTAGGAGCCAAGCCTGATCTAGTGCAGGTGTCCACCACTCGGTGGTTGAGCTCACTAGCTTAGCAGTTCAAGTTTTCCAGTTACCTTGAAGCCTGATAAACCCATATGCTAGTTGGCTTGGCTAGTCCTCAATGAGAATGTTGGCTTAACTGACTACAGTCTGATAAACCCAACAGTATATTGTCTTGTTTTTCTATAGCCTGATAAACCAAACTATGTTGGCTTTCCTGAGTTTGGTTGTATTCTTGGCTTTGTGTGAGTCTGTTAGTGTTCCTTATTCCTTGTGGGAATCATTCCCAACTCGGGGGTGGAAGTGTTGTTGAGAGATTGATGAGCGCACTGGCCTATGGTTGGGCAGAACATTGCAGCGATGTAGCTGGTTGCAGGACAACTTCTTTCAAAGATAAGTATCTATGTGTTAATCTCTGCAAATGGTATTTGCTTCATGAAATATGATGAATATGTTTAATGTGTTGAATTGATTAATTGCTTCCGTTGTATAATCGGAATTGTATGCATCTATGTATGCTTACTTTCAATGCATTTATAAGTTTCATGGCCAGATTGGTGATGGCCTGAATGATCAAATTGGTCCAAGGCTTCTGTTAGCAGGTCAAATTTCCACATAAATATCTTTTACGCAACTTGCAGGATGCTGGATGCGGAAGCGACATTCTGTAAATCCTGTTCTCCACAAGTTTCCTTCTGCAACTCTTCTTTTCGCAACTTGTAGGATGCGGGATGTGATACGCAGGATGCGGGATGCGAAAATGTCCTTCTGTAAATCTCTACTTCTGCAACTTTCCTTTTTGCATATGGGATGCAAGATGTAGGGTGTGGGATGCAGGATGTGGGATGTGGGATATGGAATGCGGGATGCGGGATGTGGCTTCACAGATATCTACTTCCACAATTTTTCTTTCCACAGTGGTCTATTTCGCATGTGGGATGCGGGACTGGGAATTTGACTTTCCTCGATTCCGTAACTCAAGCTTTCCGCACCGTTGATTTTTGCGGGACGATTCTTAGCCGTTGATCTGTTCCCAGTTGTGGCACAGATTGTGACCGTCGAATGTCGCCTCAATTTTCCTCTGTCATTCAATCTCCTCTGAGATATTTCTTCGTAGATCATCAAATTGATCAATGGTGGATGGGAGGGGATGTGACAGTGTGATATGAGAACATGAATGTTGAGGAATGCTTCACGGACATGCCCTGTGTTTCAAAGAAAGACAAAGTTTCCGTAGGAAATTTTTAATTTTGCATGATAATCAAGGTATGGATAAGTGACAACGAAGCACACACGAATCTCTGCAACAAACAACAAGCATTCAGCTCTATCATTTTATTAAAAGAAGATCACAATTTACATAGCCCTGAACCTCACGGGTTCCAACCCTTTTTCCCTCTATGGAAGGCATATTTATAGTATCTCAGGCCCCTGAGACCAACCTCGTAACAGGGCCAAAAAAAGTTCAATATAATTATGGAATCGTAACAAGTAATGATCTAGTAGATCCGCCATGATCAGAAATCAAACCGAAACCATGCTCTGCAATGTTTTTCCTCCATCTCCAAAATTTACCAGTGAAAATCATTATGGCTCGTCGATCTGTATCAGATCAACTTTGAGTCATTAATCTGGAGTTGGTGGGATGCAGAAATTGGGCTAACAACTTTTCTATGACCAAAATCTTACCTTTCTGATTTCTGATCCTCCTTTCTGCCTTCATGCTTTCTATGTCGTTGATCTTTAGCGGATGCGATCTGGACCATACATTTAGTCGAAATCGAAGATCAAAACTTGAAACCTTTTATGCCAAAAATCCTTTCCTTTCTGATTTCGGATTTTTCATTTCCTTCGAGCCGTTTGTTTTTCCCGGCTTCATCCTTGACCATCTGATTTCGAATAGTGAAAATCAGAAATTCAAACATTTATACCTGGAAACCTTATATTTTTTGATTTCCTATTTACTGCTTCTTCTAATTCTTTCCACACCATCGATCTGGGCAAAATATTTTTGGACCGTAGATCTACCGGAAATCGAAAGTCGGGACTTTGACTTTCTCACGGCCAAAACTTTGCCTTTTCGATTTTCGATCCCAGATATCGAAAATCAAAAGTTAGAACTTCAATTTTTTTTACGGCTGAAACTCTACATTTATGCTTCTGACTTTCACTCCCGTGCTTTTCCAGTCGTTTATTTACTTCGGAAACATCCCCTATCCATCCATCTCTTGTTAATCTTTCATCTAAGGGTGGATCTCTTCATCCATGAGCATTTTCAAAGTCGAGAATCAAGATTTATTATGTATTTGGTCATTATGGATCTAGAAATCCACCTTCTAACACCTGCATACCTTTACCATCAAACTTAAGGGTCATATGATACAAATTTACAACCCTACCTCTTCTTTTTTATGGTCAAACCCTTCAATAAACACTTAGCCCATAAATGGTGCTAACAATAACCTTGTTCTAAATTTCTCTACCAAGATGCATTCCCATGGCCTTCTTTTATAAGATAAGAAGTGGAAAATAAACAACTACATCTAAGTGTGGACCCCATCACCCAAAGAACTAACTCCAAGGTACACAAAGGGGGCTATTCAATACTCCCCCATCATATGAAGAGAAAAATTCAAATTTTGGTTTGGGAAGAGCCTTCATGAGTCTTCAATGGGCGCCAGGTAGATAAGATCCCATTGTTCTGATAGTTGCGCGGATATTGAATGGAAATTTGAGCTAGGCTCATGCAAGAACAAAAATACTAATACATGTAGTAGTACAAGTAAACAGAGATTTAGTTGCATGAACTTTCCTTTTTTACTGTTTTTGGCATTTTTAACTCACATTGTTGTCTGGATCTTGATGAGGATGTCTTCGGTTGGATACATGCAATATGTTGATGATAATTTATTGTAAGAATTGCTAAAATGTCTCATGTGCGCAAAATTTAAGCGTTAATAGATACCCCCAGATGTATGAGGTTCGAAGGGTACTATAGGGCCGATAATGCATCATTGTTTATTTTGTTCTCTCTTTTGTTTATGAAAGTTTTGAAACACATGTAGATAGAAAATTCCTCCCATGGGGGAATATTGTTGGTTAATGACCGATGAAGCTGTGACAAATAATGGTGTTTTATACAAATGAAGTAGACATACCCATGCTCAAGAAGATACATCAAAATGGCTACAATATGAGGATACTGAGCGGTCAAACCATAAAAATATTGGTCCATGGTTGAAGGAAGCTTCAATCCATGTAAGAGTAGATGAACCCAGAAATGATGTCACTGGTGTCGAAGAAGCAAAATTATTGAATATCATGAGAAAACTGTTAGCTAGAATATTTCACCTCCTACGGACAGCAAGGTGTTCCACTGGTCTGAATGGTTCAGATCCAAAACAAATAGAGGACAGAGGTTGAAGACTCTCCCTAGACACTGTAGATATATGGAATACAAGGCTTTGATAGTCCACCTGTGTACCTACAATCAATCTCAACATGAAACAAATCAAAGCAACTAGAATATGATCTACTAATCTATGCTAGTGACTAAGAAATCTAGCAACATATATGTGAAATCACAACAACAACAACATATGTGGGATAGAAATCAACTTGCATTAAATAATATAAAGAATTTCACAACCAAGCCTTAGTGTTGACATGCATCTCCATGACACCAGACCTTCTCATCCCCAAAAGCTCTAACTCTAGTTCTTTATGCTCTCTCCAAATGATCTTGGGCCAATGGTGAATCCAACAGCATAACAATACCTCAAGTGTTCTCTCCTCAACCATGGCTATGAGCTCTTATTTTTAAGGCTTTAATGGATAGAGATGGTTGATAAATTAGTGGGTGAGGTGGCCTCTAAGATCCTAGGATGACGGATCTCGAGCTCAACCAACCCACAGCAGTAGGGATAAGGCAGGACACGAGGCTTATCATCTAGAACCCTCGAGAAACTTCTCTTTTTCCCTTTTTACCTAGGGTACCGTGTTTCTCCTTCTATGACAGAGCGGTTCTGGTAATAACCGCTTATGGACCAAGGACAATAAGTGGTGGCACCGCTTATGGGAAATAGATGATGGGCGGTGCGAACAGGGGTACCACTCCTAGATAAAGGGGCATGCACGGTGTTGGGAATTTGTATGAAAGATTGATGAAAAACCATTTATTTTCCACTCCAAAACCTTGGATTCATGGAAAGTAGGTATGTCAAATTTCTTATCACATGAAACCTACTTCATAACACCTGATGGGAAGATTATGACCATAGCACATGAAACCTACTTCATAGCACCAGGTGGAACACTCTTTAGAGTTATGCATTTTCCCATGATGGGAAGATTGTGACCATTGATCAGCTTTCCTTTGCTACATCTAACCATCGCATCACTCCTAGTAATCAGACTGCCCTGAATGTGCCGCATGTTCTTGTGGTTCCTTCCCCTTCTTATAGTTAGATTCTTCCCATAATAGGTAAAATGGGGGCCATGGATCTAGTCTATGGACATCATAATGGAGCTAAGCCGCTAGCTTTTATGTAATGGAGGCAACCTACCAACCTTTGGATATCATGTTGGGTACGAGCAGGTTATAGAGCATAGTTTACCATGTGGTTTCAAGCTCGTTAAAAAATAAAACCACTCCTTAAGCATAGTTCACGCTTTTGGTTTCAAGCGTGCATAAAAATGAAACCATGTCTAGAGCATAGTTTACTTTTGGTTTCAATCTCGTTAAAAAATAAAACCACTCCTTAAGCATAGTTTACCCTTTTGGTTTTAAGCTTGCATAAAAATGAAATCATGTCGAGAGCATAGTTTACTTTTGGTTTCAAGCTCGTTAAAAAACAAAACCACTCCTCAAGCATAGTTTAACTTTTGGTTTCAAGCTTGCATAAAAATGAAATCATTCTTGAGCAAAGTTCCCATTCTATGTCAAGCTCGTTAAAAAATGAAATTGATCTCCTCAATCATAGTTTACCTTCTGGTTTCAAGCTTGCATAAAAATGAAATAATTTTTTAGCATAGTTCATTTTCTATTTCGAGCTCATTAAAAAATGAAGTAGGTTTCCTTGAGCATACTTTACCTTTTGGTTTCAAGCTTGCATAAAAATGAAACCATGTTCCAAGCATAGTTACCTTCTCTTTCAAGATTGCGTAAAAATGAAATAGATCCCCTTCCCTTGAGTCAAGTATTCACTTTAGTGTTAGAAATTGAACCTTCACCTGCCCTATTATCATTCTTCCTACCCCCCTAGTGAACATTTTCACATTAGTAACCAGGTTTTGAGGTAGGGTATGGAAGAAGAATCGTCGAATGAAACGAAGCTTGGGGGGCATGTCGAGCCCCTAACAACCATGCTAGGGGTATGCTTCAGTAGCAATCATGCTGGGGGAAATATTCCAACCTCTGTATGTCATGTTAATGGGATTTTTCAAGCATAGTTTACCCATTGGTTTCAATCTTCCGTAAACATGAAACCAATCTTTGAGCATTCTTTCAACTGATCTTCAAGCTCATTAAAAATAGTAAGATGGTGTTGAGCTTACTTTTCATTTTTCGTGCTCTGGTTAAAACATGAAATTTGGTTTGAGCTTAGTTTATTACTTTTTCATGCTCTAGATTCAAACATGAAAAAGGATAATAGAGTCCTCTTTAAACTCTTTTCAGGCTCCCTAAATACGAAAATATTGTCAAGCGATCTTGTCTTCTTAACGCTCATTAAAGTATTTGAAGAGTGGTCCGTCCGATGGTAGGTTATCTCTTTTTCGGTTCGGATCGTACTATTTACAAAAAAGGATCACTCCATCCAATCATGACTGGAGAGTTCTCTAAGGTATGATTTTACACTTTTTCGGGCCTTAGAGACTAAATCATACGAAAAAGGACCCCCTTGGACTCTTCTTCCGCATTCGTTCAGACTCTCTAAACACGAACGATACCGAGTTTTCTTTCAGTGGACTCATTAAATTAAACATTGAGAGACCCATTTTGGGAACGAACCCCTCCTCTCTCAAGTTCGTAAAACATATGAGTCTGGACTTGTCTTATGACAAGCTATATCGAGTGTTTGTTACCCTCTTTGAACTCGTAAAACCGTAAAGAGGCACTCATCAATCATGATGGGGGAAATGGGAAGGGAATAATTTTGTAAATAATGGCAGTTGTTTGTCGTTACCTTTGAACATGGCACTTGTCTGCACAATCATGTCAGTCAATTGGGTATTCAGCTGATCTCCATGATGATCCACTTTCATGAGTCATGTCAATCCTTTGAATCTTTCAAAAGAATGCATTGTCCACTGTCACATTGTGTGTCTATCCTGTCTAGTCATGCTACCAAGTCATTTTGTCATGCCGCCCGATGTTCAAGGGGAATTTGAAGAATTTTTACCTTTGCAGTCTACACAGTCTTTGTGTCAGTATCTTTGAGTCAGTCATATGGTTACTACATTCACATCATTCCAGAACTATGTTTCGAGTTTGGTGTCGTCAATGTGGGACTCATCATGGCCCTCCTTCGACGAGACTTTTCCTGTTGACATCGGCTCATCATCCGGGAAATAGTCTTAGAAATAATATTTAGTACCTTGAGATCTGTATGCCTTAATGACAATTTATCTTGCTCTCGACATAGGTTCACATCATTGACCTTTGATCGATAGAATCAACTGGGTGTTCGACATCAGGACATCTATTCGCACTCAGTAGATTGTACTAAGGTACCTTGGGAATCATTGACATTAATGGTGATCTCCCTCACACTTGTTAACGGTTCACATCATTGACCGGTAATCAAGTGGTTTCTACCATGTTTGACTTCAGATCATTGTAATCACATGGATAGAATCGTACTTTGTGGAAGACGAGATGAAGACCCTGGGTATTTGTTTAAAAGCGCTCATTGCTTTTCCCCAAGTTGCAATGGAGTTTTGTATATCCAGCATGGATCCACATTTGTATGGTCGTGGCTATGCTCAAATTTGTGTCTGTATGACATAGATCTAAGTTGTATGTCTGGTAGCTATGTCCAATTTTGAGTCTTGTATCACATGGATCTACACTGTATTCTAGTATCCATGCTTGTTTATTCCTCTCATGGATCTGCCTTGTATTGGTCTGCAGCTATGAGTTTCGTTACTTGTTTCTATGATTCAACATACTAATGTACTACAGATTCCTACTTGACAACATGCTCCGATCAAGCCAACATTTTCATCTCTTGGCGACGAATTGTTCTCAAAGCTCTCATTTATCGTATCCCTCTAAGACTCGTGCTTTGGGGGGCATCCTGTTATACCACAATCTTGTCACCATCATGTGATAAGACATTTGAAATACCTACTTTCCCTGAATCCCAGCTTCTGGAGTGGAAACTAAATGGTTTTTCATCAATCTTTCATACAAATTACCAGCACCGCGCATGCCCCTTTATCTAGGAGCAATACCCCTATTCGCATCGCCCATCATATGTTTCCCATAAGCGGTGCCACCGCTTATTGCCCTTGGTCCATAAGTGGTTATTACCAGAACCGCTCTGTCATAGAAGGAGAAATGTGGTACCGTGGGTAAAAAGAGAAAAAGAAAAGTTTCTCGAGGCTTCTAGATAATAAGCCTCATGTCCTGCCTTATCCCTACTGATGTGGGTTGGTTGAGCTCAAGATCCCTCATCCTAGGATCTTAGAGGCCACCTCACCCACTAATTTCTCAACCATATCTATCCATTAAAGCCCTATAAATAAGAGCTCATAGCCATGGTTGAGGAGAGAACACTTGAGGTATTGTTATGCTATTGGATTGACCATTGGCCCAAGATCATTTGGAGAGAGAATAGAGAGCTAGAGTCCGAGATTTTGGGGATGAGAAGGTCCGGTTTCATGGAGATGCATGTCAACACTAAGGATTGGTTGGAAACTTCTTCATATTCTTTAATGCAAGTTGATTTATGTCCCACATATGTTGTTGTTGTTGTGATTTCGCATATATGTTGCTAGATTCCTTAGTCACTAGCATAGATTAGTAGATCATATTCTGGTTGCTTTGATATGTTTCATGTTGAGCTTGATTGCAGGTACACAGGTGGACTATCAAATCCTCGTATTCCATATATCTATAGTGTTTAGGGAGAGTCTTCAATCTCTGTCCTCTATTTGTTCTAGATCTAAACCATTCAGACCAGTGGAACACCTTGTTGTCCATAGGAGGTGAAATATTCCAGCTAACAAATCTTTACCCAGGGTACCACGTTTCTCCTTCTATGACAGAGCGGTTTTGGTAATAACCGCTTATGGACCGAGGACAATAAGCGGTGGCACCGCTTATGGGCAACAGATGATGGGCAGTGCGAACAGGGGTACCGCTCCTGGATGAAGGGACATGCGCGGTGCTGGGAATTTTTATGAAAGATTGATGAAAAATCATTTAGTTTCCACTCCAAAAGCTGGGATTCAGGGAAAGTAGGTATGTCAAATGTCTTATAACATGATAGTGACAGGATTTTGGTATAACAAAACCACCAGGATGAGGGACCAAAATACTAGTGAAGTATTTGTATGGGTCACCTTACTGTACTAGACATGCTTCTACCATGGCTTGCAAATGTTAACATTGTTATCTTCGAAATGTATGACTCCCTTGATGCGATAGTTGTTTTGACATCGAGCATAGGGGAGACCACTAAGTTAGGGATCACTAATCACTCTCCTTTCTTATTTTGAGGAAATCCCTTATATTGATTGAAAGGGACCCGAAGGTACAACTATAACCACAAGAACTCTGAGAATATGGTGATTTTAAGTAGATGAGAGATGAATTTCATGATAAGACGAGGGTCTTACCCTACAAACCAATATCATTTTATAACCAATTTTGAGATTGATAGACCTGACACATGATTAGATGATAATTAGGGGGTTCATAACTTCATTTGATCAATGTAAACTTGGGGAGTAACTTATGGCATCATTCTTCAAAATAGAGGGACACAGTGTAACATAGGGAGACAAACTATAGATGAAGGGATTTGTGGGAGACAAAATATTGGGGGTAATTGTAACTGAAAAAACTAACAATGTTGGGAATATTGAGACTCAACTACATTGATCAAAGGTGACTAGGGGTTTCTTCCAAAAGATTCAAGAGTTCAACAATTTTGTGTGGAATGGGGAACTATTTGTACATAAATAATAATTAGTGGAGTCCCCACAGTTTTGAGTGTGTCAGGGGACAAATTTGATGATGGATGGGATTCCCACAGTTTTGGGTGTGTCGGGGAATCAATTTTTACTATGGATGAAGTTCCCATAGTTTTGATTGTGTTGGGGAACTGGTACCAAGATGATGTGAGGGTTGTATGTCAATGCGAAGATGAGTGCCCTAGGAATTAATGCCATGTAGATTGTTCTTGTAGGATTAATAGATTAGAATTGGTTTCTTCAGAGTACGCCCTGGGAATTAATGCCATATACATTGTTGTACCAGTGGATTTTTCCCATAATGAGGCAGATAAATCTTGATCATGTAACATGCCTTTTTCAGCCTCACATACAATTCTATTATTTCTCTCAGTAACCCCATTTTTAAGGCATTGTATGGAACTGAAAAATGTCCACAAATCCCTGCATCACTACAGAATCCATTAAAAGTATGGGAATAGTAGTGCTTGATTATCTATAGTAGTGCTTGATTATCCATGAAGATAACTCAGAATCCCTTATCTTCAAGAACTGAAACTGATCAAAGGTTATTCTTCAATCCTGGAACATAAATAATGTCCTCCACATGAAATATGTCTCTTAAACTTTGCTAGAAGAAGGTGGATCCAAATCCTTGGATCGAATATGTTGAGTTTCCCCGCAACTCTACTATACATGTGAACTTTTTTCCCTTTAGATTAGAGATTGTTCCCTTGCATCTTGACATGTTTTTGGATGCACCACATTCGATCAACCATGTGTCTTCACTTGTGATGATAGATCCAAACAGTGTCGAGAAAAGGTAATACTCTCTCCTTGACTCCTTCACTTCGGATGCATTCTTTTGAGGAGTTTCATCTTCTACTTCGGTAGAAGCATGAAAGATTGATTTGTTGCTCTTCTTTTCTATGCACTCCCTTGCATAATGGCTCTTCCTTTGAAAATTGTAGAAATGAACCTTCGAATTTTCAATTTCCTTGTTGAATATCTTCTTCTTTGAATGAAAATACTTCTTTTGAGTGAATGGTTTCCTCCCTTTCTTCATTCTTGTCGTGAGTGCAATATTCTCTTCCTTGGTGCACACTAACTTTCTCTATATTCACCCCTCCTCTTCGAGGTGGTCATACCAAAATATATCGAAGTTAGGTTGTGCTTATTAGCTATTTACCACAACTAAGAATGCCTCCCATGCAGATGGGAGACCATCAATGGCGTTTTGGAGAAGAGCGTCTTCATCTAGAGTAACTCCAATACTAACAAGTTGATATTTAACCTATGAGATCTTAGTGATGAATGATGCCACATTCTCATCTTTAACAATATTTAGGTTCCAAAGCTTATTCTTCAAATCCCTCTTTTGGATCTGGGCCTTATTCTCATATAGGTTCATCAGTGTATCAAAACATTCCTTAATTTTCTTCAATGGAGTGATCACAAACATCAGATTGTCCTTGACTAAGTCATATATGATCCTTTAAGAATTCACTTGGTTCTTCTTGAAGTTGACTTTCCCTGCATTAGTTGTAGGCTCCTCTACCACTGTGGAAATGCAGCAATCTAGGACATGTTCCTCAAGGATGTTCAATAATCTCTCATTCAAAGTGTTGAAATTGGAAGTACCCTCAAGACAATCCTATGGTCATACAAAGATTGATGCCATGGCTCTCAAAACTTTTTCTCTACTCCTAAGGATCTACATAGGCTTTAGTTTGTTTCACAAACCTAATCTCCTTCAAGCTCTATGCTCTGATATCATGTTAATATTTGATCAATATATGAAGATATTCAAACTTTAAAACTTTAATTGTGAAATTGTTGAACATTGGAATCAATAGAACATTCAATCACACAAATCATTAATCCACAACACAATATCTACCGTGGGAAAACCCTCAAAACAGTGAAGATGAAAAACCCAACAATTCCTCAGATTATAATTACGATAGATCACAGAGAATGGAGTTTACACAATAACAGATTGCTCGATAAGAGAGAACATTGAGCAATAGAGAATAGAGATCGAATGTATCTACTTTCCACATGCCCAACACATTAATAAAAATCTAGAAAACCTTGTCATGCAAACAATAGCGAATGATTGCATCAGGATATTTTTACAATGCATCAAAACTGCAAATTTCCTCTAAGGGTAATTAATTCGGTCATTGGATTATTCACCATGCATAACTAGTGTGCCTTGTCCTTCATCTTTGACATTAACTGAGGCTTAACTGACCTCAGAGTGAACTCATCATCTAACTAAATGTATAATCACTTAGTTAACATGCATACTTAAGTGTCATGGTGCTTTAACTCAAGGGTCGTCGTGAAAACACTTTATTGATTGAAGTGTCACCATTTGATTAACTTAAGTGTTGTCTTTTATTTTAACTAAAATGTAATCAATGCAAAAAAAATTAGTTAACTAATCCTTATTTATTGACACTTAGTTAACTATTATTAACTAAGTCATGCTTGATTGATTTACTCTAGAGTGATCACTATGATATCTTTAACTAATTTAAGCACACATTGAGGCTTTAACTGAAGCTCAATAATTTGAGTTCACTTAGTCACGTGCATGGGCAATTTGAATTATTTGTTTTCTCATTATCTCTTTATTATTTCTATTTATTTTTACTACATGGTCTATGTGTTAACTTTATTTATCTGTCATATCACATTATACTCAGAAGAATTGTCACATGTTATGATCATGTTATATTACTCTCAGACCATATAGTCATATGCTAAAGTAATTAACTCTAAAGGTAGCTAATCTCTAAAGGATACTTAATAGAAATCGATGACCATGGTTAGTAATACATCACATAATATTTATGCTTCAACATACAAAGCATTTCATCTCTATAACTGGAGGCCCACCCCATGGGTACCTACTATAACTGGAGGTCCACATGAGAATAATTGTCTCTATAAGAGTTGGTCCACCTCATATGTACATACTATAACTAGAGGTCCACATGAGAATCATTGTGTTCTAATAGAATCAAGCATAATAATTTCTGAATTTGAAAAACATAAAGGGGCATCCAATTTGGAGTCCTCCCCTTCTTCAAGAAAATCAGGTGAAATGCACCCTTCTTGACATTCTGAATTTGAAAAACATGAAGAGACATCCCACGTAGGATCCTCAGTTTCTTCTAGGTGGTCCAATCCATGATTGCAGACAACTGGTTTCTTAGGTGCATTATCCAAGTGGTCATCCTCATGTTCATCATATGTAGGCATGCTGAAATCTTCTTTAAAAACATCATTAACATAATTTCTCAACATGTTTATTGCATTTTTCATAAGGAAAATGGGTATAACCCTCTCCTTGTACATTATCTTCATGCTCATCAAACGAAGGATTAGAATGTAGAGCAGGTTTTGGTTGTTCATCCTTCTCATCTTCCACCTCTAAACAGTTCATGAAATTGTCTATTGTCTCAGATTCCTATTCTTGCCTAGAGATTTTAAGCATATGTCTCAACAATCCAAATGAAGCATAACACTCACTGTCTTCTCTATTTTCAGCCTTTTGACCTTGGATTTCCATGGAATTTTCTTCAGTAACAGGTTCTAAATTTTCATATATTCCTTCTAACCCTGATTCAAGGTTTGATTCCTCTTTACTTGAAATTTCAGAACACGTGGAAGAACTATCAGACTACCATTTTATAGAGTCAGAATTCTCTATACAATCATCCACATAGGCATTATAATTTTGAAAAAATTGTTGCAAAAGGGTATTTTTCTGATTGAACTGGTGCATCATCTTCTTGAGACAAACTTGCAGGGGCTGAATAATATGAGGAAGGGTTTGATTTACAGTCCCAACTTCTTTCTTGGTCACACAAATATAAACAAGAATGTTGCAGGTTATCATCAGTCTTACGGAAAGATAAATAGTTGGTGGAAACATGGTTTTGGCTTATGTCTACTTCAGTAAAGGAAGACACTACCAACCACTAGGAATTTTCTTGAATGTCAGGGAAGTTGTTTTGTATTTCTTTTTGAACTAAGTATTCATGCAATATCTTCAAAAATCCTTCATCCATATACTGATCATCACCACATTCGTCTTTCACATTTTCAATGAACTCTTTATCGTGTGTGCAACAATCTTGAAGTAACAACAAAGAAGGATAATGTTTTTTGAAATGTTCATGAAATACTGTATGAAAATATTTGAGGGAAAATAAACTCCCTGCTGGAAATACCTCATAACATGACCTTGCATATCCTCCTAAACTAACCATGAACATTTTCATTAAAGAATCTTCATTCCACCCCACTACCAGCTTATGTATATTCTTATGAAATCTAAATAAATGAATGGAAGCATCATCACCCTTTTCATCATTGAATTTTGGAAGATATGCTTGCCAATTTACATAGGTATTATTGGGATAACCAGGAATGGCAGTAAGATTCATAAGAGCATACCTTGCAACCCGAGAACTCATCTTGATGATGGAGAAACTGAATCAGTTCCTCAAACCTTGCAACCCCTTTGACAATGGGGCTATCATAGAACATTATGCATATTGGATTCTTCGCAGATGGAGTCACCAAGTGAAAGAGGCATGATCTTCTTGATGTCTGACCACTGTTCACCATCAACAATCAAATCTAAAAATCTATTGTTCATACCCAGGGAAGCTTTGAGAGCTCTTCCCTATATCAGTCCTTCTGGCCGTCGATCTCCCCAGTGGAGTCACCTTCCAGAATATTTCAATGGAGTCGCCAGGGGTAAATACAACCTATCTCAAATGCTGGAGTCTTTGTTTCCCACATAAACCCTTTCTTCTTTGAATATTTGTCGTTTGGGATGATTTTCTCTTTCATCCCCAGCAACAGAGCCAGTTTGTTATCACTCAGAATTACACCCAAGGTTGTGGAGAGTGAATCCCAAGGTAATAGCAGAACCACTTTAGGAAAGGAGATTTGGCTTCTACCTTTCCAGAGAGGGATCTCTCACAGATTTATATCAAGGCCAGAATGAAAGATAAAACAAATTTAGATTTAGAAATGGTTGAAACAGGGAAAGCACCATTGGGATATGGAGTCACAAATTATAAATGGATTATAGAACAGTTTGCAGGTGAAGATAGGAAAAGGAAAGGTAGCACTCGGTTACAGTCAAATAGTTGTATGTCTGGTGATAAAGAGAGAACCTGAACATTCCATCAACACAGCGAATCTACAGGATGAATGTAACACCCCGATTTTGACCCGGTTTAGCATTAAATATATATGATGAGAATATTGTATGGAATCATGGCAAGGAGCTCAAGGCCAAGGCCCTTCCATTGATTGATGTTCTATGTATAGGTGATCAAGGTTGATGCCTATGGTTTATGGTGCTAAGTCAAGCACAGTATATAATTTTAGACATCATTTAAATATGCAATTTAATTAAAAACCCACAACCAACTATGTCAATGCAACAAATAATGAGATGGGGGCATGATTTCCTAAGGAACAGGGAGGAGGGGGAATGTTTAACCTTGAGCCATGGGGGAAAATACATGTGTCAAAAGAAAACACCCAGAAAACATAAGCCAATTTCCCTCATGCAATCACGTTTCATCTTCCCTCATGCTATGGTGAGTGACGGGACGTTTTGATGATCCATCCTTCAACATTTTCAGTTTCGTTTTCCTCATTGTGGATGCGCAGTCCATCATCTGGATTTCACCCAAAACTTTGTGGTCAATTCTAATCATTCTAGATTCCATCATGTGCATGTCCGATGTGAGTTCTCCTGTCTTACAAAACCATGTTTTGTTATGTGTTTTTCACATGTTGTTACCAGCACGAGTGTTGTTGTGCAATGGTCTCCTTTGTCACAGAGCGAGTGGAAGTCTGTTTCGCTGCGTTAACATTGTGGTATGTTGTGTGTGCATATTTTTTCCTTGGCCTGAAATTTTTTGGAGTGGAATTGGATCTGAACTAGCTTGATAAACCTAGTGTAGGAAGGAACCTCACAAATAGATCTAGAGGGGCTGGTTTTCTTCTTTGCACCCCCTGAACAGTACTGGAAGGGAAGGCATAGCCTGAGGGAGTGTGTAGCAGAGAAAGGGATGCTTCCTTGTGTTGGGTTTATAGATGTTTTAGGATCCAAGCCTGATCTAGTGTAGGTGTCCACCACTCGGTGGTTGAGCTCACTAGCTTAGCAGTTCAATATTTCCAGTGTCCTTGCAACCTAATAAACCCATCTGTTAGTTGGCTTCGCTGGTCCTTAATGAGAATGTTGGCTTGGCTGACTGCAGTTTGATAAACTCAGCAATATATTGGATTGTTTGTCTATAGCCTGATAAATCCAACTGTGTTGTCTTGGCTGAGTTTGGTTGTATTCATGGCTATGTGTGAGCCTGTTAGTGTTCCTTATTCCTTGTGGGAATCATGCCCAGCTCAGGGGTGGCAGTGCTGCTGAGAGATTGATGAGCGCACTAGCCTATGGTTGGGTGGAACATTGCATCGACGTAGCTGGCTGCAAAACAACTTCTTGCAAAGATAAGTATCTCTGTGTTAATCTATGCAAATGGTATTTACTTCATGAAATATGATGAATATGTTTAATGTGTTGAGTTGATGAATTGCTTCTGTTGTATAATTACAATTGTATGCATCTATTTATGTTTACTTTCAATGCATTTCTAAGTTTCATGGTCAGATTAGTGATGGCCTGAGTGATAAAATTGGTCCAAGGATTCTGTTAGCAGGTTAAATTTCCGTAGAAATCTCTTTTCTGCAACTTGCGAGATGTGGGATGCGGAAGTGCAATTCTGTAAATCCTGTTCTCCACAGTTTTCCTTTCATAACACTTCTTTTCGCAACTGGCGGATGCAAGATACGGAAATGCCCTTCTGTAAATCTCTACTTCCACAACTTTCCTTTTCGCATGCGGTATGCGGGATGTGGGATGTGGGATACGGGATGCAGAATGTGGGATGCGGGATGCGACTTTGCAGATATCTACTTCTACAATGGTCTATTCTGCATGCGGGATGCAGGATGCGAGACCGCAAATTTGAATTTCGCTGATTCCACAACTCAATCTTTCTGCACCATTTATTTTTGCAGGTTGATTCTCAATCATTGATATGTTCCCAGTTGCGGCACAGATTGTGACCGTCGAATGCCATCACGATTTTCCTCCGTTGTTTGATCTCCTCTTAGATATTTCTTCGTAGATCATCGAATTGATCAATGGTGGATGGAAGGGGACATGAAAGTGTGATAGAAGAACATGAATGTTGAGGAGTGCTTCACGACCATGCCATGTGTTTCAAAGAATGATAAAGGTTACGTAGGAAATTTTTAATTCCACATGATAATCAGGGTATGGGTACGTGACAGAGTGGTATCAGAGTTGTTGGTTGTAGTGCTAGGGCCTAAGTGGGCCAAGTTGAATAGTTAACAGAGCCATTGGTAAATGGTTTCAAAATATTGTTAGCTACATAACAAAGAAAATGAGCATGGGCAGTGGGTAAGTGGTTTCGATTTTGAAAATTATCTAACAATTTCATTTATTAACACATTTTGCAAAACTATAGTCATAGGGCAGCATTCCAGATAGTGCAGTTCGGTAAAGTTGGTTCGACTGAGCCACGAGAACTGACATGTGCGGCGATGCACAAAAACCCAATGAATACGAGGAAGATGCTATGGGGGAAAACGTATAAATTGGAAATGTTGAGACAGAGTCTAATGGGAGGAGGTTTCAATATACTCCTCCAGATTTTTCCACCACCATGAGAAGCCTAAGGGTGGAGATGCAAAGTCACAGGGTCGTCAATGAAATATTGGTTAAGGCGCTGGAGGAGCAGAATCACTGAAATGCATCCATGCTACAGAGTTTGACAGACATTCAGAGGCGGATGAACTCTGGGGACCCAGTGAGACCAGAAGGAAGTAAGACCACTGCTAGAAGAAGAAAGAGATCTCCTAGTGGGTCATCTGACTCAGAAGGATCCACGAGTGGTTCAAGTTCTTCTTCTCAAGAGAATAAGAGAAATAGGCGCTACCGTAACCATTCACGCGATGAATTTAAGAAGGCAAGGCCTTCTAGCTTCAACGGAGAGATAAAGAATGGTCAAGAAGTTGAAGCTTGGCTTCTTGGGATGAGGAAATATTTCCAAGTACAAGACTATTTAGGAAATATGAAGGCTAGATTAGCCATATTCAATTTGACTGGAAGAGCATCCATATGGTGGGAACACTTCAGGCAAGTGAAGAAGATTAATGAAAGGCATATTGTGTGGAAATAGTTCCAGAAGTATTTCAAGCAGAAGTACCTCTCTAGCAGGTACTATGATTATAAGATCAAAGAGTTCCATGAGCTGAGATTAGGACAGCAGACCATGGAAGAGTATGCGAATAAGTTCTTGGAACTATTGAGGTATGTCAGCTACATCAAAGATGAGAATGTGAAAATCCAATGTTTTCTGAGTGGATTGCCTAAGTCTTCTAAAGACAAAATTGAGTTTTATGAACGTAGAACTCTGGAAGAAGTGATAAGGAAAGTTAATTATTGCTATGAGCAAAGCAAAGGAAAACCTGATTATCATAAGACATGGAAGGACAAAAAGAATGAGAATTCTGACCAAAGGAAGAAAGGTTTCAAACCTTCTAACTTCAAGAATCAATAGAAGCAACCGTCCCAAGTAGAGAAGCAACCAACTAGAGTGGTGGGAGAAGAGCCAAGAGATCCACCGCAGAATAGGGCACCACTCCAATGTTGGAAATGTGGAGGACCCCATATGCGTAGGTATTGTCCACTTGAGAATGAGAATGCAAGGCCAACTTACAACATTCAAGAGGCAGAAACAATGGGTCAAGTAGCAAGGGTCGTCCCTAGAATCTATGCAGCACTAGAGGACCGCCAGGCATATCACCAGTCAACTATGTTTGAAGTTGCAAATCATATTGTTGAGCAATATGTTTCTATTTTGATTGACCCTGGTTCTACTCACAGTTAAATTGTTCCTAGAGTAGTGGAGATTTGTGCTTTTAAGAAAGTAAACATTAGAGGAAATTTGGGGTCTAAAATGGGCCTTATAAGAAAACACGCCAAGAATAAATTTTGTGAGTTGGAATTCAAGAGCCAATAGAATTTCAATAAAATGAGTCAACCATAATGGTTGAATTGACATATTTGTCATAAAAGAAAACTATTTTTTTTGTTCGTATTTTCGACATATCTCCATGTGCTTTTACTCAACTTTCAAGCGGAAGAGATCGTTCGATGCGTAATTTAATTCCGCATCCAACGAGTACCCACAATGCAACATCATCATCACATTTTTTTCAGGTATTTCTTGTTGTTGGGGTAGCAGGGTCCTGTTGGAAGTCAGCAACAACCCCTTGATTTTTCCTGTTATAATGAAAAATGATCAGTTCTCTTCTATGATTTTTTTTTTTTAAAGATTATAAAAGAGTGCCTTCAGAATCTTCAATTCTGAAGGTACTCTCAATTATTGAAGAGTTAAGAGTCATATTAGAAATTTATGAAATACTTTAGCAGCTGTCAATCCTGTAAATTTTATATATGATCAATTTTACCATTAATTCATTTGATTATATATATTGATTTAAGAAATTTAAGATACAGTATGCTAATTAGTTTTTCAAATTAAAATGAAGATACATTTTGAACGTGTTTAAAAGATATTCATCATCATAAGTTTTTGTAATCCTTATAACTAAGGGTGATTTGTGAATTGAAATATTTTCATTAACCCTAAGATTTAGATTTTACATATAACTTAAATCTTTTAATATCATATCATTGCTTTGTGAAAATTGTACATATATATCATGAAATAGCTAGAGTTCAATCATATGTATATTATTTCGAAATTTTCATTGTAATATAAATATAATAGTCGAATTTTATCACATAAATATAATCATAATAGTTTTATAAGCTTTTTATCCGATTACATCTTGTATTGGGTCATAGGTGATTGGGATTTCATGAAGTTATTTAAAACTATGTTTTGAATTAATTACATGTGTATATATAGTTTGATTTTGAATGGGTTTTGCCACTTAGTTGTAATTTCAGGAACCCTTGAGAACATTATGGATTGTTATGATAACTCCACATCACCCTGTTCATGAACACGATTTCCTTCCACGTGTAATTCTTGGTTATTATCGATTGACAGTTAAGATTAAGGTACAGGATACGAATGGCTAAATTGATAACATCTGTTTATAAGGATCAATGCGTAAAGATTGAGGTTGTATTGGCATTTGGATTTGGTTTTAATTGTTTAAACACATATTAATTTAATTGACAACATTTAAGTTGAATGATGAAATCGTGTCATTGGAATTCAATTCCATAAATTACTGATAACTATTCCCATTCATCATGTTGTACGAGGCCATAATTCCAGACTGGGTATTATTAATATTTCGATTAACGATCTCTGAATTGAATGACTTCTGATATGAAGGTTTAGTTAGAGTTTGAAGTTTTAACATACTATTTTCTGAAGAATTCAGTTAGTCGTGGCTAGTCTATCCATTAATCATAGTGAAAGACACTGGTTGTTGTTCTCATCATTTCCAAATTTGGTTAACATGGCCAAAATTGGGGTTCTCATTTCTGTCACGTATGAATCAATTGAGGATTTGACATTTCACATAATGCCTTTTACTTGGGTGCCTATTACTTCAATTTTCACAACCTCATTTGTTTCAACCCAAAACCAGAGTTGCAGTAAGGAGACAATGGCTCCTCTCAACCGATTTGAGATTTTAGGGCCTAAGCTGGTGGAAGCTAATGAGAAAGTCGCTCTATCGTTCGAAAAGATTGGATGGGGTCCATTTTTCAGATGTTTTAGTGGCCATAATGTAGAGGTTACCAAACAATTTGCTGTGAGTTTCAGGGAAAATGTAGCTCAGATTGGGGATTTCAAATTTATAATTAATGAAGATAAGATTGCAGAAGCTACAAAGCTTCCTCAAACCGGAGAACGTTGGTTTAAAGGAGGAAAGGTCAATAAGAAGAGATGTCGGTCATTATCGTTACCCTTACCCGCCAATGCAAAGTTCAAGATTGGGTTTTAGTTAAGTTCTTAAAACCAGAATGGCGAGCGTTTTATGAAATCCTAGTCATGTATGTCTCTTGTGACGGTCATCTTTCTCATCTTCATTATTATCATATGCGATTACTGTTAGCATTGAAGGGTTGTAAGCTCAATCTTCCATTTTACTTACTGCAAAGCCTGAAGAAAATGGCACATTCAGTGCAAAGTACCATAGGCAACCCTGATAGGAGTTTGTTCCACCACGGTCTAATTAAAATTTTAATCCAGCATCAATTGTCTCTTAGCTATAAATCTTGGGATGAGTTCTTGGTTGAAAATAAACTAGGGTCAACACAGTATTGGCCAAACCCTCCTCCTAAAACTCGTAGGAAGGGTAAAGCTCCAGCAAAATCTGAAATGGATGATATTCATAACGCCGAGTTAGCGGATAGTAAACTACAAGAAGCAATTCCACCTATAGATACTTGTATTAGTGATGATGGAATCGTGAAGGTCGATCCCTGTTATGCTGAAACAAATATGGATCAATCCCTATCTAACAAATGTTTATGTACTCCTACAAAGGTGGACGATAAATTGATAGATGATGAAAATGTTGATGATGTTAATCATGAAAACCCCTCTGATTTGTGTACTTCTAAAAAACTTGGTGATGAATCCATGCGAAAACTAGAACAGTTAGCACAAGTTTGTTATGACAGAGGAAGTTTTGAGCCAAAAGGTTTTGTGTTCGTTCGTACACGAAGGGTCACTCGAAGCATGAATACGATAACTACTGCCTCTGTTTCTGTAACCACTCAACAGAATGCTCGGCCAGTTATTGTCCAACTTGAGGATGATGTTTCATCTTTGATTCCTAAAACCATGCATATGGATGAACCTATTCCCATAGAGGAGAATTGTGAAAAATCATTGGCTAAAGGCATTATTGAGCCAAGTAAGTTTGAAGCAGAACCATCATGTATGGATGCTTGTGGTTCTGGCCTTGAGCCATCGTTTATAAGCATTCCATCACCAAATCAAGATGTGAATAATCTTGATTCTTCTCAGTCAGATGATTCATGTCGTGACTAGGAAGAAGAAACCCTCCAATAGGTACTTGACAGAGTATATGAAACCAAAATCGCAGAATTGAAAAACGAATTAAAAGAACGTCAAGCAAACGCAGCCTTAAAAGATGAAGAAAATAAAACATTCAGGGCAAAATTACTAAATTAGTTTAATAGAATGAAGGATATGAATGTGAAGAAGAATTGATACAAGGAATCCAAGAAATCAATGCTAAACACAAACCAGCACTTGCTTGAGCAAGTAGATCGACAGAAGCTAATAATTATCAGGCTCAAAGCTAAACTTTCTGAAGCCAGAAGAGTAATCAATTTACAAAATAGAACCTGATGTTGTTTCTATTTTGGTTGTATGGTTTATCTCTCTTTTGACAGGTAATAAAAGTTTTAATAAGCATACCTGCAAAATCGTAGATTTTGTAGGCATGCATATAATTCGTTTTGTTTTATTGTTATTCCTGTTAACATGTTTTAATAAGATTTTTATTTTCGTTTGTATAGGTGTACATGGTATCGTTATCCTAAGAAAACACAGGATGTTTTTGGGCATACGATTGATACTTCTGGAAGAATTGGATGTTGAAAATGGCCACGAATAAGTCAGTTCCTATGAATCAGGAGACAATACAGGCTAGTCATTTAATTGATAGTTTTATCCCATAGTAATGTTTATGACAGATGTCCTTTTGAAGAGATTCGATGCACTTAAATAGGAATCAAACTCCTGTTGTATTCATTATAGCACTTATTAGAAATTGAAATTAGAGACTAATAGGGTTATATAAACTAGGAATTTCGATGTAATAGGGGAGTATGAGAAGAAAAGATCATTGAAATATCATTTCAGTACTAGTTTTATCTCTTTACTGGGGTTTTATCTTCGGAGAAGGAGTGTGACTTAAAGTTCTCAAACTGGTGTCACTGTTTGGTACTATTTTTGAATACTTTATATATATATTTCAATATATCATCTTCTAGTTATACTATTGGTACTGTTATACTTGGTTATGATTGTATTCATTATCTGATATTATACTCTGTTAACACAATATTGCTATTTGAATGAGTATGTTATTATATTGAATTTTTTTAATATTTTTATTGAAAAATCGAATCTTAGTAATATACATATTTATGTTTGCTTTGATTTCATTTGTATTATTACAATTTTTTCATTATGAATATTATATTTTATTCGGCTATTTAGTATTGATTATTAATTGTTAATTAATAAAACATTTCAGAAAAGTTCAAAGTAGTTATCTATTTTAAATTTTCTGTTATTGTGAATATATAGCAAAAATATTTAGTGTGAATGATTTAAATATTTTCATTTAAATCTTAACCATTTATCTTTCTGTTTACTTGAAATATTAATTAATAATTAATATAGCATTTAAATTGCTCTCAGCTGAGATAGAATAATTAGTTAGTTTTAGTGTAGTTTATATTTAACAATTGTTAAATAGGATTAGGTTAATTTCATAATATTTATAATAGTCTTTTGAATTAGAATATTTAAAACAAAATCCTCAAAAAATCAAAGAATTTCATTAAGAAAGCATTTTTAGGATCACGTAGGTCTTAGAAAACTAATTTTAAGGTTTATTTAGATAGTAATAAGATTAGGATAAATTTTTACTGAATTTTAGTTTCTCCTTAAGGGAAAAATTCAGTTGGTAGCAGGACCATAACCTGTGATATTTTTCCATCCCAAACACACCGGAAGCTACTTTAAGCGACTGGTGTGGGCTTAATCTCCTTAGTTGGCCTAGGTCGAAAAATCAGGCCAACAAATGGCTCTAGAAGGAGGGTCTGTTAATGATTAATGGCAGGTAGAACTAATGATAAAACTTCAACCAGTCAACAACCTCCATTACAATCCGAAGTCAGCAGATCACCATTCATAGAAACTGTTAGGAGCATCCTTGAATGTGATCATATCACATCCCCATTTACTGCTGAACAGAGTACTCAAACTTTAGAGGAATCATGACATATTCTTACAAGAGCATATGCTAATTAACTTGGTGTAACTCCAATAGATTATGGTCTACCTAGGCAACAAAGACGTAATCCACAATTGAACATAGTTACTCAAGATTTGGTAGAAGCTAATAGCACTCCAATTTATCAAGTTAGAAGTCATCAGAGACAAACTAAAACAAATACTGCTAGAAAATTGACTTCAGTAGGAGGTTTTGATCAACCACCTTCTCCTCCAGAATCACCACCTAATAGTCCAAGGTCATCCAATTCAGGGAGTTATTTATATTCTGAGGGAAGTCTTATGGCAGGAAACATACCTATGGGAGGAGGAGCTAATCCTCCACCTAATCCACAACTTCCTTGGTTGAGAGCAGCTGTTGTAGCTGTGCCTGGTGTACAACATCCCCTGCCCAAACACTCAAATAAAATTCTTCCTAAGTTTATCCCAGATAACAAAGAACCTACAGAGGTGCATGTAGACACATTCATGTTAGTTGTTCAAACCATGAATGTTCAGCATGAAGATGTGGTTTGTCGGTTGTTCCCTTTAACTTTTGAAGGAAAAGCCTCTACTTGGTACTTTTTCGTTAGTTCAAGGATCAATTACAAATTGGGCTAAATTTAATAAAGCTTTCTTAGATAAATTTGGGGAGGATAAAACACCTGCTCTTTTATCCCTTGAGTTATCTTTGATTAAAATGGAACCTAAAGAAAGAATTAAAGATTTTAACCAGAGGTTTCTTACATTAAAAAATAAAATTCTGGTTGCTTCCCAACCACCCAAGGATATAATTATTGAAAACTATACTTCAACTTTACCAAAGTATCCTGGGATGTTTGTTAAGAGAGCTGGTAAAACAAATTTGGTAGAAACTTTTGAGGAAGCCATTAAAGTCAAGAAGGATTCTATGTCCTATGAACCAGATAGAAATGGGAACTCTGATACTTTCCCTTGTAGGAAGATCAAAAAACCTAATTCAGAAAAAGATGAGGCATTTGATGTAGAACAGTTGTAGAATGTTCTTCGGGCATTAACCAATGAAGTCAAAGGATTAAAGAAAACCAATTCTGAAGCTTCTCCCTCTAGAGGATATTTCAGAAATCAGTTAGACACAATCCTAATACAAATAATAAGACAAATACACCGCTTGATGTAGCTGTAAATGAAGAAATATTTAATACTATTTGAGCTATTTTATCCTTATCTGAGACTCCCTCAAATCAAGAAATAACTGAAAATGAAGAAGAAGAGGAATCAGAAAATGATGAAGAATCAGAAGAACCTCAACAAGTTAACGGTCATTTTTGTGATAGTCTTGTAAAAGATTATGAGGGTAAAATTCCTCCTGCAGGACAACATGCCTATAATACTTGTAGTAGAACATTCGCAAACACTCCTGGAGCTTCAACGAGTTCTACCTCAAGTAATGACAACAATAATTCACAACCTAATCAACAAACTCAATCTGGAAAACAGACTCAATCTGCGAGGATTACTCAGCCTACCCAAAATGCTCCAAAGTTGGATTTACAATATGATATAATTGAAGATTTAAACAAGACACATGTAAAGATCGGTATGTATGATCTTCTTCAAATTTACCCAATGCCTAATAGTCATGTTATAAATCCTGCCATGAGTTCAATAATTCCTAATACAAAACAAATTTTTGTTGTAAACAATTCTAATAATGATGTAACATCAACTGATAAAGGAAAGTCAGCAGCTGACAAAGCCTCACTAATAGGGAAGAATTCTAAATCAACGATGCCTCCATTCTTACTTACCTTCGAGATTTTCAATAGGAACATTCATAATTGCATGGTTGATTCTGGAGAATCCTCTAATGTGATGCCTTTATCTGTATGCAAAAGGTTGAATGGAAAATATGTTCCATCAAATTCACAAATAACTCAATTGGATAGGACAAATGTGAGGGTTGTAGGAGAGATGAAAGATGTTTTAGTCATGATTTCTTGTAACCCTTCAGTTTTTCAAATTATAGACATTGTGGTTGCAGATATTCCTGATGCGTATGGGTTGTTTTTAAGTAGAGATTGGTCTCAACAATTGAATGGATTCTTTGCCACGGATTGGTCAACATTATGGTTACCTAAGAATGGAAAGTCAAATCAAATTAAGATAAACAGAGAAAGATATATGAAACATACTGTAACAGAATTACATGATCCTAGTGAACCAGTTTTATTTTCAAATTCCAATATGGGGAATTACATGTATGAACTAGGATTTGGAAATTTTAAAGCTGAAAATTCTGTTTTTTCTGAAAATAAACAGCAATCAGAAATTCTTAATGCGACAACTATTTCTCCTGACTCTTTATTCAAGGAAATTATAAATGATGTAGATAATCATAATATTGTAAATATTATAGAAAGTAAAGTAGTTGTTAATGGTTCTACTTGGACTTTATATTTCGATGGTGCGAAGTCTAAAGAAGGAGCAGGAGTTGGTTTCCTGCTAATAGACACTCAGGGAAATAAAACATGTATAGCTTGTAGGATGGAATTTAATTGTACAAACAATACTGTGGAATATGAAGCTTTAATACAGGGTTTGAAAAAAGCGATTAATTTGGATATCAAAGTGTTAATTACATATAATGATTCTAAAATCATCGTCAGATAGGCCTGTAATTCTATTCACTGCTTTTTTGAACATTTGCAGAATTATCAACGAGAGGTATGGAATCTCATGTCACATTTTGATGCATTTAACATAATTTTAGTTCCAAGAGCTCAAAATCGAGAAGCGGATTTATTAGCAAATGTAGCATCAAAATTAATCCCGTCAGAAAATCTTACACCAGTTTTCTTTTCAGTTGAATTGATTTTTAGGCCTTCTATACCAGATAATATTTTTAACTGGCGTGTGTTTGATAATGATGTGCAGGTGTTGAGTTTTCTAACAAATGATGATACCTTTAAAGATTCAGCCATTGATGAAGTTACACATGACGAAATCTGCGGGATTTTTTCGTAATAAATGATTTGTGTTCAGTTGAAAAAGATTTTGAGAAGGTAAAACCAATCCCTAATTTAGTTTTGAGATTAGAAAAGTTCTTTGATCTTAAAGATAAATTTAGATCTGTTCCTAACTGTAAAACCAATAGCTCTGAAATGAAATATGAAAGCATAAATTTAGGATCGGAACTAAATCCCCAAACTATAAATCTAGGAATAGATTGCAATCCTACAGAAAAAAAAACAACATTCATAAAATTGTTTAAAGAATTTAAGGATGTCTTTGCATGGACATATGACGATTTGAAAACCTTCAATACACAAGTCATGCAACACATAATTCCAATTAAATAGGAGTCAAAACCTTTTCAACAAAAACTAAGGATGTATCACTCGTCATTAGAACCAACGATTAAGAAGGAACTAAATAAACGGTTAGCTACCAGGATTATTTTTCCTATTCGGCATACTCAGTGGGTAGCTAATATAGTTCCAGTTAGGAAAAAAATGGGGATATTAGATTATGTGTGGATTTTAGAAATCTTAATAAGTCTTCCGAAAAGGATAATTACCCAGTTCCTCCCATGGAACAAATTCTTCAAAAGGTTTCTGGGTCTGAGATGCTGTCACTTCTTGATGGTTTCTCAAGATACAACCAAATATTGGTTTCCCCATATGATCAAATGAAAACAGCTTTTAGAAATCCATGGGGAACATATGCCTACCGAAAGATGCCCTTTGGGTTAATCAATGTTGGGGAAACTTTTCAAAGGGCAATGGATATTGCTTTTAGAGGCTTAATTAATCATTCAGTAGTTGTCTATTTAGATGATGTTACTATATATTCTAAATATCGACCTGATCATATTAATCATCTTAGAAAGGTATTTAAACGATGTAGAAAATTCGGAGTATCCTTAAATCCTAAGAAAACAATATTTGTTGTCTCAAAAGGTATTCTATTAGGTTGTGTGGTTTCAAAACATGGGATCATGATTGATCCCGAATGAACCCAAGCCATTTCAAAAATAACTTACCCTTCCAGTAAAAAAGATATGCAATCATTTCTTGGTAAAATAAATTTTGTTAGGAGATTCATCCCCAGTTTTTCTGAAATCGTCCATCCTTTATAGAAAATGATTAAGAAGGATGCTATTTTTAATTGGGGACAAACTGAAAAAAGAGTCGTTTCAGAAAATCTTAGAAGCCATTTCAGAAGCTCCTAGTCTTTTGAGCCCAAATTTTAACAAAGATTTCATATTGTATACTTTCACTTCTGACATATCATATGCAGCTGTTTTAACTCAACTAAATCAACAAAATAATGAAGTGCCAATATCCTTTATGAGTTCAAATTTTAAAGGTGCTGAACTAAATTACCATGAAGTTGATAAGCAAGCTTTTGTTGTTTTTAAAGTTGTCAAACACTTTCATCCATATTTATTGAAATCTAAAACGAAAGTGATAGTTCCTTATCCTGCAGTTAGAAATTTGTTAGTGCAAAAATATTTAGGTGAAAAAAGAGCACCATGGATGACAACCCTTCAAGAATATGACTTGGAAATTAAACCTTCAACGATAGTCAAAGGTCAAGGATTATGTAAATTAGCTACTGAAGTGACTCATATACCTAATAATAATGTTGAAGCTGTCATTGATGAAGTTTTACTTACAAGGAAAATCTACTTCTATCCTCCACCACAAGATTCCTGGTATACAGACATAAAAGTACTTTTGGAAACAAAAACTGCTCCTGATTACCTGGAACCTAGGAAAAGGAGAGAACTTAGATTTAAATCTGCTCCTTATTTATTAATTGATAACATCCTTTTTAGGATAAATTTAGATGGAGTGTTGCTTCGATGCCTAGACAAAGATGAAACATAAGCAATTTTGAAAGAGTTACATTTTGGACCAGCAGGTGGCCATTTTGGTGGAGAAACTACTGCGCATAAGATTCTTAGGGATGGCTATTATTGGCCTACCTTATTTCAATATTCCTATGCTTTTGTTAGAAAATGTCAGGAATGTCAACTTGTTGCAAGAAGGGTTAAGAAACTTGCTTTCCATTTACAACCTGTTTCAGTAGAAAGACCTTTTCAGCAATGGGGTATTGATATAGTTGGACCAATAAATCCTCCCTCTTCTATGCAACACAAGTATATAATAACTGCAACTGATTATTTTACTCGTTGGGAAGAAGCTGCACCATTAAGGGTTGTAAACACCAATCAAGTTATATTATTTTTAGAATCCTTTATCATAACGAGATTTGGTGTTCCAAATTCCCTTGTCTTTGATAATGCTTCATATTTTTCATCAGTTGAGTTAACTCAATTTTCCTTATAGAAGGGAATAAGAGTCAGGTATTTAGCTAACTACCATCCTCATGGAAATGATTTAGCTGAATCAACAAACAAAAATTTATTGAAAATTCTCAAAAGAACTATTTCAGCTCACCATCGTGATTGGCATACAGAATTATTTAATGCCCTTTGGGCAGATAGGGTAACTCCTAAAGCTGCAATAGGTAACTCACCCTTCTTCTTGGTTCATGGAACTGAAGCTATTTTACCACCGAATTTATTTTTACCTTCATTACAGTTAGCTCAGTCTGTTCAATATGAAGATTGTCCAGCAATGGAAAAAATGATCAATACTTTGTTAAAACTTGAGGAAGAAAGAGAGAAGTCAAAACAACATTTTACAAAACATCAACAAATTGTGAAGTCCTGGTTTGATCAATCCTCAAGTTCTAATCGAGAATTTCAGGTGGGAGACTTAGTTTTAAAATGGGATAAAGTTCATGAGGAAAAAGGAGATCATACTAAGTTTCAAAAACTTTGGTTAGGTCCCTTTGTTACTGCTAAAAATATAGGTCCAAGTACCTTTCGTTTGCAAACACTAGAAGGTCAGTTCGAAACATTCCCAGTGAATGGACTAATCCTAAAAAAATATTTATGTTGATGTTTTAGATCCTAAAATGTATATAATTATATATAAAAACTTGTTTGCTGTTTGTAAATAATTTTATATTTTTGTATAAAATTGTCTATATATTTTGTAGAAATAAAGGATGATGATAAATTCATAATGCTTATGTAACTTTCAAACATCATTCCATTATTGCAACGAGTTCTGATTTTCTTAATCAAATATTAATAGATCATTTGTATTAAAGACTGCCAAATTTCTGTATATATAATCAGTCATTAATGTGTAGTTGTCAACTGAAAGGATAGGTGTAAATAAATAAATCTTCTATTTTAAAAATTTATGATATTAGACCAAAATCTTCGAAATTGGTTTAGAATGGTCAAAGTTTCTTAGGTCTATTAAGAACCTATCATTATTTTATTTATAAGTATTATTCATATTATTCCTCACTCTTTCATTTTTCTTATAATAATTGGGATAGCTAATTAATGTCCTTTTCAAAACTTGTACTTCGGAAAACTTTTATGGATCTCCACTGTCAGTCTTCTAAGTTATTTACAATCTGAAAAAAATTTAGAGTCTGTTCCAGTCAATAAAATGCTAAAATGAGAGATGGAAGGTCTTAGTAATAATCCGATCTGATCAGGATCATAAATATCACTAGTATGGCATTATTAGGAAACTAATAATGGCTCTTGGTTAGATAATCAAGAGATAAGGGGTCTCATCATGAGCCAGCTGATTCATTTTCTGGTGATATTAGTGACTGACATTACCATTTGGTCACCATGCTGGGTAATGATCTCTCATTTTATAAAATTAAAATTTCAAATTTAATAAAGGAAACATAATTTTGATTGAAGAATAGGAGGTCTTATCACGAGCCGGCCTAATCATGATCACCAGTGTTGTCTAGGATAACTTCATTTCTGATCACCAGGGTGATGGCTCTTGGTTAAATATTCAAGAGACAAGAGGTCTTATCACGAGCCAGCTTGCTTATTCTAGATAGTTCTCATGAATGATACTATCTTATTGGGACATCATACCTAAATAGTAGTCTTCAGTCAAAATTATTATTTAAGAAAAGAAAAAGAAAAGAAAATTATTATGATTTTGGAACAAATTCTGGATTTTTTTTGGAAGAGTAAATTTCTATATCCTACACTGATGGTGCGGATTATTTTTACTATGAAGTATTTTGTTTCGATCGGGATATTTCTGAGTTTATCTTTAACAAGATCTTTATTTTAAAGGATGGGATATCTCTGAATTGTACTTATAAATATAAATCAAAATAATGGTTTTACTTAGAACGAGAATTTTTTATTGTTTTTAATAGATTGGAAGATTTTGTTTATATTATAATCTAAAAACTGTATGAGCAGAGATAACTGGTTCACCCAGGTCATCGCCATTTGTTGGTAGTCAGCAACAACCCCTTCATTTTTCCTGTTATGATGAAAAATGATCAGTCCTCTTTTATGATTATTTCTTTTTAAAAGATTATAAGAGAATGCCTTCAGAATCTTCGATTCTGAAGGTACTCTCAATTATAGAAGAGTTAAGAGTCATATTAGAAATTTATGAAATACTTTAGTAGCTGTCAATCCTGTAAATTTTATATATGATCAATTTTACCATTAATTCATTCAATTATATATATTGATTTAAGAAATTTAAGGTACAGTATGCTAATTAGTTTTTCCAATTAAAATGAAGATACATTTTGAACGTGTTTAAAAGATATTCATCATCATAAGTTTTTGTAATCCTTATAACTAAGGGTGATTTGCGAATTGAAATATTTTCATTAACCCTAAGGTTTAGATTTTACATATAACTTAAATCTTATAATATCATATCGTTGCTTTGTGAAAATTGTACATATATATCACAAAATAGCTAGAGTTCAATCATATGTATATTATTTCGAAATTTTCATTGTAATATAAACATAATAATAGAATTTTATCACATAAATATAATCATAATGTTATAATAATCAACCCATAGTTTACTACCTTAGACATTAATTTAATTATTTTTGTCTTATTTGCCTAGTTCATGTGTCCCACCTTGTGCAAGTTGTCATTTACCTATCCATAGTGGTCAAACTTGCCTTATTTGACCCATGTAGAACTTGGGAAACCTCAAGGAATCAAATATACTTTATTCCTGGCCTCCTAAGCGCCCTTCTGCTTTATCTGCTTTATTGCCTGCTTTTTCAGTGTTTTAAGGCAAAAGGAAAAGCTTGACTAGGTGAGGTTGACTAGTTTTTTGTCCTACACATCCTCCTCTCTTTTCTCCTTGGAAAAGCATGTATGAGTTGTCATTCCATCACTCTTTAGCTTACCTAAGCCATTTTACTAATTCATGAGCTCCATGACAGATTTGGGATCAGCTTTTTACACCTATGGGGGATTTGCTTAATTTTAGTAAGCCTGCTTTATGCTAGATTCGAATTGCTTCTCATGCATTCAAATCCATAATGTATTTTATTTATTCAGAAACCTATTGTGTTATAGGGTTGGCTATTGTACACTGAGTTAATATAGTTTAGTGTTCAGCTCCAATTTCAGTCTCTTTTGTGAGTGATTTTGCATGATCAATTGTTAATTGTTGTGAGTAAAATTAATCTATCACTGGGTTCAATTTCCACATGGTATCAGAGCCATTGTAGATCAATTTCTCTCCTTCAAAATTGTTTTGCAGGTTTGACATCAGTGACTAGGAGCCTTCTACTGACAGCCGGGACAGATTTTCTAAGCTATGGATCAATCACAGAAAACTATCTTGACTCCCTTCAATTTCTTTGAATGGAAAGCAGAGATGGAGATACTGTTGAGAGTGAAAGGCCTCTACAGGGTGACTATGGCAATAGAAGCAGAGCCCAATGCAGCTGCAGAGAAGATAAAATGGCACAACAGGAGGGATGAGGCCTATGGTCTCCTGTGTCTAAGTATTTCCAGAGACCTCCTTTTCCATCTTGATGGATTGACATCACCGAATGAAGTATGGGAGAAGCTTTCTGATATTTTTGGAAAGACAGATGAGATGAGGGGACATCAAATCGAAAATGAGTTGATTTCTCTGAGTCCAAATAGCTTTGAATCCCTGCAGCTATATTTCTCCAAGTTCAAAGCACTAGTTTTGCAGCTGAACCGGTGTGGGATCAAAAAGAAGGATGATCAGCTCATCCTGGCCATTCTCTCGAAGCTAGGCCATGACTATTCAGTGTTTTTTTTGACCTTCTATGCCACAAAACTGATAGCTCGAACCTGGAAGATGCCTAGCCTTGCAGATTTCATGGAATCTCTCACACAAGAACAAGATAAGCTGGTGATGATGGGCACCATCAAACCATCCAAAGATCAAGCTCTGATTGCTGAAGATTCGAAGGTGGATTCAAAAAGAAAAAAGAAAGATAAAAAGCCACCTGAGAAAAAGAGAGACAAGAAACAGTCTCCGGAGGAGCCACAAGGTTCCAAGAAGAACTACCAAAAGAAGAAAAACAAAGGTGAAATGAGCAAGTGCACATACTGCAATAAGGGCAATCACACTGAAAGCTCTTGTATGAAGAAGTAAATAGACATGCTGACCCAACTCCTGGAGAAGAATGGCATCTCCCTTCCAGACAGCTCAAAGAAGAGAGAAGGAGGATCAAGTTTAGATGACAGAGAGAGAGTTCATGCATTGGTTGCTAGCACATCAAGCTCACCCAGTTTTATCATTGATTCTATAGCTTCAAGACACATGGTTTCGACCAAGGAGGCCTTCTTCTCACTTGACATGTCGAAAGGAACACCTATAGTACTGGGAGATGACTCTCTCACTGAAAGTTTGGGCAAAGGGAGGATTGATCTTGATCATGGTCAGTTCAGCAATGTGTTGTATGTGCCTGGTCTTGCCTCCAACCTCTTGTCAGTGTACCAGATGACTCACACTGGGTCTCCTAAGAAATTCATATTCTCCCCTGCTAAAGTTGAGATCACAGAGATCTCAAGTGGTAGAGTCATTGCAAAATGAGTTGTGAATCATGCCCAAAAGGTATACATGTTCTCACACTTCCTACCTTACTCAAACCCCTCTGCTCTTCTGATTCATGCTAATGAAGCAAGCAAGCTTTGGCATGAAATATTTGGCCACATAAACTACAAAAATATTTCTGATCTTAGTGAAAAAGAGATGGTCATAGGGTTGCCCAAGATAAAATTTTCCAAAGGAGTCTGCCAAGGTTGTATCCTAGGAAAACACCCAGAGCATAAATTTGAGAGAGCTAGTCATGAGAGAACCTCTGCACCCCTCGAGCTGATCCACAGTGATGTTGCTGGCCCATTCCATCATATGTCCATGAGTTAGGCCAAATATTCATTGACTTTTATTGATGACTTTTCCAGGTATTGCTGGGTTTACTTCCTGAAACACAAGTCTAAATTTTTTGGCCTCTTCAAAGTCTTTAAGGCTTTGGTTGAAAACCAGTCTGGGAGGAAACTCAAGGTCCTCAGATATGACAATGGTGGTGAGTATGTCAAGTCTGATTTTATTAATTATTGTGCAGATTCAGGTATTCAGATGCAGCATTCTATCCCTTACACACCACAGCAAAATGGTGTTGCTGAGAGGAAGAACAGATCAATGAAGGAGATGGAAACATGCATGATGGAGGCCAAAACTTTGCCACCAAAGTACTGGGCCGAAGCTATCAACTGTACAGCCTATATTCAGAATAGGGCACCTCATAAACATCTTGATGGTATGACTCCCTTCAAATCATGGAGTGGGCACAAGCCAGATGTGACCCATTTCAGGATTTTTGGCTCAAAGGCTTGGGTTAGAATTCCAACAGAGAAGAGAAAGGCTTTGCAGCCCCAAAGCCAAGAGTGTATTTTTGTTGGATACTCTAAAGATTCAAAAGGGTACAAACTGATAAATTTGAGTGCAAACAAATCCTTCATCGAAAGGTGTGTTCAGTTTGAAGAAGAACCCCTTGCAGCAGGGGAAGTTGGAGAAGCCTCTTCTCCACCTGAACCTCAGGAAGTAAGTAAAGAGTTTGTTGAACATGCTGATTCTGATTTTTCTGATGGAGATGAGTTTATTGCAGACCCTAATAGCCCTACAAGGCCAAAATGGGTAGCAAAGACACTACATGCAGCAGGAGAGCTAGCTGGGGATCCCAATGACCCAAGGAGGACTAGATCTCAATTTGAGAGTGTTCTGTGCATGAAGGATCCTATGTTTGCTGAAAAATTCTATTTGATGGTGGAGTCTGATCCTCAAACATATGAAGAAGCAGTAGGAGATCCAAGATGGCAAACAGCCATGAAGGAGGAGTTCAGCTCACTCCAGAAGAGCAACACATGGGAGCTAGTGGATCTTCCTCCAAGAAGAAAGTTAGTCCAGTGTAAGTGGGTCTATAAGACCAAATTTGCTGCTGACGGTTCACCATTGAAGTACAAGGCCATATTGGTAGCCAAGGGCTACTCACAGGTTCATGGCATAGATTACAATGAGACTTTTTCCCCAGTGGCAAAGATGGATTCCATCAGGCTAGCCTTAGCAATTGCAGCCTCAAGGCAATGGGAGGTACATCACATGGATGTAAAATGTGCCTTCCTAAATGGAGATCTCACTGAAGAGATATATATGCAGCAGCCTCAATGTTTTGCTACTAACCCTTCTCTTGTGTGCAGGTTGAGAAAGTCATTGTATGGGCTAAAGCAAGCCCCCAGGGCTTGGTATGCCAAGATCGATAGCTTCTTGCTATCACTGAATTTTGTTCGGTGCAAATCAGATCCAAATGTCTATTTGAAGTTAGTTAATGGTTCATTAATGATCATTGTGTTATATGTTGATGACCTCCTCATTACATGAAGCTCAAAGGATGAGATTGCTTCCTTAAAGGGTGCTATGAACCAAGCCTTCTCCATGACAGATTTGGGGCTCTTAAGTCAATTTTTGGGGCTTGAGATTGCTCAAACCAAAGCTGGAATCAAGGTGCACCAGTCCAAATATGCCTTCAACTTGCTGAACAAATTCAGAATGAAGGATTGCAAAGCAAGCAAAACTCCTTTCCTTTTAGGAGTGAAGCTGGAAGAAGCTGATTCTTCACCTATGGTAAACAATACACTGTATAGGCAATTGATTGGATCAGCCTCATGAGATCCATTGGAAAGCAGCCAAAAGGATCCTTAACTTTGTTCAGGGAACAAGGACACATGGGATCTTCTATAAAGCAAAATTTGATCTTGATTTGATTGGATTTACTGACAGTGATTGGGCAGGTGATAGGATAGATAGAAATTCCACATCAGGATATGTGTTCATGCTTGTAGAAGGGCCAATCAACTGGTCAAGCAAGAAATAGAGTGCCATTGCACTCTCATCTACAGAAGCAGAGTACAGAGGAGTTGTTAATGCAACAACTCAATGTTTATGGTTGCAGGGTTTACTTGGAGAGTGTGGATTCAAATCAGAGTACTCAACTACCATCTACTGTGATAACCAGAGTACCATTCGAATCTGCAAAGATCCAGTTCAGAAGCAGAGAACCAAACACATTGAGATCCAT
>LPNX010326512.1:389318-407655 GCA_001517045.1 Pseudotsuga menziesii
CGATTTCATTTGTATTATTACAATGTTTTCATTATGAATATTATCTTTTATTCAGATATTTAGTATTGATTATTAATTGTTAATTAATAAAACATTTCAGAAAAGTTCAAAGTAGTTATCTATTTTAAATTTTCTGTTATTGTGAATATATAGCAAAAAGATTTAATGTGAATGATTTAAATATTTTCATTTAAATCTTAACCATTTATCTTTCTGTTTACTTGAAATATTAATTAATAATTAATATAGCATTTAAATTGCTCTCAGCTGAGATAGAATAATTAGTTAGTTTTAGTGTAGTTTATATTTAACAACTGTTAAATAGGATTAGGTTAATTTCATAATATTTATAATAGTCTTTTGAATTAGAATATTTGAAACAAAATCTTCAAAAAATTGAAGACTTTCATTAAGAAAGCATTTTTAGGATAACTTAGGTCTTAGAAAACTAATTTTAAGGTTTATTTAGATATTAATAAGATTAGGATAATTTTTTACTGAATTTTAGTTTCTCCTTAAGAGAAAATTTGAGTTGGTAGCAGGACCATAACCTGCGATATTTTGCCATCCAAAACACACCGGAAGCTGCTTTAAGTGACTGGTGTGGGCTTAATCTCCTTAGTTGGCCTAGGTCGAAAATCTAGGCCAACAGGTCCGTCAAAAGTATGCAATGTAAGTACTTGTTGGATGTGGAATTAAATTCCGCATCCAATGAGCTCTCCCACTCAGAATTTGAGTAAAGACACATGGAGATATGTCGAAAATACAAACACAAAAAGTAGTTTTTTTCATTCTTCCTCCAAAATTAATAACTATTATTTTATTATTTTGACTATTATTTTATTATTTCAACTATTATTTTATTATTTCAACTATTATTTTATTATTTTCCTTCGGAGGCCCATTTTAGACCTCAAATTTCCTCTAATTTCATAACAAATCATGGTTAGTTCAGCTAGCCAATGGAACTAAGAGAAAGGTTAGTGAAGTGGTGGAAAAATGTCCATTGGTGATGAATGGATTGGTCACTTGTGTAGATCTGAATGTTCTACCACTAGATTCCTATGATGTTCTCATTGGAATGGATTGGTTAGAAGCTCACAAGGTAAAGCTTGATTGTTACAATAAGACTTTTGAATGCCTGGATGAAGAAGGGAGCCCAATAAGTGTAAGAGGTATTCCAAAGGTGATCTCAGGTAGATTTCAGCAATGTAGTTGAAGAAGTTTTGTAGGAAGGGTTGTATCATGTTGTGGAGGCAATAGAGAATGAAACTATTAGATTTGAGGACTATCCTGTATTGCAAGAATTCACAGATGTTTTTCCTGTTGAGATTCCAGGGCTTCCTCCAAAGAGGGACATTGACTTCACAGTTGAAATTGTGCCAGGAGCAGCACGAGTGTCCAAGACACCCTACAGGATGAGTACACCAGAAATGCTAGAGCTGAATATGCAACTGCAAGAGTTGTTGGAAAAGAATTATATTAGGCCGAGTGTGTCTCCTTAGGGAGCACCAGTTCTATTTGTGAAGAAGAAAGATGGTACACTCAGATTGTGTATTGATTACAGACAACTGAACAAAGCCACGATGAAGAACAAATACCAATTGCCTAGGATTGATGACCTCTTTGATCAAGTCAGAGGAGCAAAGGTATTTTCCAAGATTGACTTGAGGTCTTGCTACCATCAGGTGAGAATCAAGGATGAATACATTCATAAGAAAGCCTTCAGAACAAGGTATGGACATTATGAGTTTGTAGCGGTCCCATTTGGTCTCACAAATGCACCAACTACATTTATGTGCCTTATGAATAGTGTCTTCAGCAGGTATTTAGACAAGGTTGTTATTGTTTTCCTTGATGACATTATTATTTATTCTAAGAATGAGGAAGAGCATGAGGAGCCTCTGAGATTGACATTACAATTGCTCAGGGAGCATAAGTTGTATGCAAAGTTGAGCAAGTGTGACTTCTATAAAGATAGAATCCAGTACTTAGGTCACATTATCTCAGAAGAAGGTATATCTGTGGACCCTGCCAAGATTGAAGCCATTATGAATTAGCCTACTCCAAGAAATGTGATAGATGTAAGATCTTTTATGGGACTTGCAGGATACTATAGGAGTTTCATTGAAGGATTCTACAAGGTTGCACATGTCATCACTTCTTTGCAAAGGAAGGGGATAAATTTTGAATGGACATCGAGGTGTGAAGAAAGTTTCCAGCTGTTGAAGAATATTCTCACAAGTGCACCAATCTTGAAATTTGCAGACCTAGAGAAATATTTTGTGGTATGCACTAATGCATGCGGTCAAGGACTTGGAGGATTTATTATGCAAGACAACCACATAATATGTTATAAATCAAGAAAGTTGAAGGAGCATGAGAAGAACTATGCCACTCATGATATGGAACTTGCAGCCATAGTACATGCTCTCAAGATGTGGAGGCATTACTTGATGGGCAGAATATTTGAGCTAAGGACGGACCATTGTGGTTTGAAGTATTTGTTTGATCAGCCCACTCTAAATGCAAGGCAAGCTAGATGGATAGATTTTTTATGTGAGTTTGATTTTGAAATCAAGCACATAAAAGGAAAAGAGAATAAGGTAGCTAATGCACTCAGCAGGAAGGTGCAGGAAATGCATGTGGCATCTCTTAGTATTTTCCAGTTAGATTTGAGACAGCATATTGTTAATCATGTTGCTAAAGATGAATGGTATGTGTAGGTAAAAGACAAGTTGCAGTAGCAAAGCCTTGAAAACAAGTATGAGTGATATAAATTAGAAGAAGATGAACTCCTTACTTAGAAGATGGGATTTCTTTTCCAAATGTAGCAGACTTGAGAAGGGTTTTTATGGATGAGATCCATCAACCTCCATATTCTGGGCACCCATGATATCATAAGATAATTGCTACAACTAGAAAGCAGTACTTTTGGCCAGGAATGAAAAAGGACATGGCTGAATATATTCCAAGGTGCATGAAATGTCAGCAAGTAAAGGTTGAGCATCAACACCCAGCAGGTTTGTTGTAGCCTTTGCCAGTTCCAGAATGGAAATGGGAATTTATTTCCATGGACTTTGTTGTAATCTCACAGATCACATAAGGTTATCAATAATACATACCAAAACATACATACATAATAGAGACAAGAGATAAGAACATGTAGATGAATTAACAGATTATATTAACATGAATGGGTCCATACAATACAGAGAACTGAACCGAGTTCTCTTCTGGCTCAATAGCCTAATATATATGATTACAAAATAGTTACAAAATAACTACCTGTCAGTTTGGTGAACCAACACTACCTTAGGTGGCCAACCTAATCTCTAGTTTAGTCGGACAACTGACTTAGTCGGTCGATCAACTATGTCAGCTATCATTCAAGTCGACTTACTGACTTGCTCCTCCAACATCTCCACCATGAACAAAACATTTCTTTGTCCTGAAGAAACAGGGAGGTACAAAAATATTCCTGCTTGTCTTAGTAGTCACTATGATGTGCTTGGTCTTCATGGGTTATGACGTCTGATCGTCAGTCTTTTCCGTACACAGACTTCGATAATTGCTGGGGTTGTCATTGCTAGGTGATGTTGGAAATCCGTCCAACTTTGCAATATTTTTTGGATGTCAATGGTGAGTGTAGTCAGAATTGATAAGATCGACATATTCTATGAAATGGAGATTTCAGCTATTCTCTCCATGTCGGGACCCATAAACTGGTCCTTCTCCTCTGCAGTCTCTATAAGTCATTTCGTCTATGAGCAGATGATGTCGAATTTTTCCAAGTTGGGGATAGCTTTGTGCACCCACTGATGAGCTTCCCACTCGAGTTTCTGCAGTTTAGTTGTCTCCAGCACTATTTGATCTTCAATTGTGATTCTAAGTGTTGTATCAGTGGTCTTCCTCTTCTCAAGCGCTTCAATCTCTTGTCGGGTCTGCCTAGTTTTTTGATAGACTTGCCCGTAGTAAGCAGGCCAGTATCGTAGTATTTATTCCATGATAACAGACTCTTCCATGTGATCTTGTAACACTTTGTAGGCTTCAGAAAAGGCGGTGTGCTGCGCCATTAGCAGTCGGACGGTTTCTACTTTTTGCTCCTCCTTTGTTTCCTGAATCTGTGCTTGGAGTGCCAACACCATGCTTTCAAATAGCCGATAAGCTCTTTCGAGCGGTTTGTCAATGTCGACCTCTACTGGCCCTGGCATTACCGATTGTGCAAGTTTTTGCATTTGTTGAGGAACTCGACCTGTTCTTCGTCCTTGTTGTCGAGTTCCTTATGTCTCTGTTGGCTCCTTGTCTTTGCTTCGACTACTAGGGTTTTCAGGAGTTGTCCTAGCTCTGTATCGGTAAGTGTGGTTGCATCTTTCAATTTGATATGGACCTTTGATGGTTGTCCATGATGCTCCTTATTCTGTTTCTCCTTCTTCTTCTTATGCTTTTCTATTTCTGTTTGTGTCAGCACCTATGTACCTACAAAAGTTGAGTCGGGATTTTCGGTTTGTGGAATAGCAGTGGTTGATGGTTTCTCTGTTTGGGGAGGCAGGATGACTGCTGCCTCTAGTTGGTTAGATGCAGGGGGTGCAGAAGTGGATGCAGTTGGTGCTGATGGTTGAGATGGGGGTAGTTCTTCTACAGTTGTTTGGATCAGGGGTTCTGAGTCGGGTGGTGGTGGTGATGGGGTTAGGGAATGGTTGGGTGTGATTGGGTGTGATTGGGTTGGTGGAATTGTAGATGAGTGGTGGGTTGTTAGTCTGAGGGTTGAATCCAAGTCAAAGAAGAGTTGCTTGATTTCTCGATTTATGTCTTCGATATTTTCTTCTTCTTCTCCTCCGGTCAGATCAGTGGCTGGTAGGTGGGGTTCTAGTATAGTCGGAGTAATAGTCGAGGTCCGACGTCCGACAACTTCAGCTTCCTTCTATGGATTTCTCTCAAAGGTCGAAGTGATAGTTGCAAAGATATTTGGTTTGTGGGGTATTTGGCCAGTTTGGGGGACTTGTAGTGGGTTACCACCAACTTTGAAGAGAGGTGATTTTGTAGAGAGATTCTGCACCTAGGTGAAAATCGCAGGCAATTTTTCTATGTAATCCTGGAGGTCTCTGTCTCTGTCGAACTTCTCTTTCACAGCTTCAGACATAGCACTTTTGCACAAGTCGAATGGGCTTATCGAATGTTGTTTTGGTATTTTCTCCTCTGTTACTTTTGTCAGAGATGGAGGTGGAGGCGTAGACACAAGATCTACGTCGTTTTCAAGCGTCGACGTGTGGGTGATCTTGGCTTTCTTTGGTCGACCTGGTAGTGCTCCTGCCTCGACAAATATTTGGAACTAGGTTTCCACCGGCACTTTATTTGTTGCAGCATCTTTTATTATGTCGATGGCCGTAGCTCACAGTTCCTGCTCGTTGTCTGATGATTCTGCAATGATAAGCTTGCGCTTACCTTTTCCTTGTTGTCATTGTTGTGTTCTTATCCTCTTTCTTGCAGCTGCTATCTCTTTCGATAATTTTCTTATAATGTCTTTTATGATAGCATATTCTAGGTTTTCTGGTTTTGTCTCTCCCCTTGGCTCCTAGGTCGGGATGAGACTTTTTGCAGTCAGAGTAATTACCTGTTGCTCTGCCTGTGTTTCTTCTGTCTGTGGTTCTGCCCTCTATGATGTCGGAGGTTTGATGATTATTTGAATTTGGCGAGTGTGTTCGACCGGTGTCTCCTCCGACACAAAGGTACTAATGTAGAGGTTCAGCTCATAATCCTCTTCTTTCTCTTAGTATGTTAACGGCTCCTCGATTGAGAAGTCGATTTCTTTGGCCTTCGATGGAATTTGTATTTTTGTCCCAGTTTGTCGAGACAGTTCCTAAAAGATCTGTTCGACTGACAGATAATAACTGAGGGCCTTTGCATTTGATTTTTTGGCCTGCATATGCCACACCAAAGAATGGTTGAGCTCTAGCTGGATGTGGAACTTTTTAGGTAGACTTCGTCGGATGTTTTGAGGCACCCTCCATCTAGTCGTGCATACTTTTAGATGTTGGAGTTAGTTCTCCAACAACACTTTTATGTCTTCAAGTTCCTTCAAGGTTCCTTTCTGGGAGAATGGTTTGAATCTCCACATGTGGAACCTTGTTGGTTCTTGAAAAATTTGGTTTCCTTTGGGGAAAATATGGTACATGACTATCCATAGTATGAGGGATGGGAACTTGATGATTCCCCCCATCTCTCGGCATCTTTCACAGATGGTCTTGACCATGTTGGCGACATATTTATCCCATCTGTATATCTTTCCATTTGTCGCAATGGTGTCGACAACCTCTAACATGTCTAATTTGAGGTCGCTGCCTCGACCTGCCAGGGTGAGTGTGATGGCTATTATTTTGGCCACAATATGTGGCGTTCGGGTTGTGATTTGACTAATCATCAACCCCTTTGACTTTTTTCCCGAAGCCGACCCGGTTAGTTCTTCGACCAGTCCCTCTTTAATACCAACTGGTACTGGGTCTCCTTTGTTTGAAAGTCCTGTTAGCTTAGAGATTACTTCCCCAGAGATGTTGACCGGTTGGTCGAAGTAAAATTAGCCATTGTGGTACCGGCTTATGATAAACTTGACAGTTGTTTCTTTTGTGCCACCAAAACTGGCCATGAGCGGTGCATTGACATAGCTGAATATGGTACTGTATTTTATTTTCTCTGCAGCTTGAGTAGGGTTTTTGTCGACATAAGCCCATTCTTGCATCTCGATCCATAGTTTTTTCCATGAGCCTTCCAACCTTAGCATTCTTAATATTCTTTAACCTTCGGACTAAAGGTGTTTCTGTAGTCTATAATTCCTTGGCTTTGGTTGAGGCTCTAGTCTGTTTGGGTGCCATCTTGTCGGTTTGGTGGTCAATTTCACTAAGGTATTCTCAGCTTTTAGTCATCTGGATGCTTTGATGCTCTCTCTGTATCAATTGCGGTGAATGATCCTTCAGTGGTCCAGTATTTATAGGGCACACTTTGGATGTTGTCGTTGATGAGTGTATTAATGGTGGATGTGATGTTCCAGCTGGAACACTTGAGTGTGCGTTAATGGCGAATTCATTTCGGCGCTTGAGTCATGAATGCGCGATGGGACTCTCGAGATCGTCGGTCGATGTCGGTTATGAAAATGGTCGATGGGGTTATGTCGATGGGCATGATGTCGGTTGTTGAAGTGGTGGTTTCATGTCATAGTTTTCTACATGTATGGTATTATTTTGCTTTTTGTATTTTTAGATTTTTTATAGTTTTTGTTTAACCGTTATGGTCGTTATATGATTTTTTTTTCACTATGTTTATTTTCAGTTTCTGTAGCGTTTTAGTCGGGCTCCATTAAAGAGTTTCTGAAATATTATGCCTTGTAACATCCTTAGTTGGACTAATCCGTTGGTATGTATCTCTTCGACAACATAGGGTTAACATTCATTCCTCCCAACCACCCAAGATACATCCATTTGACTGATGATGGTATGTTGTACTCTGACGATGGACGATTTGGAACTGGTTGATTAGAGTTTTGAATGTTCTATTGGTGAACTGTGTTCCCTGGTCGCTAATTAGGGTTAGTGGAAATCCAAATCTGGTGATGATATTCTCATAAATAAAGTTAGTAGCTATCTCACTAGAACATGTGTTGACTGGTTCTGCCTCTGCCCATTTGGTTACATAATCGACTGCAGTTATTATGTACCTTGCCCCTGTTATTTTAACTGGTATAGAGAATGGTCCTATGAAGTCGATGGCCCAAATTTCAAATGTCAAACTTGGGTTTACTAATATCAAAGGAATTTCTGTGCTAGGCAGGGGTCGACCTAGTCATTGACATCTGTCACATTGACTTACAAAATTTTTGCAATCTCTATGAAGTGTTGGCCACCATAACCCTGACTATTGGATTTTATTTGCAGTTGTGTCTACTTGGAAATGTCCTCCTACATATCCATAATGTGCTTCATGCATAATGTTGTCTCTTTCATGTTCCAGTACACACCTTCTGAGGATGTCATCTAATCCCATCTTGTAAAGAAATCCATTTATAAGACTATATGATGCAGCTTTCATGGCTAGGATTTGTTTCTTCTTTGTACTCATTCCTTCTGGCGCTTTTCCATCTTCTAAGAAATGTGCTATTTCCTCTAACTCTGTTGGGACTACTTCTATCCAAAATAGATGTGCATCTGGTAAGTCATCTTCAACTCCTGTCGGCTCCTCTCCTGTGTCAATTTGGGATAAACGGTCGGGACCGACATTTAACTTACCTGGTCTGACAACAACTTCAAATTCGAATTCTTGGAATAGTAGTAGCCATCGACAAATCCTTCCATGATGTAGTGGTTTATTGACGAGATATTTAAGTGTCTGATGGTCTGTATAGAATATAAATGGGTTAGCTAGAAGATAATGTCGATATTTTTGTAATGCAAAGACCATTACTAGTGCTTCTCTTTCTGTTGTCGAATAATTTCTTTCAGCCTTGTTTAATTTTCTGCTACTGTAAACTATAGGATAATCCATTCCATCATCTCCTGGTCAGTCGCACTAGTACTCATTCCTCTGTGCAGCGCTAAGGCTCTTTCTCGTCTTTCTTCCCTCCTTTGTTGTCTCTCTTCCCTCTCTATTTTATGAACGTCCGACATACCTTTGTGTGATACTATCTTCTTGATTTCCCTTTTGGTTGACTTCTCATTACTGGTGATTGGTATCTGCTTCTAGTCAACTAGAATCCACTCCACTTTATCCGAACATATGACCAGCTACCCCCCCATAGACTACCCGACGCTTTAGAAAGCCCGGATAGTTCAGTCTACTTGCTTAGGAAGTATTCCCACTCCCTTTCGGCAATGAATTTCTCCCACCTCTTTTGCTTTTCTGACCAGTTAGGGTTTAATGGCAGTTCGTGAAGTGATGGTCAAGGTTCGACAATATGACCCACTCCCTTCTCTATCCGGAACTTAAACAGCAAGGTCAATAAGGAACACAGAAATAGCTTGGTGAGGTCGGTGTAAAATTTCTCCTTGACAGTTTCCACCGAAGTTCTGTCTTCTACTGCTTGCTCCTCGTAGAAGTCGTCGGCCATTTTTTTGAACCACTCCGACAAGTTTGTTCTTTCCCATCGGATCAGTTTTTCTAGCAAATTTTGATCTTTAGTTCCTTCCGGCTTTTTCATCCAGGAGTTTCTTCAGAAGTTGGGGCACTAATTCTACAAACTTCTCATGTGTTTCTGTAAAGAATCTTTCTTTTGCTTGTGTGATCGTCAATCTGCTTCTTCATGCGTAATTCTGCAAATAATTTGCAATTTTACGTTCCCACCAGTCCTTAATCTCATATTCTGATATCATCTGCTTGCATACATTTCAGACATGTACTACCGGCAACGGAACCAATGTTGTAATCTCACAGATCACATAAGGTTATCACTAATACATACCAAAACATACATACATAACAGAGACAAGAGATAAGAACAAGTAGATGAATTAACAGATTATATTAACATGAATGGGTCCATACAATACAGAGAACTGAACTGAGTTCTCTTCTCGCTCAACAGCCTAATATATATGATTACAAAATAGTTACAAAATAACTACCTGTCGGTTCGGTGAACCGGCACGACCTTAGGTGGCCGACCTAATCTCTAGTTTAGTCGGTCGATCGACTAAGTCGACTTTCTTTCAAGTCGACTTACCGACTTGCTCCTCCAAAAAAAAATTATTACAGGATTTCCAATGACTTGGAGACAACACGATTCCATCATGGTTGTGATGGACAAGTTGACAAAGGCAACACATTTTATACCGGTTAAGTCTACACATAAGACTAATGACATTGCAAATATCTTCATGAAAGAGTTTTTCAAATTGCACGGATTTCCTAAGGCAATAGTCTCTGACATAGATGTCAAGTTCACTTTCAAATTTTGGAAGGGATTGTTTGCATATTTGGGTACAAAGTTGAATTTCAGCACTTCCTACCATCCTCATACTGATGGGCGGACAGAGAGAGTTATCCAAGTGCTTGAAGACATGCTTTGCATGTATATGATGGACAAACCAACCAAGTGGGAAGATTATTTACACTTGGTAGAGTTTGCTTATAAAAATGGAGAGCAAGCATCCTTGGGGATGAGTCCATATGAAGCTTTGTATGGCAGGAGGTGTAGGACACCAATGAATTGTGATAATCCAGTGAATAGGGTTGTGCTTGGTCCAGAACTGCTCAAGGAGATGGAACAGGAGATTGTAAAGATCAGGCAGAATCTGAAAGCAGCCCAGGACAGACAAAAAAGGTATCCAGATAGGCATAGGGTGAATAGAGAGTTCAATGTTGGGGATCATGTTTACCTCAGAGTGAGGGCAAAGAAGAGTTCCTTGAAGCTTGGCAGTTGTGCCAAGTTGTCACCTAGATATTGTGGGTCGTTTGAAGTGCTTGAAAGAATAGGGCTAGTTTCATATATACTTGCATTTCCTGCTAGCACTAGGGCTCATAATGTTTTTCATGTTTATTTGCTTAAGAGATATGTACATGGTCTTAACCATGTGATAAATTGGGATGTGATTCAGGTGGAACCCAAGGGAGAGATCCAAATCGAGCCAATGTGCATCCTCGCCAGGAAGGTCACAATGCTACGGAACCGAGCCATAGGGCAAGTAAAGGTGCAATTGGAGCACTACGGTCCTGAAGAGGCTACATGGGAGCTAGAGGATGCCATGCAATTGGCACATCCATTTTTGTTCAATTCTGTAGAACACTAAGGGTGGTGCCAACATACCATTTTTGTTCAATTTTGTAAAGCACTAAGGACAGTGTTGTTGAAGGGGGAGGGGAATGTAACACCTCGGTTTTGACCCCATTTTGCATTAAATATATATGATAAGAATATTGTATGGAATCATGGCAAGGAGCTCAAGGCCAAGGCCCTGCCATTTATTGATGTTCTATGTATAGGTGATCAAGGTTGATGCCTACAATTTATGGTGCTAAGTCAAGCACAGTATATAATTTTGGACATCATATAAATATGTAATTTAATTAAAAACCCACAACCTATTATGTCAATGCAACAAATAATGATATGGGGGCATGATTTCCTAAGGAACAGGGAGGAGGGGGAATGTTCAACCTTGATCCATGGGGGAAAATCCATGTGTCAAAATAAAAAAACCAGAAAACGTATACCCATTTCCCTCATGCACTCACGTTTCGTATTCCCTCATGCTATGGGGAGCGGCGAGACATTTTGATCATCCATCCTTCAACATTTTCAGTTTCTCTTTCCTCATTGTGCATGCACAGTCCATCATCTAGCTTTCACCCAAAACGTTGTGGTCAATTCTGATCATTTTCAATTCCATCATGTCCATGCGCGTTGTGCATTCACCTATCTTGCAGAACCATGTTTTGTTCTGTGTTGTTCACCTATTGTTACTATCTTGATTGTTGTTGTGCAATGGTATCCTCTGTCACAGAACGAGTGGAAGTCTATTTTGCGGAGTTAACATTGTGGTCTGTTGTGTGTGCATTTTTTTTCCTTGGTTTGAAATGGTCCATAATGGAATTGGATCTGAACTAGCTTGATAAACCAAGTGTAGGAAGGAACCTCACAAATAGATCTAGAGGGGCTGGTTTTCTTCTTTGCACCCCCTAAACAGCACTGGAAGGGAAGGCATAGCCTGAGGGACTATGTAGCAGAGAAAGGGATGCTTCCTTGTGCTGGGTGTGTAAATGTTTTAGGAGCCAAGCTTGATCTAGTGCAGGTGTCCACCACTCGGTGGTTGAGCTCATTAGCTTAGCAGTTCAAGTTTTCCAGTTTCCTTGCAGCCTGATAAACCCATCTGTTAGTTGGCTTGGCTAGTCCTTAATGAGAATGTTGGCTTGATTGACTGTAGTCTGATAAACCCAACAGTATATTGGCTTGTTTTTCTATAGCCTGATAAACCAAACTATGTTGAATTTCCTGAGTTTGGTTGTATTCTTGGCTATGTGTGAGTCTGTTAGTGTTCCCTATTCCTTGTGGGAATCATTCCCAACTCGAGGGTGGAAGTGTTGCTGAGAGATTGATGAGCGCACTGGCCTATGGTTGGGCAAAACATTGTAGCGACGTAGCTGGTTGCAGAACAACTTCTTTCAAAGATAAGTATCTATGTGTTAATCTCTGCAAATGGTATTTGCTTCATGAAATATGATGAATATTTTTAATGTGTTGAATTGATGAATTGCTTCCGTTGTATAATCGGAATTGTATGCATATGTGTATGCTTACTTTCAATGCATTTATAAGTTTCATGGCCGGATTGGTGATGGCTTGAATGATCAAATTGGTCCAAGGCTTCTGTTAGCAGGTCGAATTTCTGCATAAATATCTTTTACACAACTTGCGGGATGCGGGATGCGGAAGCGACATTCTCTAAATCATGTTCTTCACAAGTTTCCTTCCGCAACTCTTCTTTTCGCAACTTGCAGGATGCGGGATGCGAGACATGGGATGCGGGATGCAGAAACATCCTTCTGTAAATCTCTACTTCCGCAACTTTCCTTTCAGCATGCGGGATGCGAGATCCAGGATGTGGGATGCGAGATGCGGGATGCGGGATGTGGGATGTGGGATGCAGAATGCAGGATGCAGGATGCGGCTTCACATATATCTACTTCCACAACTTTTCTTTCCACAGTGGTCTATTCCGCATGTGGGATGCGGGACCGGGAATTTTAATTTCCCCAATTCCGCAACTCAAGATTTCTACACCGTTGATTTTTGCGGGCTGATTCTGAGCCGTTGATCTGTTCCCAGTTTCGGCACAGATTGTGACCGTCGAATGTCTTCACAATTTTCCTTTGCCGTTCAATCTCCTCTGAGATATTTCTTCGTAGATCATCGAATTGATCAATGGTGGATGGGAGGGGACATGACAGTGTGATATGAGAACATGAATGTTGAGGAGTGCTTCATAGCCATGCCCTATGTTTCAAAGAAAGACAAAGGTTCCGTAGGAAATTTTTAATTTTGCATGATAATCAAGGTATGGATAAGTGACAATGAAGCACACACGAATCCCTGCAACAAACAACAAGCATTCAGCTCTGTCATTTTATTAAAAGAAGATCACAATTTACATAGCCCTGAACCTCATGGGTTCCAACCCTTTTTCCCTCTATGGAGGGCATATTTATAGTATCTCAGGCCCTCGAGACCAACCTCATAACAGGGCCAAAAATAGTTCAGTATAATGATGAAATCGTAACAAGCAATGATCTAGTAGATCCACCATGATCAGAAATCAAACCGAAAGCATGCGCAGGAGCACGCATGATGAGTCAATTGAGGATTTTTGACACCATGCTCTGCAACGTTTTTCCTCCATCTCCAAAATTTACCAGTGAAAATCATTATGGCTCGTCGATCTGTATCAGATCAAATTTGAGTCATTAATCTGGAGTTGGTGGGATGCAGAAATCGGGATAACGACTTTTCTATGACCAAAATCTTACCTTTCCGATTTTTTATCCTCCTTTTTGCCTTCATGCTTTCTGTGTCATTGATCTTCAGCAGATGCGATCTGGACCATACACTTAGTCGAAATCAAAGATCGAAACTAGAAACCTTTTATGCCAAAAATCCTTTCCTTTTCGCTTTCTGATTTTTCGTTTCCTCCAAGCCGTTGGTTTTGCCCGGCTTCATCCTTGACCATCTGATTTCGAATAGCAAAAATCAGAACTTCAAACGTTTATACCCGTAAACCTTACATTTTTTTATTTCCTATTTACCGCTTCTTCTGATTCTTTACATGTCGTCGATCTGGGCAGAATATTTTCGGACAGTAGATCTACTGGATATCGAAAGTCGGGACTTCGACTTTCTCATGGCTGGAACTTTTGCTTTTCTATTTTCGATCTCAGATATCGAAAATCGGAAGCCAAAACTTCAATTTTTTTTACAGCTGAAACTCTACATTTCTGCTTCTGACTTTCACTTCTGTGCTTTTCCAGTCGTTGATTTACTTTGGAAACATCCCCTGGCCATCCATCTCTTGTTAATCTTTCATCTAAGGGTGGATCTCTTCATCCATGAGCATTTTCAAAGTCCGGAATCAGGATTTATTATGTATTTGGTCATTACGGTTCTAGAAATCCACCTTCTACCACCTACAAACCTTTACCATCAAACTTAAGGGTCAGATGATACAAATTTACAACCCTACCTCTTCTTTTTTATGGTCAAACCCTTCAATAAACACTTAGCCCATAAATGGTCCTAACAATAACCTTGTTCTAAATTTCTCTACCAAGATGCATTCCCATGGCCTTCTTTTATAAGCTAAGAAGTGGAAAATAAACAACTACATCCAAGTGTGGACCCCATCACCCAAAGAACTAGCTCCAAGGTACAAAAAGGGGGCTATTCAATACTCCCCCATCATATGAAGAGAAAACTTCAAATTTTGGTTGGGGAAGAGCCTTCATGAGTCTTCAATGGGTGTCGGGTAGACACGATCCCATTGTTTTGATAGTTGCGCGGATATTGAAGAGAAATTTGTGCTAGGATCATGCAGGAACAGAACTACTATTACATGTAGTAGTGCAAGTAAATAGAGATTTAGTTGCATGAACTTTCCTTTTTTACTGTTTTTGGCATTTTTAACTCGCATTGTTGTATGGATCTTGATAAGGATGTCTTCGGTTGGATACATGCAATATGTTGATGATAATTTATTGTAAGAATTACTAAAATGTCTCATGTGCGCAAAATTTAAGCGTTAATAGATACCCCCAGATGTATGAGGTTCGAAGGGTACTATAGGGCCGATAATGCATCATTGTTTATTTTGTTCTCTCTTTTGTTTATGAAAGTTTTGAAACACATGTGGATAGAAAATTCCTCCCATGCGGTAATATTGTTGTTTAATGACCGATGAAGCTGTGACAAATAATGGTGTTTTATACAAACGAGGTAGACATACCCATGCTCAAGAAGATACGTCAAAATGGCTACAATATGAGGATACTGAGCGGTCAACCCATAAAAATATTGGTACATGGTTGAAGGAAGCTTCAATCCATGTAAGAGTAGATGAACCCTAAAATGATGTCACTGGTGTCGAAGAAGCAGAATTATTGAAGATCATGAGAAAACTGTTAGCTGGAATATTTCACCTCTTGTGGACAGCAAGGTGTTCCACTAGTCTGAATGGTTTAGATCTAGAACAAATAGAGGACAGAGGTTGAAGACTCTCCCTAGATGCTGTAGATATCTGGAATACAAGGATTTGATAGTCCACTTGTGTACCTGCAATCAATCTCAACATGAAACAGATCAAAGCAACCAGAATATGATCTACTAATCTATGCTAGTGACTAAGGAATCTAGCAACATATGTGTGAAATCACAATAACAACAACATATGTGGGACAGAAATCAACTTGCATTAAATAATATGAAGAAGTTTACAACGGAGCCTTAGTGTTGACATGCATCTCCATGAAACCAGACCTTCTCATCCCCAAAAGCTCTGACTCTAGCTCTATATGCTCTCTCCAAATGATCTTGGGCCAATGGTCAATCCAACAGCATAACAATACCTCAAGTGTTCTCTCCTCAACCATGGCGATGAGCTCTTATTTATAAGGCTTTAATGGATAGAGATGGTTGAGAAATTAGTGGGTGAGGTGGCCTCTAAGATCCTAGGATGAGGGATCTCGAGCTCAACCAACCCACAGCAGTAGGGATAAGGCAAGACACGAGGCTTATCATCTAGAAGCCTCGAGAAACTTCTCTTTTTCCCTTTTTACCTAGGGTACCGCATTTCTCCTTCTATGACAGAGCGGTTCTGGTAATAGTTTCTTATGGGCATGCACGGTGCTGGATAAAGGGGCATGCCCATAAGCGAGGTAGACATACAAAGGGGGTACCGCTCCTGGATAAAGGGGAATGCACAGTGCTGGGAATTTGTATGAAATATTGATGAAAAACCATTTAGTTTCCACTACAGAAGCTAGGATTTAGGGAAAGTAGGTATGTCAAATGTCTTATCACATGAAACCTACTTCATATCACCTGATGGGAAGATTATGACCATAGCACATGAAACCTACCTCATAGCACCAGGTGGAACACTCTTTAGAGTTATGCATTTTCCCCATGATGGAAAGATTGTGACCATTGATCATCTTTCCTTTGTTACATCTGACCATCGCATCACTCCTAGTAATCAAACTGCCCTGAATGTGCTGCATGTTCTTGTGGTTCCTTCCCCTTCTTCTAGTTAGATTCTTCCCATCATAGGTAAAATGGGGGGCATGGATCTAGTCTATGGACATCATAATCGAGCTAAGCCGCTAGCTTTTATGTAATGGGGGAAACATACCAACCTTTGGATATCATGTTGGGTAGGAGCATCTTATAGAGCATAGTTTACCATGTGGTTTCAAGCTCGTTAAAAAATAAAACCACCCCTTAAGCATAGTTCATGCTTTTGGTTTCAAGCGTGCATAAAAATGAAACCATGTCTAGAGCATAGTTTACTTCCGGTTTCAAGCTCGTTAAAAAATAAAACCACTCCTTAAACATAGTTTACCCTTTTGGTTTCAAGCTTGCATAAAAATGAAATCATGTCGAGAGCATAGTTTACTTTTGGTTTCAAGCTCGTTAAAAAATAAAACCACTCCTCAAGCATAGTTTAACTTTTGGTTTCAAGCTTGCATAAAAATGAAATCATTCTTGAGCAAATTTCCCATTCTATGTCAAGCTCATTAAAAAATGAAATAGCACCTGACCATCATGTCAGGTTCTAACCATCATGTCAATTTTTCCTGAGCAAAGTTCCCATTCTATGTCAAGCTCGTTAAAAAATGAAATGGATCTCCTCAAGCATAGTTTACCTTTTGGTTTCAAGCTTGCATAAAAATGAAATCATTCTTGAGCATAGTTCATTTCCTATTTCGAGCTCGTTAAAAAATGAAGTAGGTTTCCTTAAGCATAGTTTACCTTTTGGTTTCAAGCTTGTTGCATAAAAATGAAACCATGTTCCAAGCATAGTTACCTTCTGTTTCAAGCTTGCATAAAAATGAAATAGACCCCCTTCCCTTGAGTCGAGTCTTCACTTTAGTGTTAGAACTTGAACCTTCGCCTGCCCGATTCTCGTTCTTCCTACCCCCTGGTGAACATTTTCACATTAGTAACCAGTTTTTTAGGTAGGGTATGGAAGAAGAATCGTCGAATGAAACGAAGCTTAGGGGGCATTTCGAGCCCCTAACAACCATGCTAGGGGTATGATTCACTAGCAATCATGCTGGGGGAAATATTCCAACCTCTGTATGTCATGTTAATGGGATTTTTCAAGCATAGTTTACCCATTGGTTTCAATCTTGCGTAAAAATGAAACCAATCTTCGAGCATTCTTTCAACTGATCTTCGAGCTCATTAAAAACAGTAAGATGGTGTTGAGCTTACTTTTCATTTTTCGTGCTCTGGTTAAAACATGAAATTTGGTTTGAGCTTAGTTTATTACTTTTTCATGCTCTGGATTCAAACATGAAAAAGGATAATAGAGTCCTCTTTAAACTCTTTTCAGGCTCCCTAAATACAAAAAGATTGTCGAGCGATCTTGTCTTCTTCACGCTCGTTAAAGTATTTGAAGAGTCGTCCGTCTGATGGTAGGTTATCTCTTTTTCGGTTCAGATCGGACTATTTAGGAAAAAGGATCACTCCAGCCAATCATGACTGGAAGAGTTCTTTAAGGTATGATTTTACACTTTTTCGGGCCTTAGAGACTTAATCATTTGAAAAAGGACCCCCTTGGAGTCTTCTTCCATATTCGTTTAGACTCTCTAAACACAAATGATACCAAGTTTTCTTTCAGTGGACTCGTTAAATTAAACATTGAGAGACTCGTTTTGGGAACGAACCCCTCCTCTCTCAGGTTCGTAAAAAATATGAGTTTGGACTTGTCTTTTGACAAGCTATATCGATTGTTTGTTACCCTCTTCGAACTCGTAAAACCGAAAAGAGGCACTCAACTAAATTGATCAAAGGTGACTAGGGGTTGCTTCCAAAAGATTCAAGAGTTCAACAATTTTGTGTGCACTGGGGAACTATTTGTACATAAAGAATAATTAGTGGAGTCCCCATGGTTTTGAGTGTGTCGGGGGACAAATTTGATGATGGATGGGATTCCCACAGGTTTGGGTGTGTCGGGGAATCAATTTTGACTATGGATGAAGTTCCCATTGTAGAAATTCAGGCCTGCAGTAGATTAATTTCACTCACAGCAATTAACAATTGATCATGCAAAATTATCAACAATGGAGACTGAATATGGAGCTG
>LPNX010326512.1:409773-528152 GCA_001517045.1 Pseudotsuga menziesii
AGACCCAATGTGGGTCATCTGGTACACAGAGAGAAGGTTGGAGGCGAGACCAGGGACATACAGCACATTGTTGAAGTTACCATGATCAAGTTCTATCCTTCCTTTGCCTTTGCTTTCAGTGAGAGAGTCATCTCCCAGTACAATAGATGGTCCTTTCGACATATCCAGTGAGGAGAAGACCTCCTTAGTCGAAACCATGTGTCTTGAAGCTCCAGAATCTATGATAAAACTGGGTGAGCTTGATGTGCCAGCAACTAGAGCATGAACTCTCTCTCTGTCATCAGAACTTGATCCTCCTCTCTTCTTTGAGCCTTCTGGAAGGGAGATTCCATTCTTCTCCAACAGTTGAGTTAACATATCTATCTGCTTTTTCACACAAGAGCTTTCAGTATGATTTCCCTTCGAACAGTATGAGAACTTGTTCATATCACCTTTGTTTTTCTTCTTCTGGGTATTTTTCTTGGGACCTTGTTGATCCTCTGGAGACTGCTTCTTGTCTCTTCCTTTCTCAGGTGGATTTTTAGCTTTCTTCTTGCTTTTTGAATCCACCTTCGAATCTCCAGCAACCAGAGCTTGGTCTTTGGAAGGTTTGATGGTGCCCATCATCACCAGCTTGTCTTGTTCCTGTGTGAGAGATTCCATGAAATCTGCAAGGCTGGGCATCTTCCAGGTTCGAGCTGTGAGTTTTGTGGCATAGAAGGTCAAAACAAAGACTGAGTAATCAGGCCCTAGCTTCGAGAGGATGGACAATACGAGCTGCTCATCTTTCTTTTCAATACCACACTGTTTCAGCTGCAAAACTAGTGCTTTGAAGTTGGAGAAGTATAGCTGCAGTGATTCAAAATTACTGGGACTCAGGGAAATCAATTCATTTTCAATTTGGTGTCCCCTCATCTCATCTGTCTTTCCAAAGAGTTTAGAAAGTTTCTCCCATACTTGATCCGGTGAAGTCAATCCATCGAGATGGAAAAGGAGGTCTCGGGAAATACTGAGACATAGGAGGCCATAGGCCTCATCTCTCCGATTGTGCCATTTGATCTTCTCTACAGCTGCATTAGGCTCTGCTTCTCTTGCCATAGTCACCCTGTAGAGGCCTTTTGCTCTCAACAAGATCTCCATCTCTGCTTTCCATTCAAAATAGTTGAAGGGAGTGAGGATAGTTTTCTGTGAATCCATAGCTTTAGAAAATCTGTCCCAACTGTCAGTAGAAGGCTCCCAGTCTTGATGTCGAACCTGCAAAAAAAAATTTGGAGGAGAGTAACAACCTACAATGGCTCTGATACCATGTATAAATTCAAGCCTGCAGTAGATTAATTTCACTCACAGCAATTAACATTTGATCATGCAAAATTATCAACAATGGAGACTGAATATGGAGCTGTAACACAAAATTATATTAACTGGGTGTACAATAGCCAACCCTGTAATAACATAGGCTGCTGAATATATAGAATACATGAGCAAATTGAATGCATAAGGAAGCATCCAAATCTAGCATAAAGCAGGCTTACCCAAAATAGGCAAATCCCACATAGGTGTAAAAAGCTGATCCCAAATCTATCAAGGACCCCACGAATTAGCAAGGGCGCATGGGCAAGCTAAAGAGTGGTCAAATGGCAGCTCATACATGCTTTTGCATGGAGGAAAGAGTGGAGGAGGAAGAGGCAACAAAGCTGATTCACCTCACCTAGTCTTGCTTTCCTATGTGCCTTAAAACACTGAAAAAGCAGGCAATAAAGCAGAAAAAGCAGAAGGGCGCCTAGGAGGCCAGGAATAAAGCAGATTTGATTCCTAAGGCTTTCCCAAGCGCTCCATGAGTCAATAATGGCAAGTTTGACCTCTATGGATAGGAAATTGACAACTTGCACATGGTGGGACTCATGGACTAGGCAAATAAGACAAAATAAATGTAATAATGTCTAAGTGGGTAAATACTATGGGTTGATTATTCTAACACCCATAGTTTTGATTGTGTTGGGGAACTGGTACCAAGATGATGTGAGGGTTATATGTCAATGCAAAGACGAGTGCCCCAGGAATTAATGGCCTGTAGATTGTTCTTGCAGGATTAATAGATTAGAATTGTTTTCTTCAGAGGACGCCCTGGGAATTAATTCCATATACATTGTTGTACTAGTGGATTTTTCCCATAATGAGGCAGATAAATCTTGATCATGTAGCATGCCTTTTTCAACCTCACATACAATTTTATTATTTCTCTCGGCAACCCGATTTTTTTAGGCGTTGTATGGAACTAAAAAATGTCTACAAATCCCTGCATCACTACAGAAGCCATTAAAAATATGGGAATAGTAGTGCTTGATTATCCATAGTAGTGCTTGATTATCCATGAAGATAACTCAGAATCCCTTATCTTCAAGAACCGAAACTGATCAAAGGTTATTCTTCAATCCTGGGACATAAAGAATGTCCTCCACATGAAATGTGTCTCTTAAACTTTACTAGAAGAAGGTGGATCCAACTGCTTGGATCGAATATGTTGAGTTTCCCCGCAACTCTACCATACATGTGAACTTTTTTCCCTTTAGATTAGAGATTGTTCCATTGCATCTTGACATGTTCTTGGATGCACCACATTCGATCAACCATGTGTCTTTACTTGTGATGATAGATCCAAATAGTGTCGAGAAAAGGTAATACTCTCTCCTTGACTCCTTCGCTTCAGATGCATTCTTTTGAGGAGTTTCATCTTCTACTTCAGTAGAAGCATGAAATATTTATTTACCGCTCTTCTTTTCTATGCACTCCCTTGCATAATGGCTCTTCCTTTGAAAATTGTAGCAATGAACCTTCGAATTTTCAATGTGCTTGTTTAATTTCTTCTTCTTTGAATGAAAATACTTCTTTTGAGCAAATGGTTTCCTCCCTTTATTCATTCTTGTCGTCAGTGCAATATTCTCTTCCTTGGTGCACACTGACTTTCTCTAGATTCACCCCTCCTCTTGGAGGTGGTCATACCAAAATCTATCAAAGTTAGGCTGTGCTTATTAGCTGTTTACCACAACTAAGAATGCCTCTCATGCAGATGGGAGACCATCAATGGCGGTTTGGAGAAGAGCGTCTTCATCTAGAGTAACTCCAATACTAACAAGTTGATATTTCACCTATGAGATCTTAGTGATGAATGATGCCACAATCTCATCCTTAACAATATTTAGGTTCCAAAGCTTATTCTTCAAAGCCCTCTTTTGGATCTGGGCCTTATTCTCATATAGGGTTGTCAGTGTATCAAAACATTCCTTAATTGTCTTCATTGGAGTGATCACGAACATCAGATTGTCCTTGACTAAGTCATATATGATCCACAACACAAGATATACCGTGGGAAAACCCTCAAAACAGCAAGGATGAAAAACCCAACAATTATTCAGATTAAAATTACGATAGATCGTAGAGAATGGATTTTACACAATAACAAATTGATCGATAAGAGAGAACATTGAGCAATAGAGAATAGAGATCGAATGCATCTAATTCCCACATGCCCAACACATTAATAACAATCTAGAAAACCTTGCCATGCAAACAATAGCGAATGATTGCATCAGGAGATTCTTCCAATGCATCAAAACTGCAAATTTCCTCCAAGGGTAATTAATTCGGTCATTGGATTATTCACCATGCGTAACTAGTGTGCCTTGTCCTTCATCTTGGACATTAACTGAGGCTTAACTGACCTCGGAGTGAACTCATCATCTAACTAAATGTATAATCACTTAGTTAACATGCAAACTTAAGTTTCACGGTGCTTTAACTCAAGGGTCATCGTGCAAACACTTTATTGATTGAAGTGTCACCATTTGATTAACTTAAGTGTTGTATTTTATTTTAACTAAAATGTAATCAATGCAAAAAAAATTAGTTAACTAATCCTTATTTATTGACACTTAGTTAACTATTATTAACTAAGTCATGCTTGATTGATTTACTCTGGAGTGATCACTATGAGATATTTAATTAATTGAAGCACACATTGAAGCTTTAACTGAAGCTCAATAATTTGAGTTCACTTAGTCACTTGCATGGGCAATTCGAATTATTTGTTTTCTCATTATCTCTTTATTATTTCTCTTTATTTTTACTACATGGTCTATGTGTTAAATTTATTTATCTGTCATATCACATTATACTCAGAAGAATTGTCACATGTTATGATCATATTATATTACTCTCAGACCATATAGTCATATGCTAAAGTAATTAACTCTAAAAGTAGCTAATCTCTAAAGGAGACTTAATAGAAATTGGTGACCATGGTTAGTAATACATCACATAATATTTATGCTTCAACATACAAAGCATTTCACCTCTATAACTGGAGGCCCACCCCATGGGTACCTACTATAACTGGAGGTCCACATGAGAATAATTGTCTCTATAAGAGGTGTTCCACCTCATAAGTACATACTATAACTAGAGGTCCACACAAGAATCATGACTTGATATACTCACAAGTAAGGATCCTTGTACTACAAGACATTACAGCATCATCACTTTGATAATAATAAAAAATGTTCACCTCAACACATGAGGAATAACCTTTATAATTGAAGGCTTAGACATCCTTAGGTCCAACCTAAGTATCTAATCCAAGTTACTAAATCCAAATCAATCTCTCTACCTCAACACATGAGGCCCAATCCTGGCTACACAAGATTGGATTGGAGAATGACTCGTGATGTTGTACATTTAACACTCCCTCTCAATGAGGGAGGCATTCTTTGCCATACCAAGCTTGTTTTGTAACTACATGAACTTCGTCATTGACAAAGGCTTTGTTAACACATATGCAATATTCTCATCAGTAGCAATGTACTGAAGTTTCACTATACCTTTTTGGGCCATTTCTCGAATGAAGTGATACTTCATTTCTATGTGTTTCGAATTATCATGAAACACAGAGTTTTTGTTAAGTTTGATGCAGCTTTGATTACCACACCTAATAAAGGTAGGCTCAAGTATTTCACTGAAAAAAACCGTAAGCAATGTTCTCACCAACATTTCTTCTCTATAGCCAGTACCAGAAGCAATGTACTCTACCTCTGTAGTACTATGTACAATTGAACCCTGCTTCCTTCTAGACCAAGAGATCATAGCAGAATGCAAGTTATAGCAGTAGCCATATGTACTATTACAGTCCAGAATGCTACCACTCGAGCCATAGTTAGTATAACCAAGTAATAACACCCCTCCACTAGAGGCATATCTAATTCCATAAGCAATTGTACCTCGGAGTTACCTCAACACATGCTTAGCAGCAACCCAGTGTCTATGTTTTAGATCGGAAATAAACTAACCCATAATGCTAACTGCATAACAAATATATGGTCTCGAGTGTATCAAGTACATTAGTGAGCCAATAAGTTGTCTATACAAAGTGGGTTCTGTTAGATCCAATTCAGTGTTATACGCATGAAGTTTCCTCAAATTGAAAACCATCGGAGTAATCATGAATTTGCAACCCACCATGCCAAACCTGCACAATATGTCAACATTTTACTTCCTTTGAGACATAAATATCTCATCATTTATCTGCCAAATATCAAGGCCTAGAAAGTAGTGCATTAGAACTAAGTCTTTCTTCTATAACTCATAATTGATCTCCCTCTTGCACTCAATAATCAATCTTCCCTCTCTAGTGAGAAATATATCGTCAAAGTACAAAACCAATATCAATGGTTTGTTCTTCACTACTTTGAAGTACAAATTCAGATCAACTTCACTCTTAGACAATCCTGGTGTCTGAAGGTAGTTGTATATTATATCATACCAAGCTCGGGGAGATTTCTTAACCCATACAAGGCTCTCTTCAACTTGCACACATGGGATTCCTTCCCATCTATCACAACCCCCTCAGGCTGCTCAATATAAACCTCTTTATCAACCTCACCATTGAGGAATGTTTTCTGCACATCCATCTAGTGAAGCTTCCATCCTATAACATATGCAAGTGATATAACAACTCAAATTGTGGTATACCTAGCCACATGAGTGAATGCCTCCTCATAATCAATTCCCTCCTTTTGAGAGGAACCTCAAGAAACAAATCTGGCTTTATACTTTTCCACACTACCATTCTCAACATGATTTATGTTGTAAATCCATCCAGAAGTAACTATGGACTTACCCTCAAGTCTGGGGACAACCTATCAAATATCATTCTTCAATATGGACTTATATTCCTCAACCATTCTATCTTTCCAAACTTGTTGCTTTATAGCTTCTTCATAGGATGAAGGATTTGACTCACTGATGCGACTCATCTGTGCAAAATAACCTGAATATCTGTCAAGTTTCTTTCTCTCTCTGGAAGAACCCACTGATTCTCCATGTCTCTATGCATCTTATAGTATATATTGTCATGATGCAGAGTCCAAACCTCCTCGTATGAGGAGGTTCATCAACCAGTTCATCTAGTTAATCGGGGACTAGTGAATATGAGAACTCTATTGGATTCTCCCTCTAAACATTTGATGGGGGAGAATCAGTATATGTGTTCTTTGTCACAAGAGTATCATGCTCCTCTATGTTTGTATCATACAAAATCTCTTTTGATCACTTGAATGCATACTCTTCATGGAAGGTCACATCTTGACTTACCTCAATGTGTCTACCACCAAGCACATATATTTTGTAGGATTTGGTTGACTCATTATAACCCACAAAGGTACCCTTCTTTCCTAAAATTTACATCTTAGTCCTCTTTTATTTCATTATATGAATGTATGCAGGACTCCCAAATATCCTCATGTGTGAAATGTTTGGTTTGTCTCCAGTGAACACCTCTTCAGGTGTCTTCTCATCCAGAATGGCATGCAGAATTTTGTTCTATATACACATTTTTGTATTGGTGGCTTCTTCCCATAATGAGGCAAACAAATATTTATCATGTAACATGGTTTTTGTAGCCTCACGTACAGTTTTATTATGTATCTCGACAACCCCATTTTCTTTGGAGTTGTATGGACCTGTCAACTGTCTACAAATCCCTGCATCACTATAGACCTCATTGAAAATATGGGAATCAAATTTACCTCCATTATCATACCCTTCGAGAACGAATGTGCTTACTTTTCTGATTCTCTACTAAGGATTTAATTTCTTGAAACTTACTAATGGTTTCACTCGTCTCCTTAAGGTAGTAAATCCATGACTTTCTAGAGAAGTCATCAATGAACAATACATAATATAAATAGGCACTCATAGAAGGGTATGACATGGGAAAACATACATCAAAGTGTATTAAATCTAAAATCCCTTTATATCTAGTATGACTCCTAGAGAAACTCTCTTTTAACATTTTTCCCAAGTGCACAACCCCAACATACACTATCATGCTCAAAATCAAATACAAGCATACCTTTCACCATTCGTTGTAATCTTGGTAGTGCTTTGTAGTCGATGTGGTTGAGTCTCTTGTGCCACGGCTTGCATGGATTGATAGTGTGATGCACCATAGATTGAATGCACTTCCTGGGTAACTTATAGAGTTCTCCCTCTCAAACTCCAACCATTGAAAAAATATCAAGGCTTTTTTTCTCCGACCATAGTAGTGCTTAGTTATCCAAGAAGATAACTCGGAATCCCATGTCATCAAGAACTGCAACTGATTGAAGGTTCTTCTTCAATCCTGGGACATAACGAATGTCCTCCGCATGTAATAAATCTCCTAAATTTGACTGGAAGTAGGTGGATCCAACTCCTTGGATCGAATATGTTGAGTTTTCCCCCAACTCTACCATGCATGTGAACGTTTTCTCCTTTAGGTCAGAGATTGTGCCCTTGTATCCTGACATGTGATTGGATGCACCACCGTTGATAAACCATGTGTCTTCACTTGTGATGATAGATATGTACAGTACTGAGACAATTTAATACTCTCTCCTTGTCTCATACTCTTCAAGTTCATTCTTTTGAGGAGTTTCATCTTCTACTTCGGTAGAAGTATGAAACCTTTCTTCACTATTCTTCTTTGCTCTGCACCCCCTTACATAATATCCCTTCCTTTGAAAATTGTGGCAATGAACCTTCAATTTGACAAATTCCTTGATTAATGTATTATTCTCTGAATGAAAATACTTCTTTGGAGTGAATGGTTTCCTCCCTTTTTTCATTGAGGTACCCCAACACATGCTTCGTAGCAACCCAGTGTTTTTGTTTTGGATCAAACATAAACGGACTCAAAATACTAACTATATAAAAAATATATGGCCTCGAGTGTATCAAGTACATTAGTGAGCCAATAAGTTTTCTATACAAAGTGGGATCAACTGTATCCGACTCATTATCACACTACTAAAGTTTCCTCAAATTGTAAACCATCAAAGTACTCATGGATTTTATATCCACCATACCAAACCTTCTCAACATGTCAACAATGTACTTCCCTTGAGACATGAATATCTCACCATTTCTCTTCCAAATATCAAGGCCTAGAAAGTGGTGCATCATAACGAAGTCTTTCATCTCAAGCTCAAAATTGAGCTCCCTCTTGCACTCAACAATCAATCTTTCCTTTCTAGTGAGGAATAGATCATCAACATATAGAACCAATGTCAATGATTGGTTCTTCACTGCTTTGAAGTACAAATTCAGATCAACTTCACTCTTAGAGAATCCTAGTATCTGAAGATAGTTGTCTATTATGTCATACCACACTTGGGGAGCTTGCTTAAGAGCCTACAAGGATCTCTTAAACTTGAACACATGGGAATCCTTCCCATGTATCACAAAACCCCCAGGATGGTCAAATAAACATGTTCCTCAACCTCACCATTAAAGAAGGTTGGTTCACATTTATCTGGTGAATCTTCCATCCTAGAATATATGCAAGTGAGATCACAACTCTAATTGTGCTATACCTGGCCACAGGATCGAACATCTCCTCATAATCAATGCCCTCCTTCTGAGAGAAACCTCAGGCAAGAAATTTGGCTTTATACTTTTCCACACTTCCATATGCAACATGCTTTATCTTGTAAATCCATATGGAAGTAACTATGGAGTTCCCCTCAGGTTTGGGAACAACCTCACCAACATTATTATTCAATATGGACTTGTATTCCTCAGGAATTGCATCTTTCCTAAGTTGTTTCTTTGTAGCTTCTTCATAGGATGAAGGCTCTAAGTCACTGATGTGACTCATCTATGCTACATAACCTGAATATTTGTCAAGTTGCTTTCAATCCTTGGAAGTTCCCACTAGTGCTCCATGCTTCTCTGCATCTTGTAGTATATCTCATCAACATAGAGACATCATCTTAGAAAGAGGTTCATCAACAAGTTCAAGTAATTCAATAGGGACTATGGAATCTAAGAAATATACTAGATTCTCCCTCTAAACATCTAAAGGGGGGAAATCAATATATGGATTCTATGTCACAGGAATCTCATGCTCCTCTGTGTTTGTATCATTCAAAATCTCCTTTGATCACTTGAATGCATCCTCTTCATAGAAAGTCACATCTCTACTTACCTCAATGTGTCTCTCACTATGCACATATATTATCTAGGCTTTGGATGACTCACTATAACCCACAAAGGTTCCCTTGTTTCTTGAAGGTTCCATCTTAGTCCAATTTTCTTTCTATATATGGATGTATACATGGCTCCCAAAGATCCTCAGGTGTGAAATTTCTAGTTTCTCACCAGTGAACACCTCTTCAGGTGTCTTCTCATCCAGAATGGCATGCGAAATTCTATTTTATATATACATTGATGTACTAGAGGCTTCTACCCATATTGAGGCAGAAAAATATTGATCATGTAACATGGTTTTTTGCAGCCTCGCGTACAGTTCTATTCTTTCTCTTGCTAACCCCATTTTTTTGGTGGTTGTATGGAACTGTTAACTATCTACAAATCCCTGCATCACTATAGAACTAATTAAAAACATGGGAATCAAATTCACCTCCATTGTTAGACCTCAAAGAATGGATGTGCTTACTTGTATGATTCTCAACTAAGGCTTTAAATTCATCAAAACTTACTAAAGGTTTCGCTCTTAGCGTTAAGGAAGTATATCAATGACTTTCTAGAGAATTCATCAATAAACAATACATAATATAAATAGCCACTCAGACAAGGGGATGGCATGGGACCACATGCATCATAGTGTATTAAATATAAAAATCCCTTTAGATCTAGTATGACTGCTAGATAAACTATTTTTTAACATTTTTCTCAAGTGCACAACCACTACATACACTATCATCCTCAAAATCAAATACAAGCATACATTTTACCATTCTTTGTAATCCTCGTAGTGCTTTGTAGTGGAGTTGGTTGAGTCTCCTATGCCATAACTCACATGCACTAATAGTGTGATGCACCATATCTTGAATGTACTTCCTAGATACCTTGTAGAGTGATCCCTCTCGAACTCCAATCACTGCAACAGTATCAAGCCTTTTTTTCTTTAGCTATAGTAGTGCTTGATTATCCATGAAGATAAATAACCACTCAGATAAGGTGATGACATGGGATCACATGCATCATAGTGTATTAAATATAAAATCCCTTTAGATCTAGTATGATTGCTAGAGAAACTATTTTTTAACATTTTTCCCAAGTGCACAACCACTACATACACTATCATGCTCAAAATCAAATACAAGCATACCTTTTACCATTCTTTGTAATCCTCGTAGTGCTTTGTAGTGGAGTTGGTTGAGTCTCCTATGCCATAAATCACATGCACTAATAGTGTGATGCACCATATCTTGAATGTACTTCCTAGATACCTTGTAGAGTGATCCCTTTCGAACTCCAATCACTGCAACAGTATCAAGTCTTTTTTTCTTTAGCTATAGTAGTGCTTGATTATCCATGAAGATAACTTAGAAACCCTTGTCTTCAAGAACTGAAACTGGTAGAAGGTTCTTCTTCAAGCCTGGGACATAAAGAATATCCTCCACATGCAATATATCTCCTAAACTCAGCTAGAAGGAAGTGGATCCAACTCCTTGGATAGAATATGTTGAGTTGTTCATCAACTCTACCATATATGTGAACTTTTTCTCCTTTAGGTCAGAGATTGCACCATTGTATCCTGATGTGATTGGATGCACCATTGTCGATCAATCATGTGTCTTAACTTATGATAGATCCAAACAGTGTTGACACAAGGTAATACTCTCTCCTTGTCTCCTTCTCTTCCGGTGCATTCTTTTGAAAAGTTTCATCTTCTATTGTGGTAGAGGCATGAAACTTTTCTTTTCCATTATTATTTTCTCTACACTCCCTTGCATAACGGACCTTCCTTTTGCAATTGTAGCTTTAAACCTTTGACTTGACAAAGTCCTTATTGAATTTCTTCTTCTTTGAATGAAAAGAATTCTTTGGAGCTAATGGTTTCCTCCCTTTATTCTTTCTTGTCATGAGTGCAAGATTTCCTTCCTTGTTGCACACTGACTTGCTCTGGATTCACCCCTCCTCTTGGAGAGAGTCATGCCACAACCTATATAAGTTGGGTTGTAATTATCGGTTGTTTACCACATCCAAGAATGCCTCCCATGAGGATGGGATACCATCGATGGTGTTTTGGAGAAGATCATCTTCATCTACCGTAATTTCAACACTAACAAATTGATCTCTCACCTGTGAGATCTTGGTGAATAATGATGACACGGTATCATCCCTCTCCATATTTAAGTTCCATATCTTATTCTCCAAAGCCCTATTTTGGCTTAGGGCCTTCTTCTCATATAGTTTTTTCATTGTATTACAAAATTCTTAGTCGTCTTCAACAAAGTGACCATGAACATCAGGTTCTCCTTGAGAGAGTCATATATGAACCTTTTGGCCTTCGCTTGGTTCTTCTTGAAGTTGACTCATCCTACATTTGTTGTAGGTTCCTCGACCACTATGGAAATGTACCCATCTAGGTCATGTTCCTCAAGAATGTTCAATACACTTTCCTTCCAGGTCTTGAAATTGGAAGTACCCTCAATATGGTCCTCCAATCATAAAGATATTGATTCCATGGCTCTCAAAAAATTTGTCCAACTCATCAGGATCTACATAGGATTTAGTTTGCTGTACAAATATAATCTCCTTCACACCCTATGCTCTGATACCATGTTAATATTTAAGCAATATATTAATATCTTTGAACTTTAAAACTTTAATTACAAAATTGTTGAACAATGGAATCAATAGAACATTCAATCACAAAAATCATTCATCCACAACACATATCTAGCCTGGGAAAACCCTAAAAATAATGAGGATGAAAAATCCAGTAATTCTTCATAGTATAATTATGATAGATCGGAGAGAATGAATTTTACACAATAGCATATTTCTCGATAAGAGAGAAAACTAAGCAGTAGAGAGTAGAGATAAATTGTATCTACTTTTCATGTACTGAGCACATTAATGACAAGCTAGAAAACACTATCATGCAAACAATAGTGAATGCTTGCATCTAGAGATGCTTCTAATGCATCAAAACTATGAATTGCCTCCAAGGGTAATTAATCTAGTACATTGGATTCTTCAACATGTAGAATTGGTGCGTCTTGCCTTTCAGCTTTGACATTAACTAAGGCTCAGTTGACTTTGTAGTGAACCCATCATCTAACTGAATGTATGATCATTTAGTTAACATGCTAACTTAAGTGTCATGGTTCTTTAACTCAAGTTTCATCGTGCAAACACTTTATTAACGGGAATGTAACTAAAGTGTAATCAATGCAAAACCCTTTAGTTAACTAATCCTTCTTTATTGACACTTAGTTAACTATTATTAATTGAATCATGCTTGATTGATTTACTCTCTAGTGATCACTGTGAGTTATGTAATTTACTGAAGCACACATTGAGGATTTAATTAAAGCTCAATAATTCGAGTTCACTTAGTCATCTGCATGGGCAATTCGAATTCTTTGTTTTCTCATTATCTCTTTATTGTTTATCTCTATATATTTACTGCATGGTCTATGTGTTAACTTTATTTATCTATCATACCACATTATACTTAAAATAATTGTCACATTATATGATCATATTATATTATTCTCGAACCATATAGCCATATGTTAATGTAATTCTCTCTAGAGGTATCTAATCGATGACCATGGTTAGTAATACATCACATAACTTTTATGCTTCAACATGCAAAGCATTTCACCTCTATAATCGAAGGTCCACCCCATGGGTACCTACTATAACTAGACATACACGTCAGAATAATTACCTATATAACTAGATGTCCACCTCATAGGTACCTACTATAACTGGAGGTCCACATGAGAATCATGAATTGATACTCAGAAGTCTGGAGCCTTGTACTACAAGACTTCACAACATCATCACTTGGATAAAATAAAGCATTCACCTCAACACATTTGGAATAACCTTTAAAATTGAATGGTTAGTCTTCCTTAGGTCCAACATAAGAATATACTCCAAGTTACTGAGTCCAAATCAGTCTCTCTACCTCAAAACATGAGGCCAAATTCTTGATGTACAAGATTAGCTTGGATAATTACTCATGATGTTGTACATTTAATACGTGGAGTAGGTGATAACTGGTCACTTCTTAGCATGGGGACCAATGTTGCTCCATGTATTGATGGAACAATTAATGCAGGCTCGAGGGGGGGTGGATCAGGTGACATTTTTCCATTGGAGTGTATTGTCCTCCTATTTATTTGAGCAATATCCATTGATGAGGCCACAAGTTGTGGTTCCACCGAGGGGGGCCTAGGAGCCTCGGATGGTGATTTGGGGGCAAGTGATGCTCCATGTTGGAACTATTCTAGTGGGTCATGTGTTATCCATGGAGCAACATGGGTTATCGAGGGGATTTGGAGTTACCCCCTCCTATTCATGGTTGGGATGAGATAGGTATGCTTACATTTTGTGATTACATATAGTTATGTACATTATTATATTTATGCACATACTTTTCATATATATTAGACAACGACTATGTTATCTTATATGTGATGCATACGTTGGGCCTATGCAACCGCCCTGAGGGTTGGGTTGCCACTAAAGACATGAGGAGGGAATTTGAGCGACAAGAGATATTGGGGCAACAAGTGAAGAGGCTACAGATGTTGGTGTTTTTGTAGGTTGGGTTATTCCAGCAAGGACATCAACAATAGCAGACCCAACTGTAGGTGCTTTAGATGACCTAGAGAACGACTGGGTATATTGACCAAGGCGGTCGATAATCCTGAGGTAGTTGATCTTGATGTCGAGGAGATGGAATAGACTCTCCATATTCTTGCATGTGTGGGGTCGACTAATGTTGGGTGATGGAGAGGGTTGCAATAACTTTCCATGCAATACGAGGAGTATAAGGAGGACAGATTCCCCCTACTAGTTAGAGACCACCTCTAGGGCTAGACCAGCCTATGGGACAAGTGCATGAGCAATAGGATCCGAGGGGGAGATGATAGGGCCTATGGATATTATCGAGCCTCATGATCCATCGGCAAGAGGGGTCGATTCAGTGCTACAAACTCAAGGTGATTTGTTTTGTACGGGGTTGACATCCCCATTTTGTATGTGTTATCGGTGGCTCCTATGGGAGGTAGTTATTGATGTACCCCTATAAGGAAAATGATTTTTTTCTATATATGGCCCTTTGAGTACCACATTTTGTACATTAAACATTTTTTTGGAAATACACACACACACACCATTTTGATGGATTTTTTCCATGTTTCTAGTGTATGTGTGTGATGTATCCATGTGATGTATGATGATGATGATGATATGTTCTTTATATGTTGATGTTATCTATGCGTAGTTGTAGGTACTTGCAACCAATTTTTTTGATGGTCACACACACACACACACACACACATTCCTATTGTTTGTTAGTGAGTGCCCCTAAGAAAACTCCTCATGTGTGATATAGATTTTGGGAGGGGGTATAAAGGGCCCAAGCAACCAATGTTAGATTCTTTGACCAGCGACTTGAGCCATCTAAGAAGCCAATGTAAATATCTAAGAGGGATTCCATCTGCATTGCACACAACGGATGGTTTTATTTTCTACCAAAGAATTTGAAAATACGAAAAAATAAAATGTTACATTGTTCTTTTGAGAATACAAACGGACAATGAAAAGGGTCGAATATGGTTAATCTATTGTGAAGGTAGGGCCCTCCTTGTGTTGGAAGCATGAATACTATTTAAGCGGTATTAGAATTGGATATATGGACATTTATCCAACACTTGGATAGATATCCCCTAGTTATCTAATTATGCAATGGATGTGGTGGATCCCACTCTTCTTCGAAGGAAGATGAATCATCCCAAGTGAGTAGGTCAACCAAGGAGGAGACATTATCAATTTTTTCTTGTAAAGTGGAAATAATTTCCTTAGTGAGTGATCCCTTTGGGGATACCCTAAGGTAAGAAAGTTAATCCTGCAAGCGCATGTGTTTGAGGTGAACTTCTCATTCAATGTGTAAAATGGGGCACTGAATCAAGTAGCGAGGGGTATTGCCACAAAATCGACATGGGCATCGAATCCTAGATTGTAGGGGCTCATATGTCGATGATAATGGTGAGGTAGCATGGTCTGGGATGACAGCTCCAAGCCAATGGGGAATTACATGAGTACGCTTCTCGTCAGATGCACATCCATCATGTTGTGCTTCATGAACCAAATCAATAAGTTGTGTTCCTTGTGGCATAGATGTCTCATCGGTCGGTACCATTGAAATGGATACTACAATCATGGGCACAACTGATGTTGTTGTCTATGTGGTAACCACCTTTATTGAAGGTGTTTCTTTGTGTTTAGGTGAAGGACTATCAACCAGAGGGCAAGTAAGTTGAATGGTCACCAAGGTGTCTCGAAAGTGAGGGAGGTCATGACAATGATGCATGTAGGTCCAAATTGAAAGTAAATCGAACATGCATGATTGGTGTATAATGACTTGTAATTAATTATCTTATTGGGAGAAGATGAGGTTGAAGGTGTTCCCCTTGCTATAGTATGTGTCACATGTGTCACACTAACAGGGGTATTAAGTAAATTCCTAAGCTTCAACAAGGTGGGGAACAGGTTGGTAGCATGGACTTATTTCCCACATAGGGAACATGGTAGGGTGACCCTCACTGTAAGGGTGCCGTTCGTGATAGGGGATTTCAACTTAGGTTGAGGTATGCCCCCTGCTTGACGCTTAGAGGCTACTGATGATGGTTTGGGAAGAGGGTTGATCACAATGGGGGATTTCAACTTGGGTTGAATTATGCCCCCATTAGTGGGTTTAGCGAAAACTAGTGGTGGCTTGTTCACAGGTGTTGTTGGCTCAACGTGTTGTGCATATGGCATAACTAGTATAACTGTGTAACACCTCAGTTTTGATCCCATGGTATTGAAATTGTACATTATGTATATATATTGTATTTAAATCATGGCAAGGAGCTCAAGGTCAAGGCCCTGCCATCGATTTGGTGTTTTGTGTATAGGTGATCAAGGTTGATGCCTATGGGTTATAGTGTTGGTCAAGCACAGCATATTTTTAAGTCATCATGTAAATACACAATTTAATAAAATACCCCAGCCAGCTATGCACTGCAACGTGAAAGAGATGGGGGCATGATTTCACAAGGAATAGGGAGGGGAGTTAGTCAAACTCCTAAGCAAATAGGGTGAGACCAGATGTCAATGGGGAAACCCATAAACCCTTAGCTACATTTTTGTCCTCTGTCCTTAATCATTCAATTCCTCCAGAAGAGAGGTTGAGCCATTTAATGCCTTGGGCAGAGAAAGGCATGACCGTCGGTTTCATGACTGAGATTGTCTACAGCATAAAGTCTCGGAAGCCGCGTTCTGGATTCTAAGCAAGCAATCATGAGGATGTGTGCCAGTAGGACTTTCCCTCAGTCACGACAAGGTTTTATTGTGGTTTTGGGTGGTGGTTGTTCATTCTTCCCTATCCCGCAGTCGCGATTGTTATGGCAGAGCATTTGATCGGTTGTTCATTTGTTCACTCTCTAGGGTCACAGGACGAGTTGTTCTGCAATGTTTCTCCTGTTTTACAAAGTGATATGAAAAACTGATCATATGTGTTACAGTGTGGAGCCCTATGTTGTTGAGTTACCTTGTGGTTTGTTGTTATGTGTGCCCTAGTTTGGGTCTGACTGTATGCAAGACTTAAGAGTGGAAGAGACGTTGAATGGGCTTGAGAAACCTAGTGCATAGAGGAACCTCACCAAAAAGATAAGAGTGCCTGGTGAATCTTCTATGCACACCCTGAAGAGCACTAGAATGTAAGGTATAGCTTGAGGGACTGTGTAGCAGATAAGGGGATGTTTCCTTGTGTTGGGTGTATAGGTATTGTGGATGCCAGGCCATATAGATCTTGTGGAGGTGTCCCTAGCTCTTGAATGAGCCACTAGCTTAGTCATTCTTCCTTTTCGCTACCTTAACAGCCCGAGAAACCCAAGGTTAGTTGGCTTGGATATGTATTGTTGTGTATTTTGGCCTTGCGTAATCCTGGGCTGGACAGCTTAATAAAACCAATTGTATGCTGGCTTGGCTGAGTAAGCCTGAGAAACCCAACAGTAATATGCCTTAGCTGAGTGGCTTGAGAAATCCATCTGTCAGTTGGCTTGGATGGTCCTTAATGTGAATGTTGGCTTGACTATGTGCAGTCTGAGAAACCCAACTGTTATTTGGCTCGATTGTGTAGCCCAAGAAACCCAGCAGTGCACTGGCTTGTTTTCCTGCAGTCTGATAAACCCAATTATGTATTGGCTTGGCTAGATAGTCTGAGAAAACCAATTGTACGTTGGATTGGTTGTGTTTGATGTGTTTTAGATGTGTGTGAGTCTGGTGTTCCCTAGTTCCTTGTGGAATTCATGCCCAGCTAAGGGGTGGCAGTTGTGTTGATAGATTAATGAACACAGCTGGCCTATGGTTAGGTGGAACATTGCAGCAACATAGCTAGTTGCAGGACAACTTCATCTTCAAGATAAGTATTCTCTGTTATGTTATTTCTGCAATGCAATTGCTTATGAATTTGTTGTTTATGTTGAATTCTTATTAACGATTGAAGTCGAGTTTACTATTGTTAAATGTCCCTGAATTTGCATCTGTTTATGCCTTTTATTTTCCACTGCATTTTTCTTATGATCATGGAGGATAGAACCCTGGTTATAGGCTCATAAATGCAGCTATCTTAAGGTAAGATGTGTTTTTCCGCACTCCGGGATCCTCCTGCAGAAGGCGGAAGTCGGGAGTCAGAAGGAGGAAAGAATGGGAAAAATACAAGGAAGTATGTTTGGTTTTCCACACCCTGAAATCCTCCTGTAGAAGGAGGAATTTGAAAGGAAAAAAAGATCCGAAAATCCTAAGGTAAAGTGTAGATTTCCGCACCCCAGAGTCCGCCTGCAGAAGGCGGAAGGCGAGAGGAGAAAATCAAGAAACAGAATGGAAAATAAGCCCAAGTGTTGGTTTTTCACGATCCGAGCTCCGCCCATGGAATGCGGAAGGAGGAAGGCAGAAAGAGAAAAGGAAATAAATAAAGGTAAGAAATTGTTGATTTTTTTATTTCCGAAGTCCGCACTGCGGAAAGGCGGAAGGCGGAATATGGTTAAAGGATTCTGTCATATTTCAAGTCTCTGATTCCCAAATTCCACACTGTGGAATTCGAAAAGGCATGAAATCACAATGGCGTTTTGTAGAATTATGATTTCTGCAAGACGCACTGCGGAAGGCGGAAGTAAGAAAGGTCAATTTCAGTGCGGAAACGACTTTCCTGGTTACAGAGTGGATCTGTAAGCTGCGAATCGAATGTACAGTGGTTTCTAAGCCTAGAGTGAATGTTAAGGGATGTTATATGACCCATGACTGTGTTCTAGGGAAAGAATTAATAAGTTTTAAATTATTTCACATATCAGTCAGGTGTATGGGCACCGGATCATGGACATTGTGGTATATCAGAGCGAGCAGTTGAAGTCACGTACCTCGCTTATGTGGTGTATGAGGGTTGGGTACATCACATTGTGGTATCATAGCTAATGGTTACAACATTGGGCCTAGATGGGCCAAGTTAAATAGTTGTGGGGAGAAAGCTGCAACAAGACAGAGTGCTAAACCACTAAATCTAACTATCCCAGCCAATGTCTTATTCACCACTCATTAAAGAGAGGACTTCACATTGACGGTGAACCCAATTACATAAATATTTCGCACCTATCCCCTATTATTAACTCACTTGCTACTCCATCACCAAAATGAACTAACAACCATTTTATCTGGATCAATGTTGGACCTCAAATAAATTAAAGCAGATTTCATGAAATATCGTGCACATCAAAATTTACTTTGCTCGTGCTAGTTCTCCCAGCGAAATCGCTGCCAGTCATTGATCTGCTTAAGGATCAACCTCATCCATTGATATTAAATCTCCTTCATGGTGATCAGTTCCCATTTTCACAACTCATCGCCCTTTTATCCTCCTCGTTCTTTTATTTACGAAATTCACCTTGGTCATAGATCTGGTTCTACCATGATCTTAACCATCCACACCTGCAGTGAATAGTCGGTAAGTGATTTTTGAATTCTGATATTGTCACATAGCTAACAATGGTGTTTATTAAAATATTTTACAGAGCCATCGTGTAGTTTGGAAAAGTTGGTTTTGGGTCAACCATGAGAACCTACAGCATGAATGATGCGCACGACCCCTATGGGCCCATGGCAGATGCTATGGGTGAGAATGTTTGAGTTGGAACTGTTGAGACAGAATCTAATGGGATGAGATATCAAGAAACTCCCCCAGATATTGCAGCCACCATGAGAATCCTAGGCGTGGAGATGCAGAGTTACAGAGAAGATAAAGAAAGAATGATTAAGGCTCAGGAAGAGCAGAATCAATTGAATGCAGCCATGCTGCAGAGTTTGACATACATCCAAAGGCGGATGAACTCTGAGCATCTGAAAGTAAATCTGGAAGGAAGCAGGAGCAGTGCCAAAAGAATAAAGGTCTTTTAGTGGATCCTCTAACTTTGAAGGATCCACTAGGGGTTCAAGCTCTTCATCTCATAGGAATAAGAGGAAGAGGCATTACCGGAACAGTTCACGTGATGAATTTAAGAAGGCAAGGCCTCCTACCTTTAATGGTGAGGTAAATACTGGTCAAGAAGCTGAAACTTGGCTTCTTGGGATGAAGAAATATTTCCAAGTCCAAGACTATTTAGGAAATATGAAGGCAAGGGTTTCCATCTTCGATCTGAATGGAAAAGCATCCATATGGCAGGAGCACCTCATGCAAGTAAAGAAGATCAATGATAGGAAGATCATGTGGAAGCAGTTCAAGAAGTATTTCAAGCAGAAATACCTCTCTAACATGTACTATGATGATAAGACCAAAGTGTTCCATGAGCTAAAATTGGGATAGCTGACCATGGAAGAATATGCAAACAAGTTCTTGGAGCTACTAAGGTATGTCAGATACATCAGGGATGATAAAGTTAAAATTCATTGTTTTCTGAGTGGATTACCTCAGTCATACAAAGACAGGATTGCGTTTGATGAACCTAGAACTCTAGAATAGGCTATCAAGAAGGTTAAGTATTGCTATGATCAAAACAAAGGCAAACTGAATATCCATAAGGCGTGGAAGGACAAGAAGAATGAAAATTTTGACTAAAGGAAGAAAGGTTTCAAACCTTCTCACTTCCGAAATCAGCAAAGGAAGCCAGCCAGAGTGATGGAAGACAGGCCAAGAGATCTAAGAGAGATCAGAGAACCACTCCACTGTTGGAGATGCGGAGCAAACCATAAGCTCAGGAACTATCTGCATGAGAATGGATATGTAAGGCAAGCTCACAATGTCCAACAAGTTGAAATGGTGGGTCAAGTAGCAAGGACCGTCCCTAGAATTTACGCAGCGCTGGATGACCATCAGGAAGATCATCAATCAACTGTGGTTGAAGTTGAAGGTAATATTGTTAAGCAATCGATTTCTATTTTGATTGACCCTGGATCTACTCACATTTATACCACTCCTAGAATTGTTGAGATTTGTGCTTTTAAGAAGTTAAAGCATAGCAAATTATGGTTAGTTCAACAAGCCACTGGAACCAAGAGAAAAGTTAGTGAAGTGGTAGAGAAATGTCCATTTGTCATGGATGGGTTAGTCACTTGTGCAGACTTGAATGTTCTTCCACTTGGTTCCTATGATATTCTCATTGGAATGGACTGGTTAGAAGTGCACAGAGTTAAGCTTGACTGTTACGATAAGACTTTTGAATGCATAGATGAAGAAGGAAACACAAGGGTGGTAAGAGGCATTCCAAAAGTGATTTATGTTAAGCATATTTCAGCAATGCAGCTGAAGAATTTATGTAGGAAAGGTTGCATATTGTATGCAACCCATGTTTTGGAGGCAGTAGAGAATGAAACTCCTAGGTTGGAGGACTTTCATGTATTGCAAGAATTCAGTGATGTTTTTCCTGATGAAATTATAGGACTTCCTCCAAAGAGAGACATTGATTTTACAATTGACCTTGTTCCTGGAGAAGCACCAGTTTCTAAGACACCCTACAGTATGAGCACACCAGAATTGCTAGAGTTAAAAATGCAGTTGCAGGAATTGTTGGAAAAGAAGTATATCAGGCCAAGTGTATCCCCTTAGGGAGCACCAGTTCTGTTTGTGAAAAATAAAGATGGTACATTCAGGTTGTGTATTGATTACAGACAATTGAACAAAGTCATTGTAAAAATTAAATACCCTTTACCTCGAATTGATGACCTCTTTGATCAAATGAGAGGAGCAAAGGTATTTTCAAAGATTGACTTGAGGTCTGGTTACCATCATGTAAGAATGAAAGATGAAGATATTCATAAGACAGCCTTCACAACAAGGTATGGACACTATGAGTTTTTAGTGGTACAATTTGGTCTCACAAATGCACCAGCTACCTTTATGTGTCTCATGAATAGTGTTTTCAGCAGGTATCTCGACAAGTTTGTTCTTGTCTTCCTAGATGACATTCTTATTTATTCTAAGAATGAGGAAGAGCATGAAGAAAATTTGAGACTAACATTGAAATTGCTAAGGGGGCATAAGTCGTATGCAAAGTTGAGCACATGTGAATTTTATAAAGATAAAATTCATTATTTGGGTCACATTATCTCAGAGGAGGGCATATATGTGGACCCTAAAAAGATTGAATCCATTATGAATTGGCCAACCCCAAGAAATGTGACAAATGTGATATATTTTATGGGACTTGCAGGATACTACAAGAGGTTCATTGAAGGATTCTCCAAGGTTTCACATTCAATCACTTCTCTGCAAAAGAAGGGGGTAAAGTTTGAATGGACACCAAGATGTGAGGAGAGCTTCCAGCAGTTGAAGAATCTTCTTAAAAGTGCACCAATTCTGAAAATTGCAAACCCAGAAAAAGAATTTGTGGTGTGTACTAATGCACGCAATCAAGGACTTGGAGGATTTATTATGCAAGACAACCATCTGGTATGCTATGAGTCAAGAAAGTTGAAGGATCATGAGAAGAACTATGCTACTCATGATCTAGAACTTGCAACCATAGTACATGCTCTCAATATGTGGAGGCATTACTTAATACGAAGAAAATTTGAGCTAAGGACATACCACTGTGGTCTGAAATACTTGTTTCATCAGCCAACTTTAAATGCTAGGAAAGCTAGATGGCTGGAGTTTTTGTGTGAGTTTGATTTTGAAATCAAACACATAAAAAGAAAAGAAAATAAAGTGGTTGATGCACTCAGCAAGAAGGTGCATGAAATGCATGTGGCATCTCTTAGTATTTTCCAATCAGATTTGAGACAATAGATTGTTAATCATACTACTGAGGATGAAATGTATGTGCAGATAAAGGACAAGTTGCAGCAAAAAATCCTTGAAAAGAAGTATGCGGGATATAAATTGGAAGAAGATGAACTTCTTACCTATAAGAACAGAATTTATATTCCAAATGTAGTAAACTTGAGGAGAATTGTTATGGATGAAATCCATCAAGCTCCATATTCTGGTCACTCAAGATATCAGAAGACAATTGCTACAGCCAGAAAGCAGTAATTTTGGCCAGGAATGAAAAATGGCATTGCTGAGTATATTTCTAAGTGCATGAAATGTCAAAAGGTGAAGGTTGAGCATCAACACCCAGCAGGTTTATTGCAGTCTTTTCCAGTCCAGAATGGAAATGGGAAGTTATTTCCGTGGATTTTATTACAAGATTGCTAATGACTGTGAGACAACATGATTCCATCATGGTTGTGGTGGACAAGTTGACAAAGGAGTCACATTTTGTATCGGTAAAGTCCATGTATAAGGCTAATGCCATTGCAAAAATATTCATGAAGGAAATTTTCAGATTGCATGGATTGCCTAAGGAAATAACTTCTGACAGGGATACCAAGTTTACTTCCAATTTTTGGAAAATTTTGTTTACATATTTGGGTATAAAGTTGAACTTCAGCACTGCCTACCATCCTCAGACTGATGGAAAGACAAAGAGAGTGAACCAGGTGCTTGAAGACATGCTTCCCATGTATGTGATGGAAAAACCATCCAGGTGGAAATATTATTTACACTTGGTAGAATTTGCATATAATAATGGACAGCAAGCATCATTGGGGATGAGTCCATATGAAGCTTTGTATGGAAGAAGGTGTAAGACACCAATGAATTGGGATAATCCAGTGAACAGGATTGTGCTTGGTCCAGAATTGCTCAAGGAAATGGAGAAAGAGGTTCCAAAGATCAGGCAAAACCTAAAATCATCCCAAGATAGACAAAAAAGCTATGCAGATAAGCATAGAGTGCATAGAGAGTTCTGTGTTGGGGATCATGTTTACCTCAGAGTGAGGCCAAGGAAGAGTTCCTTGAAGCTTGGAAGTTGTGCCAAGTTGTCACCTAGATATTGTGGGCCTTTTGAAGTGCTTGAAAGAATAGGGCCAGTTGCATATAGACTTGCATTTCCTTCTAGCACTAGAGCTCATAATTCTTTTCATGTTTCTTTGCTTAAGAAATATGTACATGATCCTAACCATGTGATAAATTGGGATGTGATTCAAGTGGAACTCCAGGGATAGTTCCAAATCGAGCCATTGCACATCCTCGACAAGAGGTCATAGTGCTCCGGAATCAAGTCGTTGAACAGGTAAAGGTGCAGTGGAAGCACTATGGTCCTGATGAGGCTACGTGGGAGCTGTAGGATGCCATGCGATTGTCATGTCCATTTTTGTTCAATTTTGTAAAGCACTAAGGATAGTGCTAATGAAGGGGGGGGGGAATGTAACACCTTGGTTTTGACCCCATGGTATTGAAATTGTACATGATGTATATATTGTATTTAAATCATGGAAAGGAGCTCAAGGCCAAGGCCCTGCCATTGATTTGGTGTTTTGTGTATAGGTGATCAAGATTGATGCCTATGGGTTATAGTGTTGGTCAAGCACAACATATTTTGAATTCATCATGTAAATACACAATTTAATAAAATACCAGAGCTAGCTATGCACTGCATCATGAAAGATATGGGAGCATGATTTCACAAGGAATGGGGAGGGGAGTTAGTCAAACTCCTGAGCCAATAGGGTGAGACCAGATGTCAATGGGGAAACCCATAAACCCTTAGCTGACTTTTTGTCCTCTGTCCTCCATCATTCAATTCTTCCAGAAGAGTGGTTGAGGTAGTTAATGCCTTAAGCAGAGCAAGGCATGGCAGTCGATTTCGTGACTGAGATTTCCCGCAACCTATAGTCTGGGAAGCTGCATTCTAGATTATGAAGCAAGCAATCGCAGGGATGTGTGCCAGTCTATCTTTCCCTCAGTTGTGAGAAGGTTTTATTGTGGTTCTGGGTGGTGGTTGTTCATTCTTCCCTATCACGTAGTCGCGATTGTTCTGGTGGAGCATTCGATTGGTTGTTCAATTGATCATTCTCTGGAGTAGTGAAACAAGTTGTTCTGCAATGTTTCTCCTATGTTACAAAGTGATATGCAAACTTGGTCATCTGTGTTACTGTGTGGAACCCGAGTTGTTGAGTTACCTTGTGGTTTGTTGTTATGTGTGCCTTGGTTGGGTCTAAAAGGTATGCAATACTTAGGAGTGGTAGAGACGTCGAATGGGCTTGAGAAACCTAGTGCAGAGACGAACCTCACCAAAAAGATAAGAGTGGTTGGTGAATCTACTATGCACATTCTGAAGAGCACTAGAAGGGAAGGCATATCCCGAGGGACTATGTAGCAGAGAAGGGGATGCTTCCTTATGTTGGGTGTGTAGGTATTGTGGATACCAGGCCAGATAGATCTTGTGAAAGTGTCCCTAGCTCTTGAATGAGCCACTAGCTTAGTCATTCTTCCTTTCCATTGCCTTAGCAGCCTGAGAAACCCAATGTTAGTTGGCTTGGCTGTTTCTTGTTGTGAATTTTGGCCTTGTGCAATCCTTGGCTGGACATCTTAATAAAACCAACTATATGTTGGCTTGGTTGAGTAAGTATGAGAAACCCAGCAGTAAGATGGCTTGGTTGAGTGGCCTAAGAAACCCATCTGTTAGTTGGCTTGGCTGGTCCTTAATGTGAATGTTGGCTTAACTGTGTGCAGTCTAAGAAACCCAACTATTAGTTGGCTTGGCTGTGTAGCCTGAGAAACCAAACACTGTATTGGCTTGTTTTCCTGCAGCCTAATAGGGCCCAATCTTGTATTGTCTTGGTTGGACAGTCTGGGAAACCCAACTGTAGGTTGGCTTGACTGTGTTTGATGTGTTTTGGTTGTTTGTGAGTATGGTGTTCCCTAGTTCCTTGTGGAATTCATGCCCAGCTCGAGGGTGGCAGTTGTGTTGAGATATTAATGAACACAACTGGCCTATGGTTGGGTGGAATGTTGCAGCGACATAGCTAGTTGCGGGATAGATTCATCTTCAAGATAAGTATTCTCTGTTATGTTGAATGCTTATTAAGGATTAAAGTAGATTTTATTGTTGTTAACTGTCCCTGCAGTTGCATTTGTTTATGCCTTGTATTTTACACTCTATTTCTATTATGATCATGGAGGCTAGAAGCCTGGTTACAGGGTCAGAAATGTAGCTATCTTAAGGTAAGATGTGTTTTTTCGCACTCGGGGATCCGCCTGTGGAAGGCGGAAGTCGTGAGTCAGAAGGAGGAAAGAACATGAAAATACAAGGCAGAATGTTGGTTCCGCACCCCGGAATCCTCCTGCAGAAGGTGGGAGTCGGAAGCAGAAAAAATAGTTGAAAATCCTATGGTAAAGTGTAGATTTCCGCACCCTAGAGTCCACCTGCGAAAGGTGGAAGACGGGAGGCGAAAATCTGGAAACAGAAAGGGAAATAATACCAAATGTTTGTTTTATGTGATCCAAGGTCCCCCTGCAGAATGCGGAAGGTGAAAATCGAAAGGGAAATAAATAAAGGTAAGCGATTGTTGAGTTTTCGATTTTTGAAATCCATGCTGCGGAAAGGCAAAAGGCAGAATATGGTCAAAGGATTTTGTTGCGTTTCAAGTCTTTGATTCCCGAAGTCTGCACTACAAAAGGTGGAAAGTGGAATGCGGAAAGGCATGAAATCACAATGCCATTTTGTAGATTTCTAATTCCCATGAGCCGCGCTGTGGAAGGCAGAAGGGCAGAAGGCGAAAGTCAGAAAGGTCAGTTTTAGTGCAGAAACGAATTTTTTGGTTACTGAGTGGATCTATAAGCTGCGGATCAATTGTACAGTGGTTTGTAAGACTAAGAGTGAATTTTAAGGGATGTTATATGACCCATGACAGTGTTCTAGAGAAAGAATTAATAAGTTTTAAATTATTTCACATATCAGTCTGGTGTATGGGCAGCGGGTCATGGACATTGTGGTATATCAAAGCGAGCAGTTGAAGTCACGTACCTCCCTTATTTGGTGTATGAGGATTGGGTATGTCACAAACTAACACAAACTCATAGAGTGCAACTGGTTTTAAGGCCATCTCATGATAGGGTGGCGTAAGGTACAACACAGGTATTCCCAAAGAGAGGCTAGGAAGAGTTAGATGAGCCATGACTGGCGTCCCTTGTACTCTTATGGGGGGTACAAGAATGATATTTGGAATATGGGAGGAACTTATGGACTTACTGTTTGTTCAATGCCATGTCTTGTCAGATGCATTGATGATGATGTAAGTAGGGTTTGAGACTCATTTTCATAGGTTAAAATGGTGTACATAAGTTTAGCCTTCAAGGAGGGGATTTTAGGTGGAGGGCCTGAATATGCCCCTAGGAGGTCGGAGTGTTTGTACGCACCAAAGAATATATCAACATAAGGTGGTTGAATCACTTATCCTACCATGGGTATGAAATTTTTAGGGTTAGTGTTGGCATGAGGGTGATAGTAGGGTGACTATCTTCTCATTAAAGGGAAACATCATGACACAGAATACCAAAAAGGAAACCACCTTCATGGCATACATATAACTACAATTCAAAAGGATATTGTAGTCGAGTTGTGCATCAACTACTTCAATATTAATCATTACCATATTTCCCCTAGCTTGGTGGGAAAATTATGGTAAAATACTCTTGGTTATGGTAGTCTCCCATCATATGCACAAAGTGTGATAGATTAGGGGACTAACTCGGGTGAGCCCAATAGTTTCTAGACATTGTATGACATTGTACATGTGTATGCACCTTCATCGATAATGCATTGATGGATCATACTGTTTTTAACTGTAACTATAACTTGGAATGCAACTGAAAAGGGTAATCGCGGTTCACCTTTGTCAAGGTCGAAATTCATGGGGCGCGAGTCTGATTAGTTGAAGGAGGCAAGTGCATTAAGTGATGCCTTCCTTTGGGTTGGGCATGACTAGAGCTCTTCCAACATGGACATGGAAACTAAGGACTAAGCAAAGTCATCAACAATACTATAGTTGTGGGAAGATTTCATGTGGGGGTTATGGGGGGTACGCCTAAGTGGTGCTTTTGGGATCCTCGAGATTTGCTCACTGCTTGGGCGTGGTATTTGAAAAGGGCATGCCAAGGGAATAGGTACATCCTCCCCTTATGGGGGTTCAAGCCTGCCATAGCCTTTGGATCAAGTTTTGAATTTGATGTCTCTCGTGTTCATGTAAATTTTTTGAAAATATCCATTGCTTGGGGGGTGAGGATCCAGTTATTGGGTGACCACTACTTGGTTGGAAAATGGTTGTTGCAAGATAGCTTGAAAGAGTTGTGGTGCATTAAGAACCTGAGGTTTTTTTTTGCTATATTTTTCTTTGCTTCCACAAGTAGTTAGGGATGAGTGAACAATGGTGAGTATAGTGACCATATTCTCCACAAATAGAGTAAGAATAATTTGTCTGCAGGTTAGCGATTTTGCCTTGTATGGGGAGGTAATTATCCCCCACAATATGGTTACCTGGGTTCTGATTTTGTTGGGGAGGGAGGTGTCCCCCTAACCCTTTTGCTGGTTCATTTTGTTCTTACCTTTCTTATTCCCATGATTTTGAGTATTTTGGGGATTGGTTGTGTTCAATTGCTCAAATTGTTGAGCTTGTTGTGTGAACGAAGGTTATACTAAATTGACCTCCATGTGAGGCATGGTCGCAGAAATGGGAGAACATACAAACACGTAGTAATAATTATACACATATGGTGGGGTATATGCATTTTGTGCTCCATACGATGTGGATGTAGGAGCTTGTTGTTTCATTTGTGGTGGAAGTACCGACACTACTTGGCTTACGTTGGGGTAGGTAGGACTATAGGGTCCGTATTGTAGCTATCCAAACTGAGGATTTGGTACAATATTAGGGGGTGCCAACATTGGTGTAATGGGTGGGCACAACATTGCCATGGTGGGTGGCATAGAATTTGGTTGTAGGGAAAGTTTTCCCTTCTGGGAAATGGACCCAATAAGCCCATATGCTAAATGTGACAACCCTACATGGGGGGGATCCAAAGATCAATGTCGGGGGGCATCTGGTAGGATGGTGTATAGGTGTTAGGATTGTGCATAGAGGAGATCAAAATGTTGGGTCTTCTGTTGGAATTATAATAGGTATTGTGATCATATGGAAATAGATCAGATTTTGATATGGTTGTCATTGATGGAAACACATAGTTCCAAGAATATGATCCAGATAATCAAAGGATGCATATGAATAAGCAAAGGACTCAGGAGAATCGACGGTTTGTGCAGAGATCTGCAAGACAAAGCACAGGAAGAAAGTTTGAAAGAAAATCTGACGAACACATCCTATGGTCAGGAGTGAACCCGCAAAGAAATCAACAGTCAGGAGTGAACCCACAAAGGTTAAAATAAAATATGATGAACAGATCCAATAGTCAGGAGTAATCTTGCAAAGAAATCAACGGTCCAGAAAATTGTGAAAATGAAATTGCGGAGGCCAAAATTTGGTGAAAAATGGGAAAGTGCAGTTCTGCAATCCACAATATGAAGATCAACAGTTAGGAAAGGATTTTGCAAAAGCGATCGACGGTTCACAGAAATGCGAAAAGAGATTTGTGGAAGACCATTTCAAAAAAGTTGAGAGGCACATCCTCGATCCAAAGATCGACAATCGGGAAAGAATCTGCAAGAAATTGACGGCTTAGAGAGTTATGGAAATAAAATTGTGAAAGAAATTTCGAGAAAAGTCAAGATGCATACCCACAATCCGCAATCCACAGTATGCGTATGATCTAAGATTGACGATCGGGAAAGAGTGCACAAGAAATTGACGGTGCGGAAGAAGTTTTGCGGAAAAGTATTTGCAGAAGCAGTTTTTAAGTCTTATTTCATATCAATGATCAGGAGAGAGTCTGAATGAAATCGATGTCACATAAGAATTCTTGCGGAACCAGAACTATGTAAATAGAGTTGCAGAAAAAGACAATTGCAGAAGAAGCTCGAGTTACAAAAATTCTATTAGACAAACCTAGGATTACTCATCGATTGGGATCCTTGTATGTTATGAGGTATTGAAAGGTCTTGACCACTTATGAAACTGAACAGTCATGCATACAAATAGGTTAAGGGATTAAATATTGGCATGTATAAAAGGATGGGAGAGAGAGGATTGTTGGTGCACTCTCTGCAGGTAGAGATCCAGTGCATGGACCGTTGTCAAAGTGGGGATTGTAGAATTAAATAGGACTCTGAGTTCTTTCAAGAATATGCAGAACATAGACAATAAGAGAAGTCGAGTTGAATAAGCATATCGAGAAGTAGATCAGAAAAGTCTAACAAATTTGGTATGCATTTTTATATTTTTTTTCTACATATTGTAATGAACATGTTTAAATCTAAGGAACAAGGGTGGTAGGGTGGTGCTAGGAAAAACATGTTGTCTTTTTCGTACAAGTTGGAGCCTATACAAGTGGAAGTAAATGCTTCCACCCACTAGTAGCTGGAGAATTTTTATTTTTAGTGGGTACTAGAAAAACATGAGGTTTGGTTCTCTCTGCAAGAAGGAATTTGTAAATAGAGGTTCCAACATCATTTGAGTAGGTGCTCAAATAAAGATGAATATTTCTCTGTATCTATCATGTGTGTGTGTGATTGATGATTATCATTCCTTCTGTTATACTTGTTGCATTATCATTACTGTAAATTTGTGATCAGTAATAATGGTTTAAATATTGAAAATTGCTTCAGCTTTAGAAATAACTGATTCACCCCCCCTCTCAGTTATCTGAATCATTTCAACAATTGGTATCAGCGTAGGTTCCTTTTATTTAATGATATATCTATAAGCTTAAACATGACAAGTTATGAAGGGACTTCAGCCAATAAGGTTCCTTTGTTTGATGGAACAAATTTTTCCTTCGGGAAAGTTAGAATGAGAACTTATATAATCTCCTTAGGTGTTGATGTTTGGGATGTATTAAACACTGGCTATGTAAATCTAGTTGTGCTAGAATCTAAAGATGATAAGTTGGAATTTAGTTTTAATGCAAAGGCAATGAATGTTATCCTAAGTGGTCTTGCAGAAGTTGAGTTTGTTAAAGTGATTCAACTTGAATCTACAAAAGAGATGTGACAAACTTGTAAGCAGTTATGAAGGAAATGAGAAAGTAAAAGATGCCAAACTACATGCATATAGACTAAAATTTGAACAGCTAAAGATGAATGAGGATGAGATTGTCAGTAAATATTTCTTAAGAGTAGAAGAGATTATGAATGCTATGAAGATTCTTGGTGAAAATATTGATGAAGCACCCTTATTTTGGAAAATTTTAAGGTCTTTGCCTGAAATATTTAATCCCAAAGTTTCTGCAATAGAAGAATGAAGTGATCTTAAAAATCCGCCTATTGACCAACTCCTAGGAACTCTGATAACTTATGAAATGTGCATTAGTAAAGATAATTCCACCGCTAGAGAAGCATCCTTTAAAGCAAATAAGAACATTGATTCTGAAATGGATGTGACTGAGGAAAAATTTGTAAGGAGGTTGAAGAAAGGATCAGGTAAATATAAAGGCAAGATGCCCTTTAAATGTTTCAACTGTGGTAAAATACGCCATTTTTCTTCTAAATGTCCCCTCAAGCAAAAGAGGCAGAATTCTGATGATGAAGAAAACTATACATTCAATCAATACAATAGAGAGGCTAAATATAAAAGGAAAAGCATTTGTGCAAATGATGTTGATTCCTCAGAAGAGACAGACAACGATTCAGCTTTTTAAGATGAAGTGAATAATTCTATGTTGGTGGCCATAGAAGATGTTGAAAATGAATATAGAGGAAGTGTCTTGAATGATGAAGAAGCTATGGTTGGTATGGAAGGTGAACTAATCAGTGCTTTAGAAGAGATTGATAGACTCTGACTAAAGAAGAGGAAACAAAAACATTTATTGATGCAGTATGAAAAGAATGGTAAAGAACCAAGCGAAGATATTGCCCCGTTAAAATTGAAATTAGAAGAGGCAAGGAAAATAGAAGATATTCTGAAACAACAATTAATAGAAGGGAAAAACAGGTGTGAAGCATTGGAAGAAGAAGTACTGAAAGCTAGGAAAGAATTGGAGAAATTTCAAGCTCTATATCACCAAAATCTGTCAAGTATTAAAGCTTCAGAAGAACTGAACAACATTTTGAGTAAGCAAAGGTCTCCATGGTTAAAAACAGGGCTTAACTATGAAGAAGGATCAAGAAGCAAAGAGTCAGAATACAAAAGGAAATGAAACAAGTACCAAAATCAAAAATTCATATTAGAAATATCAACCAAGCATTGCTCAGGAACAAAGTCAACAAAAATAAAGACAACCAAGATTCAGGTACCAATTTTTTTCCATGGTTACTGTTATTGTTGTTCTAATTTTGGTCACAAAGCTGCAAATTGTGCATTTAATGTTAGAAATATGCAATTAAGGATATCAAAGAATGATGCAACATAGAACGAGACAGTCGGTGAGTAAACAAAAACAACATACAACTCAAAGAAGAACACTTGATAGACACATCAACACCTTTGATCTATTGTACAATGAGCCAAAATGTTATGTTTGTCATATTTTTGGACACAAGGCTTCAGAGTGCATCTGAAGAATTACAAAATAGATTCAAGAGTGAATTACTCAGCTAGAAGTGCTAAAGTTTGGAAGAAGAAAGAAAATAACAAGTGTGGCTTACTGCTTTCTGTTCAAAGGCAAAAAGGCCCCTGTTATATTGACAGTGGATGTTCCAAACACATGACTGGTGATAAAAGTAAGTTTATGTCTCTAAGTGAAAGTAAATCAGGAAATGTAACTTTTGGAAATGATTCTCCAGGGAAAATCAAAGGAAAAGGAATGGTAAAATTGAGTAATGGCAAAGGGAAATCCAAAGATGCGTTGTTTGTAGATGGAGTGAAACATAATATTCTTAGTGTTAGTCAGGTTTTTGACAGAGGATGTGAAGTTGTTTTTAATTCTAAAGATTGCAAGATAAAATCTGTACCCTCGGGATAGTTGGTTGCAAAAGGCATAAGGACAGAAAACATTGTCTATGTCTTAAAAGAAGGAAAAGAAGAATGTCATCTAAGCAAGTATGATGAAAGCTGGCTATGGCATAGGATACTTGGACACTTAAACTTTGATCATATAATCAAGCTTATGAACAATGGGGCAGTAAAATATCTTCCGAAAATATCAAAGTCATATGACTCTTTCTGTAAACCTTTTCAAATGGGAAAATTGACTCGCACACAATTTAAATCCAAGGACTCCACATCAACATACAAACCTCTTTAGTTAGTACATATGAATTTTTGTGGACCATCAAGAAAGGAAGTCATAGGAAGAGAAATATATTTTATGTTGGTCATTGATGATTATTATAGACTCAAATGGGTTTCCTTTCTAAAGGAAAAATCTGAAGCGTTTGAAAATTTCAAAATTTGTAAGGCTCTAATTGAGAATCAAACAGGAAAGAGACTAAAGGAATTAAGGTATGATAGAGGAGGAGAGTTCAGTTTAGGAGACTTCAAATATTTTTGTGATAAACATGGAATTAAAAGAGAGTATACTATTCCTGGGACTCCATAGCAAAATGGAGTAGTTGAAAGACAGAATAGGTCAGTTCAATAGATGGCAAGATCAATGATGAATGAAAGGAATATTTATCAGACATACTGGGTGGAGGCAACTGACACAGTTGTCCATATTCTTATCAAAGCTCACTTAAGGCCAAACAGTGATAAGATTCCTTATGAACTTTTGTTTGGAAGACCTGCTTCAATCAAACACTTTAAATTATTTGGAAGTAAATGTTACATTAAAAACAATGATGAACATCTTGGCAAATATGATGACAGGGCTAATGAAGGTATCTTCTTAGGATATGCTGCAAACAATAAAGGGTACACTTGTTATAATAAGAGGCTGCATAAATTGGTTGACAGTATTGACATTAAAATCGATGAAGGAATTCCTGCAAAAGGTATTCAAATAAGTAGTGTTGAGCCAAATACATAGGATGCAGTTGAAGTTAAGGAAGAACAAGTCCAAGAATCAGAAAAAGAAGATTTAGAGTCAGATAATGAAGGTGCAAACATTCAGGTGGGTTCAAGACAGCAGACAGAAACAAAACCACCTTCCATAATCATTTAGAAGAATCATCCTGAAAATCATATAATTGGTGACAAGAATAAATGAGTTCAAATAAGAAGGAATTTGATTAAAGCTTCAAAACAATCTTAGATTGCTTTCCTATCTATGATGGAACCTAATAATTTTGAAGAAGCCAGTAAGGATGAATATTGGATTAGAACAATGAATGAAGAGCTTGATCAGATTGAGAAGAATAATACTTAGGATTTGGTTCCTAGACCTATAGATAAAAATGTAATAGACTCTAAGTGGGTGTTTAAAAATAAGATGAATTAACAAGGACAAATTGTGAAAAATAAAGCCCGATTGCTCTGTAAGGGGTATGCATAAGTTGAGGGATGGGATTTTGATGAAACTTTTGCACTAGTGGCAAGATTGGAAGCTATCAGAATTTTTCTTGCCTATGTCAGTCATAAGAATTTCAAAGTGTATCAGATGGATGTTAAGTCAACATTTCTTAATGGAGATCTAGAATAAGAAGTCTATATAGAGAAACCTGAAGGGTTCCAACTGACAAACAATATTGACAAAGTCTGCAAATTGAAGAAGGATCTATATGGATTGAAACAAGCACCAAGAGCCTGGTATTATAGACTGGATAAATATCTATAGGACAAAGGATTCAAGAAAGGTATTGTTGACAGTAATTTGTACATCAAATCTGAAGGTGATGATCTGTTAGTTTTTTTGGTGTATGTGGATGAAATTATTTTTGGATGCACTAATGATTTTTCCATTCAGTGGTTTTCTAATGCTATGCAATTTGAGTTTGAAATGTCAAGGATAGGAGAATTGTATTTCTTTCTTGGTTTCCGCATTATTCAGAGTTCTGAAGGTTTATTTCTCTCTCAAGAGAAGTATTTGAAGGAGATGTTGAAGAGATTGAAGATTGAAGATTCTTCATCTGTTAGTATGCCTATGGTTATTGGTTGTAAACTTAGCAAGGATGATCCCTCACCTGATGTTGATCAAAGAACATATCGATCAATGATAGGAAGTATTTTGTACATCACAGCAGCTCGTCCTGATATAATGCAAGCTGTTGGAATTGTAGGAAGATTTCAGTCTCTCCTAAGCAAAGTCATTTGGTGGATGTTAAGAGGATATTCAAATATTTGAAGGGTACAATGAATTATGGTCTCTGGTATCCTAGAAATCAGAATCTTCAATTAATTGCATATTCAAATGTTGACTGGGAAAATTGTTTGGATGAAAGAAAGAGCACAAGTGGAGGCACATTCTTCTTGGGCGATTCTTTAGTTGCATGGTTGAGTAAGAAGAAAGGATCAATATCTTTATCTATTGCAGAAGCTAAATACATTGTTGTTTCCACCTTCTCTTCACAAGTGCTCTGGATGATCCAAACACTGGCAGATTTGGAGGTAAACTATGTTAATCCCATTCCTCTTGATTGTGATAATACCAGCACCATTAGTGTGTCCAATAATCCATTCCTTCATTCCAAGACTAAACACATACCTATTTATTAGAATTTGAATGCCATTTAGATCTTCAAGCAGATATTTCTAATAATGTTCGCAGCAAATAGATGGAGAATGAAGATACAAACTAAACAAAACAAACCACATGGGAATCGGACAGGTATTGCTCAGGAAATTACAATATCATTCACAATAATAAAATCTGGTGTTACAATAGTTTACATAAGAAAAGAATTCGAATGCATGACATGTAATTTGAATCTATCCACTGGATCTGACTGTAGCTAACTGACCGTCTAACTCATGGTTCCTTAATAAATTTCAGAGTCCAACAGATCAACTCCCAAATGTCCAACAACTCAAACAATCAGTGACAGCTAGTTAACTCAGTGCAACTGAGTGTGGTAGGTGGGAAAAGGATCCTACTGCACATGCACCGATGCATTATCCATGCAAAGATTGCACTAGCTAACTGATTGTGAACTAACTGAAAGTAACTGGGGGCTTACTGAGACTAACTAGTACTAACTCCAACTAATTGAAGTAGGTTGGTGTCGGGACTCCTAGTGGCTCCTAAAATGTAGGGATTGGTCTAGGAGGCGTCCAAACGGATGCATGCACATGCAGTAAGTGGTAGTTAACCTCTAGCATTGTTCCCCACACTCCAGTGATTGGTACATGTGGCCCCATTACGCCAATTGGACCCAATTAATTAATTAAGGTTCCTAAGTTAGGCTAAATAATCTAATAGACATTATGGTCAAGGGAGGATTAATAATCCTAACACCCCACCTGAATCTTAACTTGGAAAAACGTGGGCCCTGGTAACAAGACCATAGGTCACCCAAATACAATCTAAAAGATATAATGTTGCTTAATACAATTGAGGAAATGGGGGAAAACCTCATGGGAAAAAAAAAACCCTCAAAATAAGCAGGAATACAAATTTTGAAAAAACTTGTGAAAATTTTTGCTACTATTTGCAGCACTATGCAACAACAGTATCTTGGTTCTGTGTAAGTGAACCTATGAATAAAAAAAAATTGCTTATGTCTGGAGTAATCTTCCTCTTTTGAAGAAGAACAATGCACTCAACTGAATCAGAAATATAAACAGTTGCACGGTGAAAACTGGACCCATGTAGAGCAACCGAAATCATCTGAAGAGAGAGAAAAGGTTCTTGGGAATTCGAACCATGTGAGGAAAACCCAAGAAAATGATATATTTCAGCCTTAAATAGAAAACCATGAGTGGTAAAATCATCCCCAAGTGTTAGGATCAAGTGTCCAGGCGGATGCAGAATGTCTTCCTCTTTACTAGTTCTGTGAGGAGATGAGCATGTGACCAAAGGTAGAGAAGCCCTAAGACTGTGGAGAGCGGATGCTTGAGCTCAATAATATGATATAGCTTCAAAAATATCCAATAATTCACAAAATATAATATCAGAAAACTCATAAGAGAGAACAAACATCAAATCCTCAACAGCAAAATTAAAGGAGACTTGCGGTGCTTGATTTGTCACACCAAAATTAATGAAACCAGTTACAAGCAATACTGAAAGCTCTTGAATCTTAAAACCTGAATCACATATTATCAGATCAGAAAATAAATCAGATCCAAATATATCCATTTCAGATCCAAAACTTTTCTCCACCAAGACGGTAGATGCACAATTTTCTCCTTCTTCAAAATTCTGATTTTCGGTGCATGCAATCCTGTAGGAAATTACTGGAAGCTCTAGATTAATGAGAGTGAATAGATCACTCTTGTAATCTGATATTATTTCCATAATATCCATGGTATTACTTATATACACACCAGCAACATTATTATATATAGAGAAATCAAATTCCTCTACCGTTTCTGAAACAGTTACTGGTAAACTATGCACAAAATTTAAAGAATTACTAGAGAATTTTTGCAAAGAATGGAAGGAGTGTTTTTCTTCACAAACAGAGATTCGAATATCTTATTTTGGATCATCCATGTGAAGAGATGATATATGAGAGATATCATACACTTATGGAGCAGCAGGAGAAGGAGTCACTTCAAGGAGACTTTCTTCCATTCAAATTGACTATAGGGAAAAATTTGCTTCTTCTTCATCTTCAACAATTTGCTTTTCTGTAGGAGAGGGCATGAAATCATCATGCTGGATTTTATCTAAACCTCTCTCAACATATAGGATTTTATATTCATATCCCATATGACTGCTAGGTCCTCCTGATAGAGGGAAGTTGATGAAGGATTCTGTGGAAGCAACCATGTGGTTGGATGCTCCAGAATCTATCACATAATCCTTCGACGGAGAGAGGCTTGCATGCAAGCATATCTCATCTTCTTAAGTATGCTCTTCATCATCTGACATTACTGCTCTTTGTGGAAGGGAAATATTGTTCTATACACATAGATCTTTCATCTGGTCGAGGGTATTCTTCATGCACGAGTCTTCTCGATGAAAACCCCTCATACAGTAGGGACATTTTTTCCTTTTATTCTTAGAGTAGGAGGCTCCTTCCGAAGTTTGTTGATTCTTTTTAGGCTTTGAATTAGCTGCTTTTGGCTCCTTCTTCTTTGATTTCCTCTTGTCTTGTGCTTTGGAAGAATCAGTAACTAGAAGAGCTTGATCTTTGGAGGTCTTGATGACTCCCATTCGAATCAACTTGTCTTGCTCCTTGATTACGGACTCAAAAAAAGAATCTAATGAAGGAATTTTCCAATCAAGAAAGCTTTCCTGCTTGGAATGAAATATGAAAACAAATACATAATACCTAGAGCCTAGTTTGCTGATTATGTAAAGGACATTCTGCTCATCCTTCCTCTCTATTCTGCAATGTCTGCATTGAAGTACTAGAGACTTGAATTTAGTAAAGAATTGCTCAATAGTCTCGAAACTGTTGGGATGTAAAGATACCAACTCATTCTCCAGAATGTATCCCCAAAACTCATATTGTTTGTTAAATAATCTATCAAGCTTCTCCCAGGATTCTCTAGGAGTCCTCAATCCTTCTAGGTGGAAGAGGAGATCTCTGGAAATATAATTACATAAGTACCCGAATGCTTCATCACAACGGTTCAGAAACTTGTTCCATTCTACCGGCTGATGAGGCTTAGGCTCACATACATGTATGGTCCTGTGGTAGCCATGCTTGCGTAAGGAGATATGCATATCAATCCTCCAATCAAGATAATTGGAAGTTGTGAGGATATGTGGTTCAGGAGTTTGAGAACGCATAATTTCTCCAACTGGAAGTACTGCAAAACTTCACACAAGCTACATAGCATCTGTCAATTTCAATGCAATAACACACTGAAACATATGAACTATTAGAATCATGCTTTTCCTCCCGACATGAATATGTTTTCAGGGTCCGTTACGCCCTCTCCACTGCTCTGAATAAATCCAGAGCTAGCAAATCATCATAGGGGACTTATGTGGAAACCCAGCTGCTTCTAATGTTCGATGGGGAGAAACAAGCATGAAACCTGCCTGAGAAGGCTCTGATACCATATTAGAATTTGAATTCCATTTAGATATTCAAGAAGATAGTTCTAATAATGTTTGCAGCAAATAGATGGAGAATGAAGATACAAACTAAACAAAACAAACCACACAGGAATCAGACAAGTATTGCTCAGGAAATTACAGTATCATTCACAATAATAAAATTCGGTGTTACAATAGTTCACATAGGAAAATAATTCAAATGCATGACATGCAATTCGAATCTATCCACTGGATTTGACTGTAGATAAATGACCATCTAACTCATGGTGTCTCAACCAATGTCAGAGTCCAACATATCAACGCCCAGATGTCCAACAACTCAAATAATCAGTGACAGCTAGTTAACTCGGTGCAACTGAGTGTGGTAGGTGGACAAAGGCACCTACTCCACATGCAGCCATGCATTATCCATGCAAAGATTTTTCTAGCTAACTAATTGTGAACTAACTGAAAGTAACTGGGGGCTAACTAAGACTAACTAGTACTAACTCCAACTAATTGAAGTAGGTTGGTGTCGGGACTCCCAGTGGCTCCTAAAATGTAGGGATTGGTCTAGGAGGAGCCCAAACTGATGCATGCACATGCAATAAGTGGCAGTTAACCTCTAACAATGTTCCCCACACTCCAGTGACTGATACATGTGGCCCCATTAGGCCAAGTGGACCCAATTAATTAATTAAGGTTCCTAAGTTAGGCTAAATAATATAATAGACAGTATGGTCAAGGGAGGATAGATATTCAAGCAGATAGTTCTAATAATCTTTGCAGTAAATGGAGAATGAAGATACAAACTAAACAAAACAAACCACACATGAAATGGACAAGTATTGCTCAGGAATTTACAGTATCATTCACAATAATAAAATTCGGTGTTACAATAGTTTACATAGGAAAATAATTTGAATGCATGACATGCAATTCAAATCTATCCACTGGATCTGACTGTAGCTAACTGACCCTCTAACTTGGTGTCTCAATCAATGTCAGAGTCCAACAGAGAAACTCCCATATGTCCAACAACTCAAAAAATCAATGAAATCTAGTTAACACAGTGTAACTGAGTGTGGTAGGTGGGCAAAGGCGCCTACTCCACATGTAGCCATGCATTATCCATGCAAAGATTGAGCTAGCTAACTAATTGTGAACTAACTGAAAGTAACGGGGGGCTAACTAAGACAAACTAGTACTAACTCCAGCTAATTGAAGTAGGTTTGTGTCAGGACTCCCAGTCGCTCCTAAAATGTAGGGATTAGTCTAAGAGGCACCCAAACTGATGCATGCACATGCAGTAAGTGGCAGTTAACCTCTAGTAGTGTTCCCCACACTCTAGTGACTGGTACATGTGGCCCCATTAGGCCAATTAGACCCAATTAATTAATTAATCAAGGTTCCTAAGTTAGGCTAAATAATCTAATAGACAGTATGGTCAAGGGAGGATTAATAATCTTAACACTATTAAGTATCACTTCTTAAGGGAGCAGGTCATAAACAGAGTGGTTCAATTGAATTTTAATCCTTCTATAGAACAAATTGTTGATATCTTCACTAAACCCTTACCAAAGACACAGTTTGAGTACCTATGCCAGAAGTTGGGTATCATATCTTATTCCAAATAACTTGTTCACTTTAATAGGGGGAGATGTGCTACAGAGTCTTCTTTGACATTGATGTCAAAGGGGGAGAAGTTGTTTTTGCTACAAATGATAAATAGTTGGTGATTACAAGTACAACATGCATCCAGAATTTGAAGGTTGCCATCAATGCCAAAGGAGGAGATTGTTGGAATTATAATAGGTATTGCGATCATACGGAAACATATCAGATTGTGATATAGTTGCCATTGATGGAAACACATAGTTCCAAGCATATGATCCAGATAAGCAGAGGACTCAGACAAATAAGCAAAGGACTCAGGAAAATCGACGGTTTGTGCAGAGATCTGCAAGACAAATCACGGGAAGAAAGTTTGAAAGAAAATCTGATGAACAGATCCGACGGTCATGAGCGAACCCGCAAAGAAATCAACGGTCAAGAGTGAACCCACAAAGGTTGAAAGAAAATATGATGAACAGATCTGATGGTCAGGAGTAAACCCACAAAGAAATCAACGGTCCATAAAATTAAAATTGTGGAAATGAAATTGCAGAGGTCAATATTTGGTGAAAATTGGGAAAGTGCAGTTCCGCATTCCGCAATCCAAAGATCGACAGTCAGGAAAGGATTCCGCAAAAGAAATCGACGGTTCACATAAATGCGGAAAGAGATTTGTGGAATACCATTTTGAAAAATTTGAGAGGCACATCCACATTTCACCATCCGCGATCCAAATATCGGTGGTCAGGAAAGAATCCACAATAAATTGATGTCTCGGAGAGTTGTGGAAACGAAATTGCGGAAGCAATTTCGAGAAAATTCAAGATGCATACCCACAATCCGCATCTAATCTAAGATCGACAATCGGGAAAGAGTGCACAAGAAATAGACGGTACGGAAGCAATTTTTAAGTCTTATTTCAGACCAACAATCAGGAGAGAGTCTGAATGAAATCAATGGAGTAGAAGAAGTCTTGCGGAACCATAACTACGTAAACAGACTTGCAGAAAAAGACAATTATGGAAGAAACCAGAGTTGCGAAAATGTTGTTTCATAAACCTAGGATTACTCAGCGATTGCACTCCTTGTCTGTTATGAGGCATTGAACGGTCTTGATTATTTATGAAACTGAACAGTCAGGCATATGAACAGGTGAAGGGATTAAATATTGGCATGTAAAAAAGGATGGGAGAGAGAGGATTTTTGGTGTGCCCTCTATGGGAGAGAGTTGGTGCATGGACCGTCGTCGAAGTGGGGATTGCAGAGTGAAAGAGGACTCTGAGTTCTTTCAAGAATATGCAAAACAAAGATAATAAGAGGAGCTGAGTTGAATAAGAAGATCCAAAATTAGATCAAAAGAGTATAATAGAGTCGGTATGCATTGTTATATCTGTTTTCTACATATTGTAATGAACATGTTTAAATCTAAGGAACAAGGGTGGTAGGGTGGTGCTAGGAAAAACATGTTGTCTTTTCTGTACCAGTTGGAGCCTATACAAGTGGAAGTAGGTGCTTCCACCCAGTAGTATCTAGAGAATTTTTATTTTTAGTGGGTGCTAGAAAAACATGAGGGTTGGTTCTCTCTAAAAGAAGGAATTTGTAAAGTCTAACATGTTTGATATGCATTGTTAGATTTGTTTTCTACATATTGTAATGAACATGTTTAAATCTAAGGAACAAGGGTGGTAGGGTGGTGCTAGGAAAAATATGTTGTCTTTTTTGTATAAGTTGGAGCCTATACAAGTGGAAGTGGGTGCTTCCACCCAGTAGTAGCTGGAGAATTTTTATTTTTAGTGGGTGCTAGAAAAACATGAGGGTTGGTTCTCTCTGCAAGAAGGAATTTGTAAATAGAGGTTGCAACCTCATTTGAGTAGGTGCTCAAATAAAGATGGATATTTGTATGTCTCTATCAGTGTGTGTGATTGATGATTATCATTCCTTCTGTTATACTTGTTGCATTATCATTATTGTAAATTTGTGATCATAATGGTTTAAATATTGAAAATTGTTTAAGTTTTATAAATAACTAATTCACCCCCCCTCTCAATTATTTAAATAATTTCAACACCTTCAAGATAGCCTCTTCCTCAGTATGCACCAATCAGGGTGCCAAATCCTTTGCATTAGCAGTTTGGAGTGATTTGATGAACCAATCCAACAATAAATTAGGTTGCATATCTATTTTTCATAATGTGTGATTCCTACACCACTCGTGGATGTGGTCCGCTATGTGGGTAGAAGTATTATTTAGAAATTTTGTGAGAATATTGAGACTGAGGTCATGGTGTATGGGTAGCAGAAAATAAGTGAGAAATGTGGTGGCAATTGTCCCAAAGGTGGCATGTGAGACTCTAGGTAAACTCACATACCATTTTGCAGCTAGTCCTATGAGAGTTCGTTAAAAGAGGAAAAACCTCACTGAGTCATCCACTATGATGTTGGAGGAACACCATAAGTGGAAAGACATGATATGGTTCATGGGATCACCTCCTTGTTTCCCTTCGGACTAAGGAATATGTAAGGGGAACTTGTTGGGCATATCTGACCATGTTGAATCATGGGCTATGGGATCATTGATCAACATATATCAAGGAGATTCAAGCTATCCATGAAAGGTAGGTTGGCATTAGGTGCCACCAACGTTCCGTGTGCACATTTTCCTCGAGGAGGAGAATAGAGAGTATGTAGCGGTTTTTTTGTCTTCTATGTGAAGAATAGGACGTTGTGTGGCCTCCTTCAGAAGAGGGAGAAGAAGGGGGGGATTTCCTCCGCGGGGTGGAAATAAAGGTATGCCTCTTTCGTAATAGGATGAAGCAAAAAGTTCTAAATTATCTACAAGGGGAGAAAATGAATAAAGCAATAAATGACCTCGCCCAGAGGATCAAATAAATGTTTCCTAGGAGTGTCCCCAGCTAGAGTATCTCCCACGTGAACCACGAGAAGAGAGTGAGAAACCATCCCTTGAGAAAGGCATTTCGGAATTCCCCTCCTTTCTAATTCACCAAGATCACAAGTAATGCGAGGCAAAGAGCATAATCGAATTGGAAGATATTTTAGGTCCCTTAATGTGTGCTAGTGATGCAAACACATGTGAGATAAACACATTGATTGTTGCAATTAACTAAAGAGCTTCAAGTAAATGCAAATAGATATTTAACTTCAACTCTAGAAGACGTTAATGGTGATTGCAGAGCAAAATGATAATGAACTAAAAGTGTGCAATGGAGGTATTTCACACTTCTTCCCCTCTTAGGATTCACAAAGCTCACAAGAAGTGCAAGTTGAAGAGCATACTTCAATATATTAGAGTCTTTAGGTCCTTACTTGTCTAAAAAGGTGGTTTACACTACTCTAACAAAAACATGTAAAGTAAGAAAAGAACATAACATCTCTTGAATACCAGTGACAACAGTGAGGCCCATTTGAAAGCCTCGAAGTTAGTTACATAAGTATATCTCAAGGGAAGACCCATTCACTTCCTAATCTTGGGCTAAGTGAGCTAATTACTTTAGAAAAATATAAGTATTGCAAGTTAATTAATTCTGGTTCATTAGTGAGCATCCAATGGGGTTGCAAGATTGTGCAAAACAGATAAAAAGTAGAGAAAAAGAGATCCTAGTGCGCAAAATACAGAGAAAGATGCTCAATATCGCGATTACAACAGGACAAGGCCACATAAACAATGATCAAATTACAATGCATGCGAGGGTCTAATAAACTACGCTAACTATGTTATTGTCGAAGGAAATTCTAGGTGGGTAGCATGTACAGGGCATAGGGTTCTGGGATATTATGTAAACAACAATTACGATCAAAAGGTGGCCGAATTATGAGAAGGAAGGATAGGTACCTCTTCTCCAACACAATAAAATACCCAGAAATTAGGTATATAGAAAATAACAAACTAGTTAAGAAGAAATGAACAAAAATGAAGTGGAGTCGCCATAAATATTGTTGTTGGAAATTATGTACAAGGGTGTGCAACCTATCCCACTTTGGATTAAATCCTTTGGGGTTGTTGACAAGGACCAATATTGTGTTACTAAAAACAAATGAAATGACTCCAAATTGATCCTGCAAGCTTTTGTTAGTGAAACAACACAAACTAAAAACAAAAATAACTTGAAATAAACAAAGAGAATGAGGAAATGCAAACCACAACAAGAAGTCAATGCTAGAACCAATTTAGACTGCCCAGTGGTTGAGCAAATACATGTAGGGTCACCTAGGAGGTATGGGCTTCAAATGGAATCCAACAACATCCCTTAGGGAGGTCTATTTTGTCCACACTAAATGCTAAACACTTGAAGAACAAATGGGAGAAACACTTTCCCCTTGGAGGAAGGTGGCAAGGGAGTTTGGGGAATGCTAATAGGTGTGGGAATAGGTGAGCTATGAGTAAGCTTCAACACAATTCCAACAACATAACCTTGCTCTAAATTTCTCCACCAAGATGCATGCCAATGGCCTCCTTTTATAGGCCAAGAGGTGGCCAAGAAATAACTAGATCCAAGTGTGAACCCTATCACCTCATGAACTAGATCCAAGATACAGAAAGGGGGATGTTCAATGCTCCCCCACCGTATGAAGAGACAAGTTTATTTTTTGGGGGGTGAGGAGCCTTCATGAGTCTTCAATGTGTGGTGGGTAGCTAAGATCCCAAAGTTTTGACAGTCGTGCATATATCGAAGGGGAATCCGAGCTAGGCTCGCGTAAGTACATAATTGTTAATATACTCAGTAGTGCATGTAAACAAAGATTTAGCCGCGTGACCTTTCATTTTGATTGTTTTGACATTTTTTACTCACAGTGCAATCTAGATCTCGATGAGGAGGACTTCAGTGGGTTGCATGTTATAATTTTATGATGCCTTTAATATTTCATGTTGAGGTTAATTTTGATGTTTTTTTCACTTTTAATTTTGGATTGATATAGGATATCAACATTAGATTGTGATTAAGTTATTTATTCATGTTAAATATCGTTCTACATTAATAATATTTATTTTATCAATTCTTATCAATTCAAAATCAAAATTATAATTTTGATAAACATTCCCTAATCAATATAATATAGTAATAATACATTTTATTTTAATCTTGTGGCTGAGGACTAATAATGAAATTTCATTATAATGCTCAAATTTAAAGTGTGTTATTGTGTCCTTATGGGGACATATATGAATTGTGTCGGGGCATTAATCTCTTGGTGCAAAAGGTTGATAAATTTTGTAGCTAATGTCAAACTTAAGTTGTAAATAAAACACTAAAATGATACTCTTAATTAAAACATTTATTTGGCATATGATTGGCCTACAAACCCATGATGTATGCCTTATAAAATGTATATCTCATCCCAACGGTGAAAAATATATTTCATGCTATAGAGCATTAAATGCGACGGCGGTCGCACTATCCGCCATTGGATCTTACTTTGGAAAGGATCCGACGGCGGACAGTNTATAGCATGTAGTGTATTTTTTGCCCATCCCAACAACGAATTTACCTCGTGATGAATGTACCCTACATTAAAGTGGATGTACCCTGCATTAAAGTGTATGTACGCGTGGGGGCTAGATAATGTTTGGAGGCGCACATTATGACAATATGCCATTTGTTTACAGTTCGTTGTTAGATTTAACAATTAGTCTATTATGGATATTATTTTGTGAAGTATTCAATTGGTAATGTATTATGGAAATTAAATTATCAAGGGAATGCCCGAGGTATATGGCAAATATAGAAATGTTTGCGGTCCTGTTTGAAATCAATAGTAATTCCTCTCCAAATTTAGCTTTTAGCTTATTTTGATGCTCTATGTTTCCCTTCTCTTTAACATGGGATACAAAACTTTGTACTATCTCTGATCTATTCTGAATACTTGGGCTTCCGGAACAATGTTGAAAAACTCTTTACTATCTCTTACTTATTCTAATTACCTCGGCTTCTATTGAAAATAACCGAAAAGAAAGGGTTTGGCTGAGGGGCATATATGTATTTCATTTTCACATCTTTCACTTTATTTTGAGTTAGAAGTAGAATTTGAGGATGTGATAGTTGGTTTCTAGAGTTGAGGATATGGTTTATGGTTTTTTTTGTGTATCTAAAATTTCAATCTCTGTAGTCACACACACATATAATAGTCTATCTTAGTCTTCTATATTTGCATAGAAATTATTACGTTGAGCTATTGTTTTTTAGGTTTTAAAGGGTGACTATCCTTAGGGTTTTGGATCATATATGGTCTATGCATTTGGAGATTGAAGAGGGTTTATTGTGTTGTGATAGATACAGTGTTGGTGGGATGCAGAGATTTTGGTAAAAAGGTGTACAAGTTATGGCGTGCCAAGCAATGAGCCAAGCATGCATGAGTTTGGTGCTTTCAATTGTTTCAAGATTGTCAGGTTGATGTTGCTCTCTCTTATTTCTATCCAAAATTCATTTCAATTCATTTATTATCTATCCTATGTCATCAAAATTATAATCGTTACTACCTTTGCTTGTTTCACTTACTATATACTTCATCAACTAGTTATTTTCAATTTGAGCCATTTCTTTTAATTTTTAATTTTCCATTTCTTATGGATTCTACATGGATATCTAGATGGACAGTAAATAGACTATCATTTTGAGATGCAAGAGAACACTCCCACTGTTGTTGAAAATGTATCTTTGAAAGATATTTTGTTGTACATTATTTTTGTATTTTATTGTACCTCCGTCAAAGATGTTTTTTCTCTATTCGGGGATGTCATTATTGTATTTGGTCATGCCAGAATATCATGGTAAAATCTCTGTTGCAAGTCAAGGCAATAGTCCCTAGAATAAGTATTATGTAAAATGTATTTTGAGTCTTCCTAGGTAGGTCAGACCTAATTAGAGAACATGGAGGACCTAGTTAGGTAACTGAGTCACACAACTAAAGAATATAAATAGGGAGGCGCCCTCCTCATTTAGATGCACTGACTCACTCAAGTTCTCTAGAGAGAGAGAGAGAGAGATAAGTGCGCTAGTGTGAGAAGAAGAAAAAGTTGTCGAATATATCTTTTCTCTGGGTATTTATTCTTGGTTTGACATTGTACTTAGTGATAGAACTATTCTAAAGAAGTTTGCATGATTTTCTCCTTTATGGTTTCCCCAAGGAAAATGTTTGTGTTCTTATGTATTGTTGTGCTTGTTTATCCTTCAATTTAAAGATATAACATAATTGAATTAAAGTGCAAACTCTAACATTGTATCAGATCCACTCTGAAAGAAGGCACTGTCCAGCTGTGAAAACTAGGGATTCCTAATTCAAGGTCTTCTCTCCACAGATCGCCAAAAAAAGAGGGCTATGTTGTTTCTCCCTGGGAGGGCGCATCTTTTGGAGGAAGCATAATCAAGTTTGAAGAATTTTCGTTTTTGACCCAGACACTAGTGTCGGGAGAAACTAGGGCATCATATTTTTTGAGCTTCCCTCCACCAATCTAAAAAAAAAGGAAATCACTAGGAAACTCACCCAAGAAGGGCGCATCTTTTTGTGGACTCAAAATTCAGATCCAAAAATTTTCATTTTTGGCCTCCTCTCTATTGTTGGAGGAAACTAGAGCATCAATTTTTTGGAGTTTCCCTCCATTGAATTTGGCAAAGGAACTCACTAAACAACTCGCCTCAAGGAGGCACATCTTTCTATCTAGACATAATTTAAAGATTCCAAGTTTGGAAAATTAGGGTTTCTCTATGGAACCCTAGGTCAGCCAGATCTAGAATCAGCTTGGGCATATTAAATTGGTAAGATCTATTTCATTTCTATTTCTATTTAAGGTTTTCATATCAAGATGATGAATCACACAAAGGTTGAGGATAAGCTTGAGGGAACAGATAACTTCCGAGCATGAAGTATAGAATCTCTCTTATCCTAGAGGAGAATGATTTGGACAAATATGTTAATGAGGAGGTTTTAGAACCAAAGGGGGATGAAGCAAAGGCTATCCACAAGAAGAACTTGGTCAAGGCCAAGAGAATTATTGCAGAGTCCATTAAAGATCATCTCATTCCCCATGTGTCATATTTGAAGACACCCAAGGAGATGATTGATGCTTTGATGAAGTTATTCGAAGGGAAGAACATCAATTAGAAGATGACAATAAGGAACTAGCTCAAGAATGTGAACATCCTAAACTCAGAGACCATGCAATCCTACTTCACAAGGGTCTCTCAAACCAAGGAACAACTTGAAGCAGTTGAAGAAAAGGTAGAAGAAGGAGAGATCGGTATGACCACCTTGAATGGTCTTCCAAGATCATGGAACTCATTCATTCAAGGAATATGTGCCAGGAAGAAGTTGATCACTTTCAATAGACTATGGGAAGAATGTGCTCAATAAGAAGCTCGCCTAATAACAAGAGAAGAGAAGATGGGAACAAATGATGATCAATCTCTCAGAGTTCACACTATAATAAATCACAATAAGAGGGAGGACCATTATCACAAAAGATAAAGAAGACCCAGAAGAGATCTATCCAATGTCAGATGTTACACATGTGATGAGAAGCGACACTACTCCAAAAATTGTCCCAGAAACAAAGGTTCCTACAATAAGAATACTAACAAGAAAAGACATCATGCTCACATTATTGAAGAGGATGAACCAGAAAGGAAAAGAACAAAAGAATATTCCTCTCAAGTGATGAGGAATATGTACTTTACTCCATAAGGATTCAACCCATGATAAAGAAGAATGACTTAGCCATCTCAGTATTTGGATAAGAAGGGATGCAGTTGTGAATGAAGAAGTGACACTCATATTCAGAATCAACACATAGTCCATGTGATCTATGGTATAGAATACTTGCTTAGCATAATCAAGACAGACACAAATCCTCGGAATCATATGATGAAGTAGAGCACACTGTCAGAGACTCCATAAATTCCTGCAAGGAGACAAGGACCAAGAGGGAGTCTACCAAACAAACAAAGATAAGTGTTTAATTGTCATTTCCTGTATATATACTTACTTAAATGATATTGTTCAGTTGTGTTCCTAGATTTATAAAATGAATTATGCATGTCAGAATGTTTGCATTCATGAAAAACATACTACTAACTTGCATGGGATGGGTAAGTAGCTTATGGTGTTGTACAACATTCCATTTCTACTTATGTAGAATGAAACCTCTTTGTCGACATGTTGGGAGTAGTGCACACTCTTAATAACGTTTTGGTAGAGATGGAAGGCATCTAGAAAGTTCCCATATATGATGAATGTTGTAGTATTGGCTAAGATAGTTGCATGGTTGTGTGACATATATCTTTATGCATAAGAATTTGTTGTTATTAATACGTTTTGAAAATATGAAATGTTTCTAATCATACAACTGAATTTGACTTGTAGGAAAGATCATGTACAGTCACCTACAAGAAAATAAGGATGAGACTTGTTCCAAAGAACAAGTGATGATAATTCAACCATAACACTCAAAGAAGATTCACTCCAACAAAAATGAAGAGGGACCTGAAGCTTTTGGGGTTAGAGACATTGTGACAGAAGAAAGAGCTCCAGAAGAATGTGAGAATCATGATATAACCGAGCCACAAAAACCTGTAGATCCACCATGAGAGGTGAAAATCCATAAGAGAAGACCAGCTTGGACATGAGAGATCATCCAATATGAAGAAAACTATGGTGATCCGGATGGGAATTCCAGAGAAAGAAAGAAACCTTGGACACGCTCTAGTTATGTAGCATTGTTGTGTGACATCAATGATGTAGATCCTTCCAGCTATAAGAGTGAAAGGAGACTATGATCAAAGAGTACAAGTTGATCATGGAGAATGATGTCCATGATGCGATTTCGAGACCTGAACGGGAGTACGTATTGTATTCCATGTGGATCTACAAGATCATGCATGATAGCATCAAGAATACAAAGCAAGGATCATGGTTTCACTCGAAAAGAGGGAGTAGATTATGATGAGACGTGCTCCATTGACCAGACACACTTCTCCAGTAAATTAGAAGTGCACATCGAGCTGAGAACCACATGTGCATAAAAGGATTTGTACATGCTTAGAAGGAACCCATGGGACAACACATACAGTTGCTTGAAGATCACCTAGAGTGATGGAGATCTCAAATTTTTCTACAAGGTTGAAGATAGAAGCCTACAAGAGGACGAGAAACTCATAGATGGGTGCAAGAGGAACTTTCAACAAAGTTTGAGTTGGTGGAGCTTGGTATCCAGTGACCTTAAGAGATGGCAAAGATGGATACATAGAAGATCATAAGCATAGGAGGCTACTTGTCACTCCAGTTCAGAATGTTATGATACATAGAGTACAAAATGCAGATGGTGCTTCGCTTCAGAGGGAGTGACTACATAAGATCTCAGATTTCAAACAATCTTGACATGATTCTTGGGATTAGAGGTGTGGAATAATCCAGAGGAGATTTTCCTTAGCTAAGGAAAATGCGTGGTCGAGATGTTGGATTGCGTGATCCTACTTCATAGATAGTTGATGCCACAATCTGCGGGTAGATGATTGGTTTGTTGATGATGAGCATGAGGTCGGATCTATGCTTTTTGGTGAATACCTAGAGCCAGTACATGGTGGATTCGATACGTGTTCACATGGTTACAACAAAGCACATGTTGAGCTACATAAAGCGTACAAATGAGAATGGCCTCATATATGTGAGATATTAGAGGATTTTCTTACATAATATGTTGACTCCAATTGGGTTGGTAGTGCTACAAATAAGAAGATCACTTCAGGGGGTTGCTTGAGCTTAAGGTTTGGCATGATTTCTATGTACAACAAGAAATAAACGAGCGTAGCACTAAGCAGTCGAAGCAGAGTATGTTGCATCATATTTAGCAAGTTGTGAGGCAATGTGGCTTCAAAATCTACTTACGGGATCATTCGATGTCGAGTTAGAGACAACTTGTGTGTCGAAGCACATTAAGATCAAGTATCAATTTATCCAGGATATGGTGTAGAGAGGAGCAGTGAAGCTCCAATATGTGGCGACAAACGAGCATATAGTCGATGTGTTGACCAAGTCGTAAGCCAAAATGAAGTTTGAGTAATTCAGAGAGATACTTGGTTTCATCCAGATCGAGGTCCCTAGAAAGAGGAAGAGATGAGACTGGAAGACGCAAATGCACTAGAGATGGCTCTCACCTGGCGGAAGACGTAGGTGTTCCTTGGTACATAATGCACCTAGGGTACTCCCGGTTGTACTCCCATGCTGGAGACGATGAGAGGTCCACTGAAAGATGCATATGCACTAAAGATGGTTCTCGTATGGTGGAAGAAACAGGTGGTACTTGGGACGTAATGCACCTGGGGTGATCCTAATTGTGCTCCCATGTTGGAGATGATGAGAGGTACACTGGTCACCAAGACACTTGCAGTGCACCTAGGTTGGTTCTCGCATGGTGGAAAATGCAGGTGGTCCTTGGCACGTAATTCACCTGGGGTGCTCCTGGCTGTGCTCCCATGTTGGTAGACCTGGGCTGACCATTGAGAGATGTAATGCACCTAGGGTGCTCCTAGGATGTACCCACAAGGGTGGGAGATGCAGGTGATCTGTTGGACATGAGTAGTGCATCTGGGATGCTCTCTGTCTGTGATGATGAGATGATCTAGATACGATGAGATGACCATATGAGACGCAGGTGATTGATGTGGCAATGTAATGTGTGGTCCTGGTTTGTACCTACATGATAACATGATCGTGGAGATGATGAAGACCTAGATGTGAGCTAGGCCTACATCCAGCATGAAACAGAGATGGCTCTATAGAAACTTCTGAGGATGAATAGCATCGAAATATATAACTAGTCAATGGTCGACAAGATGAGAATTGATGCAGCAGAGATGATGATCCAGCGATGATGATCCAAATATGATGATCTAGTGATGATGATCTAGCGATGATGATCCAACAATGATGATCTAGAGATGATGATCCACTGATGATGATCCAACGATAATTTCTAAAGGCTATGTCTAGTTGTGACGATGATCAGGCCGAGAGAATACCTTCCTAGTTAAGAGTGAGTGTTGTTGAAAATGTAACTTCGAAAGATATTCTGTTGTATATTATTATTGTATTTTATTGTACCTCTGTAGAGGATGTTTTTCCTATGTTCAGGCATGTCACTATTGTATTTGGCCATGCCATAATATCGAGGTAAAACCTCTGTTGTAAGTCAGGGCAATAGTCCCCAAAAGAAGTATTATGTAAAATGTATTTTCAATCTTCCTGCATAGGTAGGCCCTAATTAGAGAACCTGGGTGACCTAGTTAGGTAAGTGAGTCACACAACTAAAGAATATAAATAGGGAGGTGCCCTCCCTCATTTAGACATGCTCACTCACTCACTCACTCAAGTTCGCTAAAGAGAGAGAGAGGAAAGTGCGCTAGTGTGAGAAGAAGAAGAAGTTACCAAAGATATATTTTCTTTGGGTATTCTATCTTGGTTTGACATTATACTTAGTGATGGAACTATTCTGAAGAAGTTTGCAGGGTTTTCTCCTTTATGGTTTCCCTGAGGAAAATCTTCGTGTTCTTGTGTATTGTTGTGCTTGTCTATCTTTCAGTTTAAATATCTAACATAATTGAATTAAAGTGAAAACTCTAACACCCACGAAATAGATGTTCTATTTTTGTCCATTGTTTGTTTATTTATTATTTTAAATTCATAGATACACAAAGAACATGCTCTCCAGCGCAATGTGGTGCTTGCCTCATAAGAAATTAGACCACTTATAAATATGTATGTATGTATGTGTATATATGTGTGTATGTGTGTGTGTGTGTACACACACACATAACTTGAACAAAAGCACTTTCCATTTTCTTATTATAATTACATTGTATGACATTTTTCACTATGAGCCTTATGTTCACATATGGAACCTTTTTAACCCATCAACCATCGAATTAACATTGTTGACCCTAGGTGTGTCCTTGACGATTCGTTCAAAATACAAATTGATGAATGTCTTCCATGATTATTCATTCAGATAGCAAGTGGCATCCATCCTCTTCATTCCACGAGTCCTTATCATCCCAACCACCTAATCGTTGGTTATTTCGGAGATTGATTTCCTTCAAAGCGAGAATGGTTTTATGGGCCAGTGGTCACAAGTGCAAACCCAGTTATACCGTAGCCCTAAAAAAGGTTAGCATGGTGTTGTGATATCATCATCAATATAGGCTTCCTCAAAGATGTAGTATGGTTGGTTCTCTCTAAGGAATCCATCACATTACTCATGAGATATGTTTTCATGTTAAGTGCATAATGTTGCTTGCAAACTAGTGCTCGTTTTTATTTTGAAATCAAAGATGTTTCTTCTAGAGGCATCCAAACAGGACATGTGAGGGGAGCAATAATTTATATCAAAGTCTTGAGGCAAGCCTCCAATTACTTGTTAAGATTTATAATTGTGATCCATTCACTGATCTCTTCATAACATTCACTAAGATGAGGGATTCCCCTTCAACCATGAGTTTTCCATATGATTGAGCTTGAACTTTATCAATGTGGAGGCCTCTTTCGATAGCTACCAATTCAATAGTATTATTTATGTTTGTTCCAAGGAACCTTGTAATTTTGTCTTCCACTTGGTTATAATTTTCTATAGCCTTTGGTTGTTGGAATAGTGTAAGGTTCTAGCCCTAACAACCTAAATGCCATCACAACCAAAGGTAATTTTCAATAGAATTGTTGTAAAAAAGTTGTACTACATATATTCAATAGTTTGTAGTTTTTTAAATATCTATACTAATGGTATTGAGGGTTCGTTTGTAGTTTTTTAAATATCTACACTATCGGTATTGAGGGTTGTTTGTGGTTGAGATTTACATGTTGAAAATTTATAGTCTTTTTGGTTTCAATCTTGATAGATGTTATCAAAAAAATTACTAAGTTAAATTTTAAATTGAAATATTTAATTTCTTTGTATTTATGAAAGTTCCACATTGTATTTGTATTTATAGTATTAATATTTTGAAAAAATCATTATTAATATGTTTATTTCAATATTTTTTAAATAATTATAGTTTATAATATGGAATAATCGATGTAAACCTTTTTAATCCATTTTTCTAATTCTTTAATGGTTTAGAAACTACAACAACAATATGTAAATTTCAAAACAATATATTAACGTGACATGCACTGGATGAAGTAGATAATAACAACTAAGGCAACTAAGATTCAGACTTTGGAGTATAAAAGATTGATGTTGCACAGATGATATTTTGTCAGTTTTGTTGTATGGTAACAACACAATCTTGGCTATGTTTCTGGCATGAATATCTTGACAAAGTACCAAGAAGATAACACTCAGAAGATCGATAACAACAGTCGGAATATCCAATATTGATTGTCAACTTGTACATACAAACTGAAAACACCAACACCAACAACTTATTATAATAGAAAAGTATAGCAGTAATTAGTACAATTATAATAGCAGTAGTTACATATCAAAGCAAGGCAAGGCTTGGAGCAGTAGCACTTTGTGCTAGCGACGTGGAAATCACAACTACCCGTTGGAAATCCCTCAACTCTGCAAGAAAAAAAAAGGCTTGTCGCTTGGGGTTTTCTGCATTATCCGTCGTATATCACATTGTACATTTTTTTGTTCAGTACATCAACAAACAATAATATATACATTGTAATCCATTCCATCCATTGCAATGAAACATATAGAATACTAAAGTAGAGATTTACCACGAGGCCAGGCCAGCAACACATCACGCTACTTACACACCACGAACTTGAAAGATGAGCAGTGAAAAACGATCAAATGTTCAAAGACATAAGGTTGGGTTGGTCAAATGTGAAAGGGCCTTGCAAAAAGTTCATTTATCTTATAGCCCAAGTTTAAAAGGGCCTTGCAAAAGTTGATTTATCTTATAGCCCAAGTTTAAAAGGGCCTTGCAAAAGTTGATTTATCTTATAGCCCAAGTTTTCCATCTTCCGTTTGATGTCGAGGTCAAAGGACGTGAAATATTTGGATTGGGCACCAAAGGATTTAAATATACTTCACCTCGCAAGCACACTTAAATATTTAGAGACTTATTTCTCTTTTCAGTTTGCTTGAAATATTTAGATATCCATTTTATGTGCACTTTTATTAATTTTTATCATTTGAGTACCCTTTTCACATAATACATGCATGATTTGAGGATGCCATCCAGTCTCGTACACCTGGAACTTAACAGAGAGCGTTTTAATTCCCTTTCTTTCCAAATATTTTCCCAATGTGCAACTCAGAAATTTGCGAGAACTTATGTTGTGTAGCTTTGCATAGTTGAAACGATTACCTCAAGAGCTAGGTGATGTGCTAAAGGATTTACAAGAATTAAGATTGCTAGAAAGTATATTCGTGTAAGATTTTAAAGCATCGATGTTTAAAAGTGGTCTTGAGAAACTTGACTCTCATCAATGCAAGAACTCCATGTTCAATGGTGCAGCTAAAAGCACTTCCTAATGGTCTTGAGAAGCTTTCATCATTGAAAGTGTTGAACTTATACAAATGTATAAGCTTAAAAGATCTCACTTATGACTTAGGAAAGTTAACATCCCTTGTTGAGCGTCGTCTAAATGGTTGTGAGAAACTATGTAGTATTCCCGAAAGCATTACGGACTTGAAGTTGTTGGAATCCTCAATGGACTTTAGTAGCACAAGTTTAAACGAACTACCCGATGGGTATTGCATTGTAATATCCCAAATACTGATATTTCATTGTTTCACTATTCTAGGGCTGACTTGTACTTTGAAAATGTGCAAGAATACCGAATAAAAATTTGCATGCAAGGTGCCGGAACAATGGCCCTAAATTATAGTTAAAATTGGACAAAGATTTACAGAAAGAATGTCAACACTTACCACTCATAATCAAGCTGATGATACTCCAGACATAAGATGCATGCATATAGAGCTGGACTGGTGAGAGAATGATGCTTCCTTCCCGATGTTACCGCCCAGCAGCACGAAACCCTCTCCTCAGCTACATGTGATGTTTTTGGTGAAGGAGTTGCCTGATGGAGATGAGATTTTTCCGGGATGTAGATCTTCCCGTGCCTGAGAAAATGATTGGAGCATGCAGAGATTTTGACCCCTCTAAATAGGATAGCAAATCGGTTCCCCTGTTGAGCTACTCATGCCCCCAACCACACAAAACTGCTGATAACTGCTCTGGATGAGCAAACTGGAAGTTGATGATCACCCAACGCAGTAGAGTGGCCCTGCTGATGAAGATGATGCCAGTATACAGAAGATAAAATGAGATTCAGAGACCCAATGAATACTTTGGGGTTTTCCAGCTAAATCCCCAGCTTCACACGTGTTCTTGCAAACAATCTTTCGGTGGATTCCAAATCATTGTATATGAATGAATAAGGATGAAAGCTAATGGTGGACCTGAATGGCCTACCTTGAAGGAGACTAGGGCAGATATTTCATTGTTGAACCCTCGTTACCTGAAGACAGTGTCTTCAACCCCAACTGATGTTGTTGCACACCGTGTTGCTGCTCAAATATTCCAAATCAATAATAATAATCATAGATAGCTTCTTTAGTCCAATAATCCTTCTTAAATAGATCATCATGCGCTTTTAGGGTTTGCATGTCACTTTTAGGGTTTGTGCTTCACTTTTGCATGCATGCAATTTTAATTTGATGTTGACTTTTAAGCCTAAATAAATAAGGCTTCTTTTATCCGATTGATGACTTTAGTACTGAATGAATGTCCCGATCTGTTCTAAGTACCAAATGTCCTCAGTGAATTCCCTCTCATGTAGTACCCGCTCGAACCTATGGGAATTAAGTAGGTTAGCAGAGTTTTGGTGCTTAATTGCAAGAGGACATTACAGTCATCCCCGCTTGAAATTGCTTGTCCTCAAGCAACTGCAAACTAGTATGTTGCAATACCTACTCTCCCTCCCATGTGTCATCCTCCATAGGTAATTCTTTCCATTTTACCAAGTACTCTCGAACCCCCCTATTTCGGAGTTTATTTTCTCATACTTGTAGGATTCTCTCTAGAATTGGTACCAAAATCCCTTCATCGTCTAAGGGAGGCAACTCGGTGGATGGAGCAATGTGTTGTCCTACTATTTTCTTGAGGTTGGACACATGAAACACATCATGAATTTTGCTCTCCTCTAGGAGTTCTAGTTCATAAGCCACCTCTCCCACCTTCCTAACTATCTTGTAAGGACCATAGAAGCGAGGTTTTAGTTTTTCCGCTCCTTTTCTCTTGAGGGAAGATTGCATGTAAGGTTGTAGCCGTAAATATACCAAATCTCCTACCTCAAGACTCCTTTCAATCCTATGTCTTTCTGCATATAGCTTCTACTGATTTTGTGCTTCCTATAGATTCTCCTTCAGGACCTTGAGAATATCTTGACTGTCCTATACCCAATCTTTGGCCTTTGGTGCCCTATTGTCTCCAAAATCCAAGCCTGCAAAGTCCAATGCTTCATAGCCATATAGAGCCTTGAAAGATGTAATTTTAATAGACATGTGGTGGGTAGTATTGTAGCCGTACTCTCTTAAGTGTATCCATTTAATCCATTTCCTTTGTTGCCCTGCTACATAGTTTCTCAGATACCCCTCAATCCACTTGTTGACAATCTCCGTCTTCCCGTCACTTTGGGGATGATAACTTGTGCTTATAGCAAGTTCTGTTCCTACCAATCTAAATAGCTCTTGCCAGAAAGCACTGGTAAATTTACTGTCACGATCACTAACAATGGTTTTGGGTAGCCCATGGAGTCTGAAAACCTCTCTGAAAAATAACTTGACTACTTGCGATGTTGAATAGTCAAAAGTGATAGAAAATAAGTGAGAAAATTTGGCGAGTCGATCTACCACTACATATAAGCAGTCTCATCCTTGTACATTGGGTAACCCTGTAATGAATTCCATCAAGATATTTTCTCATTTATGCTCTGGCATCAGTAATGGCTGAAGTAACCCTTCCGGATGAGTGTGGTTGATCATGTTCTGTTGGCAGATACTACATTCCTGAACGTGCTGTATTACCTCCCCTTTGAGGCCTTTCCATGAGAACCTCTCTCGGATCTGTCTATAGGTTTTCAAGAACCCCTGATTCCCTGATAATGGCAAGTCATGCGATGCCTATATGATCTTCCTTTTTAAAGCTAATTCTAGGACGAGGTATATCTTACCTTTGTAATAGATGATGTCGTCAATGATTCTGTACCTGTCATCTTGGATCTGTCCATCTAATAACTCACTAGCAAATTTGTTTTTGGAACATTCTACTAAGAGAAGAGACCTCCACTCCATGGATACACTCATGAGGGATAATGAAGCTGGTTGTCTGGATAAGGCATCAACTACTACATTGTTCTTACCCTTCACATACTCTATTTCAAAATCATAAGCTTGTACCTTGGTGACCCATCTTTGTTGGCGCTCATTTAATTCTTTCTACTCCAAGAAGTATTTGAGGCTGTTATGATCTGTCTTGATTATGAATTTGCTTCCCACCAAATACTGTCTAAATTTAGTTAGGGCATGTAAGATGGCTAGCATCTCTTTGTCATAAATGGAGTAGTGGCGCTCATAGTCTTTTAGTTTATGGATTTCAAATGCAATCGGGTGATGGTTTTGCATTAGTACAACCCCTAGTCCTTCTCCTGAAGCATCACATTCCACTATGAACAACCGTGAGAAATCCGGTAGTGCCAAAACAGGGCAAGAACTCATGATGGTTTTCATTTCCTCAAAGGTTTGTTGTGCCAATTCTTTCCATGTGAATTCCCCTTTCTTTGTGAGATTGGTGAGTGGTGCGGCGAATTGAGAGAATCCCTTAACATGCCTCCTGTAATATGTGCAAAGGCCTAAAAATCCTTTCAGTTCAGTAACTATCTTTGGCGTAGGCCAATCCCAGATAGCTCTAATCTTCTCCATATGAACCAGTACCCCTTTTGCACTGATTATATGTCCTACATACAACATCTCATTCATGCCAAACTCACACTTAGACATATTCTCGTAAAGTGAGTGCTCTTCTAGAATTCTCAATACCTCATATAAGTGTTTTAGATGTTCCTCCCATGCTTTGCTGTAAATTAAAATATCATCAAATAATATTAGCAAATACTTTCGTAACTGAGCCTTGAAAGTGTGGTTCATGCAAGACTGGAAGGTGGCTGGAGGATTGGTGAGTCCAAAAGGCATGACTAAGAACTCATAGTGATCATAGTGGCAACGAAAAGTTGTCTTGGAAATGTCTTGATCCCTTACTCGGATCTAATGGTACCCTGATCGAAGATCGATCTTTGAAAAGTATTTGGCACCTCGTAGCTCGTCCATTAGTTCATCAATCCTGGGGATGGGATACCTGTTTTTGATGGTATTCTTGTTAAGTGCTCTATAATTAATACACATTCGTAATGTGCCATCTTTCTTTTTAACTAAGACCACTAATGATGCAAAGGGACAATAACTTGGCTAAATATATCCTAGTTCTAGTAATTCCTTGATCGTCTTCTCGATCTCATCCTTGTATCTTTTGGGATGTCTGTATGGAGTGGTTATGACCTCATGTGTCCCCTCCTCCAACTCAATAATATGCTCAAATCCCCTATCTGGTGTTCTATCTGCTAGAAGATCTTGAAATACCTTCTCATGTTTATACAATAACGCCTGAATATCTACTGGATGTTGGGTGTTGTTCTCTAGAGGTTTTCTAAAAGTATACAAGCACTCTACTGACCATTCTATGTCACCCTGTCTGAGTACAGCTTTCATTCTATGTTATGATACTGGTTTGGGAGGATAAGTATTCATGCCCCTCAAAACTACCCATTTTCCATCCAGTCCCTGGAATTCCATTTCCATTGCCCTATAATATGTAGTATATTTTCCTATTGAATAAAGTCATTGGACACCTAATACTACATTTGTATCAGCCACATTCACCACATAAAATGAGTCTGTCATATGGTAGTTTCCTAATGTGAGATTCAGTTTAGGAATCCAATAGTTGCACTCCATGCTAGCATTTTCTGCTACCGCTACAGTGAATCCCTCAAACTTCTATGCCGGAATACCCCTCTTAGCCACCCATGTTGCATCAATGAAATTGTGGGTTGCTCCCCCATCAATTAACACTCCTACCCTGTGGCCCTATACTACTCCTCTGACCTTGAGAGTATGAAATCTTGGTACTCCAGATAATGTAACAATAACTCCCTCTGGTTTATCTCTCTGGAGTGACTCCTGCTAAAGTGTATCTTCAGGTCCTTCCTGTCAAACCGCTCCATGAGCTTCTGTGTGAACTCACTGTAGGAACTGATGGTGTTGTAACCCAATGTCACTAGCCCATCGTACCACCACTCACAAGCTTCTACGTCCAGGTGTAGTGTAGCCAATTTAATGGCATCTGTCTCTGTCATGGGGTTGAGTTGGAAGTAAGTATCCAACTTCTAAACCCATATTCTCGTTGAACCTCCGCAAGCCCCGTCAAAGTTTGGGATGGTTAATCTACCCAAGGTTTTCTACAACTCATAATTCTGGTTAAACCCTCTGTTGAAATTCCTGGGTCAGTTCCTACTTTTCATATTGCAGAAGTTTGAGAAAGACATGGTTTCATGGAACTCATCTTCCAAATCCCTGTATTCCTGTAAATAGACTCCAAATGGTTCACTAGGTTCTACTAGCATGACTGGTCCTGCTACCGCATCTTCCAGGAAGTGAGGCATAGTAGGTCTACTGGAAGGTATGTTATATATATGGGGTGTGTTATTCATATTAGTGTGTGGATGCTTCCCACTACTGCTTGTAGACCCTCTATCTACTGGTGAGAGAGGTATACTGTTATGAACTATTTCTAGTTTTGACGCTAATTTGTTTATTGCATGCAATACTTCTTTTTGCGAGTTGGCTAGGTCATGCAATGTGTTTACCAAGCTATGAAAATCCATTATGTATTCCTCTTCTCCTGTTCCTTTCCCTCTATCAGAGTGTATACTTGTTGGGTCCATGTCTGAGTTGGTATCTTCTAGCTGGATATCCTCAAAAACTGCTCCTTTGTGTACCTACTCTTCCTTCTCCTATAGGTTACAAAAGTGTCTTCTTTTGTATTCATTTGCTTCTCATGTTCAAGCCCACAGTTGGTGAGTAACATGCTCTTATACCATTGTAATATCCTAAATAATGATATTCTATTGTTTCACTATTCTAGGGCTGACTTGTACTCTCAAAATGTGCAAGTATACTGAATAAAAATTTGCATGCAAGGTGACGGAACAATGGTCCTAAATTATAGATAAACTAGGGTAGAAATTTACAGAAAGAAGGTCAACACTTACCACTGATAATCAAGTTGATGATACTCCAGAGATAAGATGCATGCGTAAAGAGCTAGGATTGTGAGAGAATGATGCTTCCTTCCCGGTGTTACCGCCCAGCAACATGAAACCCTCTCCTGAGCTAAAGGTGGCGTTTTTTGTGAAGGAATTTCCTGATGGAGCTGATATTTTGTTGGGATGTAGATACTCCTGTGCCAGAGAGAATGATCAGAGCATGCATAGATTCTGACCCCTCTAAGCAAGCTAGCAACTTGGTTCCCCTATTGAGCTGTTCACGCCCCCAACCACACAAAATTGCTAATAACTGCTCTGGATGAGCAAATTGGAAGATGATGATCACCCAATGCAGTAGAGTGACCCTGATGATGAAGATGATGCTAGTATACAGAAGATAAGCTGAGATTCAGAGACCCATCGAATACTTTCATATTTTCCAGCTAAATCCCTAGTTGCACACGTGTTTTTGCAAACAATATTCCCGTGGATTCCAAATCGTTGTATATGAATAAATAAGGATGAAAGCTGATGGTGGACCTAAATGGCCTACCCTGAAGGAGACTAGGGCAGATATTTCACAACTGAACCCTCGTTAGCTGAAGACGTTGTCTTCAACCCCAACTGTTGTTGCTGCACACAGTGTTGCTACTCAAATATTCCAAATCAACTGTTAATAATCATAGATAGCTCCTTTGGTCCAATAACCCTTCTTAAATAGATCATCGTGTACTTCTAGGGTTTGCATGTCACTTTTAGGGTTTGTGCTTCACTTTTGCATGCATGCAATTCTAATTTGATGTTGACTTTTATAAGGCTTCTTTTATCCGACTAATGACTTTAATACTGAATGAATGTCCCGATCTGTTCTAAGTACCAAATGTCTTGATTCAATTCCCTCTTATGTAGTACCCACTCGAACCTGTGGGAATTAAGTATATTAGAGGGTGTTTTGGTGCTTAATTGGAAGAGGACATTACATGCAGCCTTTCCTTTGTAAAAGATCTTCAATTGGACCAATGTAATAATGTAAATAAGCTTTTGTGTCGTAAGTAACGAGTTTGGTAAACCTAAGCATAAGCTATTGTGAAAGATTAAAGGAGCTTCCATAAAGTTTATGTTATATATATAGATAATTAGACAAATATAAAGAAAAATAAATAATAAATAAAAATATAATTATGCTTAAAACTAAAATCATATAGTAAATTGTAATTAGTTATCAAAGAGCATGAATTTATAAAAAGTCAAACTCCTACCCATAAAACATATATATGCAGGATTTCTATTGTAAACTATGATCATCAGAAGTTTTTAATAAATATTTATTCTCAGTCAAAAGACTTGTTTTAGCGTTGAATTTTTCACTTCATGGTATCAGAGCCGGGTAAGACAACCACTATAGCTGTCATTGTCGTCCAAGATCCAAGTCGCCCCCACTATCATCCGTCGCCCAACCAATCATCCATTTCCCCGTCCCACTACCATCATTTTCCTTGTTTGCGCCATCCTCCAGCACCTTCGGCCATGTTTCCCTTCGCTCACATGTCTCTGTTCTGCTCAGCCTTCACGTTCTCTTCCTCCCGCTCGTTCTTCCTTCCGCGTCCAAATCCACTCTGCTCCGGCCACCACAACCCCTACTCATACAACTCCCACCTCCTATGCCCACCCTTACACAGCCCACCCCTACTCCATGCTCCGCCCACCACCCTGGTCGTTGTCTACCTCCCCTCCTCTGCGGTACCTTCCTGTGGGATCGTCACCTATGCTCCCCTTCTCCTACATGGGCCAAAACATTTTTTTTGAAAATATTCATTTAATAATAATACATTATTATTATTAATTGATATATATATATATATATATATATATATATATTATNAAAAAATAGTGGTTGGTTTTCTTCAAACAACCAAAAAAAATAAATCAAGGTTCATCGCGGAGAAAATCCCAGAATGGAAGATATCAATGTCAGATTGGACCAATTGGACGAAAAAGTCAACAAGAGATATGCAGAACTCAAGGCGGACATCGAACAAAAACAATAATGAATTAACATGACTCAAGGCAGAAACGGAGCAAGGCATCAGTGCATTGAAGGTAAATCAAAATAAAACTCAAGAGTTTCTCGACATTATTTTGGTCAGACTACCGCCGCACACTTCTTTTCCCCCACCTAGCCATAATCCACACCTAGACCCTTTCAATACACCTCCTCCAAATACACCTAAATCGCCAGGACAACACGACATGACGCCACCCCATGAAGTTCCCTTCTTTAACATTCCGTCAATATCAATTCCCCAAGCACACAGATACCAGATAAGGGTAAAACTAGAGGTACCAAAATTTGATGGTGATGAAAAACAATGCATCACATGAATCAATAAAGTAGAAGAATACTTTGAAATCCATAACATACCTTACGATAGCGAGAAGATTAAGTACGCCGCCATGTAATTGAAAGGAAATGCCTACAATTGGTACATGTGGTGGAAGATGAAGACTCGAGCATGCTCCTTTAATTGGAATAACTTTAAAAATGATCTTCTTAAGAGGTTTCAAGGCATAGCCGAGAAAGACTTCTTTTCCAAGATCACCAGGTTGCAGCAGAAAGGCAGTGTAGATGAGTACACATGTGAATGAATAGATTTGGAAACTCGAGTTCCAGAACTAACAAATGACCAACGTTTGCAAACATATATACATGGACTAAAACCACACTTCAGGATGAGTTAGAATTACATAACACTTCTACCATGGAGAAGGCAAGACGTCAATCCAAGATCATCGAGTACAAGTTTAAATGGTCCACTCAAAGTAGGTTTGAAAAAAATTACTCCAAGAGGAATCCTCCCCAATCAGCGAATATAGGGACTTCTATATATATGCCACCGCATCCAAGAGAAGGAACAAAACCTAGTTTATAAGCCCAGAGGATGAGGGAAGGAAAGTGCAAATGTTGTGGAGAGAAATGTGATCCTAAGCATAGATGTTTGCAAAGGAGCAACACCAAAAATTTGTATGCTTACAAAGCCAAAGAAGAATAAAAAGTCTATGACGGTTAAGATTCAAGTGGGGAGGATATAGGAAATCAGCATGACTGCCACTCAGAACTAGAAGATGAACTAGAAGATGACACACCAAAGATATCATTAGTCAGCATTACAGGGATATCCCAACCACGAACACTTAAGCTAAAAGGACATATAAAAATCAACAATGTGTTGATTCTCATAGATACTGGCAGTACCCATAACTTTATTAATGCTAATATTGCTAAGATACTCAACTTATTCATTTTCCCAATGCCTTACATGAAGGTTATGTTAGAAGACAACAAGAAGATTGAAAATGTGGGAACTTATGTCACAAGGTTAAATTACAAATGCAAGAGTATAACCTATAATATGACTTCTTTGTAGTACCTCTTGGAGGAGTAGACGTTGTGTTCGGAATCCAATGGTTGCAAACATTGGGTACTTACTCTATTAACCGTCAATAGAACTTCATCAAGTTCAAGTAGCTAGGGAATAAGTACAAATTGTACGGTTTCCAACCACCCCAAACTCAATTGGTTACATCACATCAGATGGAAAGGCTAATTCGAAAAGGAGCACATGCTTACATAATTCAATGTTAAGAGATGGAGTTGCTAACATGTGAAGGAAATGACTGCAAACCACCAGAGATACAAGAGCTAATACAAAAACACCACAAGGCGTTCCAAGAATTTACGATGGAGCTCCCACCAAACAGGAAGATTGAGCACACAATTGAAGTAGAACAAGGGGAAAAACTTGTCAATATCAAACTGTATAGATATGCACATCACCATAAAACAGATTTCGAAAGGTTAACCCAATATTTGTTAAAATGTGGGGTCATTTCAAAGAGAAGAAGCCCTTATGCAGCTCCAATAGTGCTAGTTTGAAAAAAAGGATGGATTTTCAGGTTGTGCATCGATTACAGAGGACTGAACACGATAACAATCAAGAACAAATTCCCCATCCCATTCATCGATGAGATGTTGGATGAGCTTCATGGAGCTAGGTATTTCTCAAAGCTAGACTCTAGATCAGGGTATTATCAAATCAAGGTTAGACTAGAAGATGTAGTAGTAAAAACTGCTTTACGTACTCATGAGGGCCATTATGAGTTCAAAGTAATGCCCTTCGGATTAACTAACGCTCCTGCCACTTTTCAAGCCACAATGAACGAATTATTCCAGCCATATTTTCGAAAGTTCATATTAGTATTTTTTATGATATCCTCATATATATCAAGACTTGGAGAGAGCATATCCAACACTTAGATCAAGTACTCACCGTCTAGGTATTTCTCAAAGCTAGACTCTAGATCAGGGTATTATCAAATCAAGGTTAGACTAGAAGATGTAGTAGTAAAAACTGCTTTACGTACTCATGAGGGCCATTATGAGTTCAAAGTAATGCCCTTCGGATTAACTAACGCTCCTGCCACTTTTCAAGCCACAATGAACGAATTATTCCAGCCATATTTGCGAAAGTTCATATTAGTATTTTTTATGATATCCTCATATATATCAAGACTTGGAGAGAGCATATCCAACACTTAGATCAAGTACTCACGGTCTAGGTATTTCTCAAAGCTAGACTCTAGATCAGGGTATTATCAAATCAAGGTTAGACTAGAAGATGTAGTAGTAAAAACTGCTTTACGTACTCATGAGGGCCATTATGAGTTCAAAGTAATGCCCTTCGAATTAACTAACGCTCCTGCCACTTTTCAAGCCACAATGAACGAATTATTCCAGCCATATTTGCAAAAGTTCATATTAGTATTTTTTATGATATCCTCATATATATCAAGACTTGGAGAGAGCATATCCAACACTTAGATCAAGTACTCACCGTCTTGGAAGAACATCATTTTTTTGCAAAAATGACAAAATACACTTGAAAAGAAGAAGTGGACTATCTTGCCCATATAATATCAAAAGAAGAAGTCAAAGTTGACCCAATTAAGATTAAGGCAATAACTAAGTGGCCCAAACCAGATAACATCTCGAAATTAAGAGGATTTCTAGGTTTGGCATGATACTATCTGTTGAGATTACAACATTAGGAGTCATTCTCCAGCATTGTGAGTAATATCAAGAAAATAGACTTGTGAGTACTAACTAGCATAGATCCATCTTAAAGGTGCTTCTACCAAGCGCCGAGAGGGATCAAATATCTCGAGGTGCAAACCCTTTCCCCTCTATCAAATCCAATACTCACCCATTTTATCATTAAAATCACGTCTTCAACATAATATGTGTATTTGAAAGGCAAATTGCCATGGATTATCATGCTACGGGGTATCCTTGCACATTATTGCACACTGCCATCGATGATACCTGAAGGGGTATCACTTCATATATTTGATTGTGCAGGTCATATTTGTGGTAATTACTATCTTATTGTTATGGCACTGTATTAATACTCTTATTACCTATGCAAATCAATTTGTTACGTGCGCAAATTAGTTCCATATCCCCACAAATTAATTGTTGCAGTGGATGACGCATGTATTTATGTATATTCTTGTAGTCTCTGGAAGCATCAGAAACGATAATATTATTGCAGTGATCGGGAGGGAATGTAATGTTTGTATTAGGTCATTAAGTATATGTATCCCCTAGGTATTAATCCATATTGTTGCAGTCTGTGCATCCACTGAAAATTATAATATTGTTGCAGTGAACTGGCAGGTAATATTTGTATCATATCATTAATTATCAATTATTTGGATAGCTCAAGTATTATTTGCATTACATTGATATATTTTGTTTGCATTACAATGATATCTGGATAGCGTGGGTATTATTGGCATTACATAGTTGGTTGATATATTTTTCAGTGCAACAAATGGAGAACTCATATATGTTTAAACCACTTTAAACAACCTAACTCTAGTTTCAAGATGATAGTAGAGTTTGAATATGGTTATAATATTTGAATGTTTTAATATTTATGGTTTTAAATATTAAGCGGTTATTACAAGGGATTTAAGATAAAGGATTTAGGCAAGATTTAGGTACTTTTGTATATGATGGTGATGAGTGAATGATAAGAGGTTGAGTAGTTAGTGTGATAGAGTGCCTTGAAATGTGAAATTTGAGAACTCTATGGTGAAGCATATTAATTCTTGCGCATGATTTACAATAAAAGTCAATATTTTAAAATAATAATAATAATAAATTTAAAAGTTTGAAAAATAACCACAATACTACTACCTCTTAAATATATTTTGAAAAGTTTGAAAAGATCCAAAACAATGATTAATATGGTCTACTTGGAATCTCATTATCAAATTTAACCTAAAGTAGTCGAATTTTTTTAATTACCTTTAAACCGATATTTTTAATGCCATGTTAGTTTTTAAAATGTTATAATGTGAAAATGACTCTCTGTAAATTTTACCTGTACATATAAAATTTTAATAAGAGCATTACCTTATTAATGATATGTAATAATGAGAAAAAAAGATAACAACTATGTGAAAAACAAAGAGTCGCTTCGTACATTGAAAAATAAATCAGCATTGTCTTAAAACAACAATAAATCTTTCCAAAGGAAATAAATTTGTGCATGAAACATAACTGAGTGTTTAAATTTTGGGATAGCAGAAATAGAATTAATAATGGATTTAAAAACAAATATTGTCTTCGTTAAAAACAAATATTATGAAACCATTGTTTGTTTATTGTCTAACAATATGAAACCTTAAACCATATTATTATTATTGCAAAACCATATTTAGTAAACAAATAATATATCTCAAACCTTCTTAAACATATTATTATTATTACTGAACCATATTTGATAAATGAATAATATGAAACCATATGAAGCTAATATTAAACTTAAAGAAGAATATTAGATTTAAACACTTGATTTAATATTATTTTTTTAAGCTTAATGCTATAAGAGTTCTATGTTTTAAAAGAAAGTTAAAACAAAGACTCGCATTGATGCAAAATTCTTTTTGTGAAATAATTAATAAGAACATCAATGAATAGATTGTAATTGTAATAATAATAAAGATTGTGTTAGGGTAAATATTTCATTTTTAATTTAGGTTAACTAAAATTATCACATTAATCATGGAAAAAAATTTAGTAATTGTGTTTAATACCATGAGATTTCTTTATCAGAAAGAAAGTTTATGCAATTTTTTTAAGAAAAAAGTTTATGTGATTTAGTTAGTTTTAAAGTAAAATCTTAAGGGCCTTGAGGAAATGTGAACCTCAACAGGCTTTATATATGAATTTATAATTTGCTTGATTTTTATTATGTTTTTATATTTATTTTATTTTTATCAAGTCAACCAATTTTTTGATATATTCAATTTTATTTTTATTTTTTTATTTGAAGCCCTAAAGGAGTTACACATCCCCCAATGAAACCATATGAAGCAAATATTAAACTTAAAAAATAATATTAGATTTAAAAACTTCATTTAATATTAATTTTTAAACTTAACACTATAAGCGTTAAAACAAAGATTGTAGTTGATGCAAAAAAAAATTGCTAACTAATTAATAAGAACATCAATTAATAGATTGTAATTGTAATAATAAAGATTTCGTTTGTGTTAATATTTCATTTTTAATTTGGGTTAACTCAAATTATCACTTTAATCATGAAGAAAAATAATAAAAATAATTGTGTTTAATACCATGAGATTTCTTTATAAAAAAAAAGAAAATTTATGCAATTTTTGTTGAGGAAATGTGAACCTCAAGTGGCTTCATATATGAATTTATAATTGCCTCTATTTTTATTACGTTTTGATATTTATTTCATTTTTATCAAGTCAACCATTTGTTGGTATATTCAAATGATTTTATTTTATTTTTATTTGAGTCGGTTAGAAGCAAAAAGAAGTTACATGTCCTCAATGAAACCATATGAAGCCAATATTAAACTTAAAAAAGAAAATTAGATTTAAAAACTTGATTTAATATTAATTTTTTAAACTTAACACTATAAATCTTTTTTTTTGTAAAAGAAAGGGAAAACAAAGATTGTGGCTAATGCAAATTTTTTTTTTGCTAAATAATTAATAAGAACATCAATGAATAGATTGTAATTGTAATAATAAAGATTTAGTTTATGCAATTTTTTTTAAGAAAAAAATAATGTGATTTAGTTAGTTTTAAAATGAAAGCTTAAGGAGGTTGAGGAAATGTGAACCTCTACAAGCTTCATATAAGAATTTATAATTGAGTCTATTTTTTTATTATGTTTTGATATTTATTTTATTTTTATCAAGACAACTAATGTTTTGGTATATTCAATTGTTTTATTTTATTTTTTATTTTTATTTGAGTCAATTATAAGCCAGTTATAACCACTGAAGGAGTTACACATCCCCCCTACCAGACTGTAGATCATGCATCTCGACACAATGAAAACTTAAGCAAGTTGAGGAAATGTGAACCTCAACATGCTTCATATAAGAATTTATAATTGGCTCTATTTTTTATTATGTTTTGATATTTATTTTATTTTTATCAAGCCGACCATTTTTTTGGTATATTCAAATTATTTTTATTTGAGTCTGTTATAAGCCGATTATAAGCACAGAATGAGTTACACATCCCCCCCCACTTGGCTGTACAATGTGTCTATTAACGCAATGAAGCAAATATTAAACTTAAAGAATAACATTAGGTTTAAAAACTTGATTTAATATTAATTTTTTAAACTTAACACTATAAGCGTTTTCTGTTTTAAAAGTTAAAACAAAGATTGTGGTTGATACAACTTTTTTTAGCTGAATAATTAATAAGAACATCAAGTAATAGATTGTAACTATAATATAAATATTTAGTTTGGGTTAATATTTCATTTTTAATTTGGGTTAACTCAAATTATCACATTTTTCTGTAAGCAGCAGTAGAGATTCATATTAACATAGAAAAAAAATAGTGTACGAAGCATCAAAGTCTTGCTACGGGGGCCTTAAACCATTAGGCCACCCACCCATTCTGTAAAAAAAACTAGAGTTCCTGTTTGGTTTTTCTGAAAATTAAAAAAGTCTTCTCTTCCTAGATCTATGCACATCGATCGACATATAACAAATTAAAAAGAGACTGTGGACTGAAATGAAAATTAAACATTTGTAAAACAAAGAAAACTCAAAAAATTGTGAGTCACAGAGGGAACACATGATGGTAGTGAAGCATCTAGGGTATAGCATCTCTGTCTATTGCATCTAACGTCTCCTCCAAGATCGGAAAAGGTCCATACTCATCCTCGTGATTCGGCTAGCGAGTAGGTTGCAGCTCCTAAAGCGATTGAGCGATAATGACGATGTTTGAAACCTCATGGACGCGCTTTACCGGCATCGTGATCTTGGTGTTCTCCAGGTGCTTCATTACCAGGGCTGTGGATTTTTTAGCAGTTGCTGATGTCTCACCGCCCGCCCCCCATTGGTCCATGTTGTCTCCACCCTCAGTGTTATCCTCGATGTGAAAAACAATATAGTGCCACCAACTAAAATTCGCTTACAGGGTGATCAGGTGCTCTTCGGTCTGGTTGAGACAGGTATGCATGCTTTGTGCCATGTCAGTGGTGCAATTCCACTTATTTGTTAGGCCTTCCATTAACATGGTCATCTTGTTTTTAATCATTCAGTAGTGATTTATCTTGCCACCATTTCTTCTAGAGGCCAAATGTTCAGAAACAACCCTAGACTATCATTCAAAAATCATGCATGTAACAGGCATGGAGACTTGTGATGCATATCCATCAATATCTCTGAGGTTAACCTTACATCTTGCACCTCCTTGACCAGCACTGCCTCTCCTCCGAGTGTCACGTTGCCTTGCCATTTTCACACACATCTCGTCTGGTAGGTTAGCGGAGGAGGAGATGATTAACAGTAGCAGGAAGACAAGCAGGCTGAAAGTATGGAGGTTAGCAGGCTCCATAATGCAAAATATTGGCTTCATAGAACGATGAACAAACATGTGCAGGTATTAACTCCTCTGCGCTACGGTCAAGGTTCGACTAGACGTCCCAATTGCCTACGGGGTTGGTAGGCAGCTCGCCACCCTGGGCATTTCAGACTACCACGTTGTCGATCGCTCTAATTCCCACACCAGATGCACATGTCCCATGTGATAGGTGGACCATGTGAATACCTCTTGTGTCACCTGCATCCGGGGAACTCAAATGATCACAATAACCATGAAGAAGAAGAAAAAGATAATAGTAATTGCGTTTAATACTGTGAAATTTCTTTATCAAAAATAAAGTTTATGCAAATTTTGTTGAGGAAATGTGAACCTCAACAGGCTTCATATATGAAATTATAATTGGCTTTATTTTTATTATTTTTTTATATTTATTTTATTGTCATCAAGCAGACCAATTTTTTGGTATATTCAAATTATTTATTTTTTATTATTTATTTTTATTTGATTCAATTATAAGCCGAAAAGAGTTACACGTCCCCCCAATGAAACAATATGAAGCTAATATTATATTTAAAAACTTGATTTAATATTTTTTTTAACTTAACACTATAGGTGTTTTCTGTTTTAAAATAAAGTTAAAACAAAGATTGTAGTTGATGCAAATTTCCTTTTGCTAAATAGTTAATAACAACATCAATGAATAGATTGTAATTGTAATAATAAAGATTTCGTTTGGGTAAATATTTCATTTTTAGTTTGGGTTAACGAAAATTATCACATTAATCATGAAGAAAATGATAATAGTAGTTGTGGTATTACATGAAGAAAAATATAATAGTAGTTGTGTTTAAGAAGTTTATGCAATTATTTTTAAGAAAATGTTTATGTGATTTAGTTAGTTTTAAAATGAAAGCTTAAGCAAGTTGAAGAAATGTGAACTTCAACACGCTTCATATAAGAATTTATAATTGCCTCTATTTTTTTATTATGTTTTGATATTTATTTTATTTTTATCAAGCGGACCATTTTTTTGGTATATTAAAATTATTTTCTTTTATTTTTTATTTTTATTTGAGCGGGCTATAAGCCGACTATAAGCATGGAAAGAGTTACACATTCCCCATTGCTCGGCTGTAGAATGCGCATCTGGGGCCAATGGAGCTAATATTAAACTTAAAGAAGAATATTAGATTTAAAAGCTTGACTTAATATTAAGTTTTTAAACTAAACACTATAAACCTTTTCTGTTTTAAAAGAAAGTGAAAACAAAGATTGTGGCTAATGCAAATTTATTTTTGCTAAATATTTAATAAGAACATCAATGAATAGATTGTAATTGTAATAATAAAGATTTTGTTTGGGTTAATATTTTATTTTTAATTTTGGTTAACCGAAATTATCACATTAAGTCATGAAGACAAAGATAATAGTAGTTTTGTTTAATACCATTTCTTTATCACAAAGAAAGTTTATGCAATTTTTTTAATGAAAAATTTTATGTGATTTAGTTAGTTTTAAAATGAAAGCTTAAGCAAGTTGAAGAAATGTGAACCTCAACATGCTTCATATAAGAATTTATAATTGGCTCTATTTTTTATTATGTTTTGATATTTATTTTATTTTTATCAAGTCAACCAATTTTTTGTATATTTAAATTATTTTATTTTATTTTTTATTTTTATTTGAGTCGGCTATAAGCTGGTTATAAGCACGAAAGGATATACGCATCCCCCCTACTGGATTGTAGAATGTTCCTCTCAGCGCGACAAGTCCTACAAATATCCTCATATGATTGAGGTGGTGATAATGTAAAGCTTGTGAGTAATATCAAGCTGAGTCTTGTGAGTAATATCAAAACAGTAGACTTGTAAGTAATATCAAGTTCTACAAATATCCTCATGTTGTGAAGTGGTGTGCTTTACTGTATAAAGTGGATATACTATGTGATGTATGGCTAGTCATGGTCAACAAGTGCTACAAGTCTCTGTTAGGGATTAGCTACCCCTAGAGTGATTTACTTTAGCATGTGAGTATATGACCTAGGGTAATACATATGATCGTAGGTTCAAACACAATCTTATGAGTATGATATGATATAGAATTATGAAAACACATATGGACTATACAGAGAAAATTAATATGAGCACATAGATGGAGAGATAATTCGAATTACTCATGTATGGCTCCAAGTGAACTCGAATTAATAAGACACCAGTTGAGTCTTAGTTGTGATAAAACAAGTTCAATTAATTAAGGAATCAACTCCATAATTTATGTAAGTGGTTGTTGAAGATGACACTTATGGAGAAGCATCAATTACATTCAGTTCTATTCAGTTACAAGTTGTTCCATTCAGTTACATGTTGTTACATTCATTTCATTTCAATTCATTCAATTAACAACTCGATTAGAGGCAGTTAAACTCAATGAATTAATGGAGGGCACATATCTTCATTCTGGGAGTTAAGTATCAAGTGCCAACTTGGCGCCTAGTCTATGGGGGAACATGGTTGAAGATGAGACAGTGTTCTTAGTGTTAACAAGTTATTGAAGCATGCAAATATTCACTACCTCCTTTGTATGACTTAATTTGGCTTGGTATTAAAGTGTTATGCACTTTGCAAGACCAATACAGTGTTCCATTTGATCTCTCCTCTCTTGTGCTCTATGGTCAAGCAATATGCTATTGTGTTGTAATAATTCTCTGTCGATTATCAATCATACTCTAAGATTGTTTGTTGGGTTTTTTATCCTCCAAATTAGTGGAGGGTTTTCCCAGGGTATATATCCTGTGTTCTATGGTTTGATTTATTTATGTCTTTGGATTATTGATGAGATCTATCTGCATTGTAACTGTGGATTATAGTTTTAAAGTTCAAGTTTCTTCATATTTGCTCAAACACTAAATAGGTATCAGAGCAAGGGCATGCAAGAGCTTAGTTTTGTGCAAACACTCTAAGACTCTGTAGATCTTGAAGCATTGAGCAAGAGCTTGAAGCAATGGCATCAATATCTGTCTGACTGGAAGATCGACTCGAAGGAAGATCCAAACTTCAACACATTAAAGGAAAGGGTGTTAAGCATTTTTTAGGACCATGATCTATGTTTCTACGTGACCTCAGTGAGTGAGGAGTCTTTATCCAATGCAGGGCGAATTATAGAGCAAGTCAATATGCATCATTTTCGTCTCTTTTTAGGAGACAAATTTCATGGAGATGTTCTAATCAATATGTAAGGAGTCAGACAAAACGATTGAAAACCCACTTCCCAAATGGGATGATTTAGCTTATTCATTAGTGGAGTTCAAAAATTTGCAATTGTTTGAGAGATACGATTAGGTCTTTGAAGATGAAATTTTTAGAATTCGTGTTATGGTCATTTTTCCAAAATTGAATGAATTGGTTGAACAATCGAGGGATTTATGGATTGGATATTATCCTTCTGCAGTAGATCTTGTGTGTAATGTGATCCTAACTCATTCGAAGAATATGATGATGATCGTTGGAAGAAATTTTCCTGAATAAGAGCATTCACTCCAGGTTGCATGGGATCCATTTTCTCCATGCAGAGATTCACTACCTCTTGCATGCACTCAAATTTTCAAAGAGATCAAGATCGAGCGACTCCAACAATCTCTGCAAGGAAGAAGAGATCAAGATCAAGGGACTCCAACAATCTCCCCGATGAAGCAGAGATCAAGAGGGATGATGCAAAACAATAAAATATAAGTACTTGCATTTTTATTATATGTTATTTAGATCTATATGTTTTTGAATGTTTTCATTATAGACATATAGAGATTCGTATTCCTAAGATTAGGAATTGTGAACATATATGTTGATTGTCTTTCCTTTATTTTCAAATAAACAAAATTCATAAGATATGAATATAAACCATGCATGATTGTTTCATAAGATATGAACACAAAGCTGCATGATTGTTTCATAAGATATGAATGTTGGACTGCATGATTGTTTATAAAGATATAAATATAGAGTTGCATGATTGATTCATGAGATATGAATGTTATGATTGTTCATAAAGATATGAAAATAGAGTTGCATGATTATTCTCTTGGGTTCCATGATTATTTGATTATCATATGATTTTATAAAACAAGATTTTGTTTTAATCCAATCTATCTTCCTGGACTTGGAATCATGTTTAGTATATACATAGTTTTTTCTATCGTTATTGGCATGTTATCAATCTCATTATTACATATTTTGCAAGATGATATAGGACTAATATAAGGATGAAAAACTTCCTTCATAAGACATGAGATTTAGGGCTGCATGATTGCTTCATAAACTATGAACATAGGACTACATGATTGGCCAAATAGAGGGCTACATGCTTACCTCATGAGGTATGAACATGGGGTTGTATATTGTTTTCATAAAATGAATTTTTGGACTGGTATAAGACTGATATAGGGTTGTATATCAGTACAGAAGATTATAATAGGTTATGATAAATCGGTTGGTTAAGATCTGTACATAACTACATAAATTTTTATCAGTATATTGAGAGTATTTCATGTGAACAAAATTCATAAGTATGAAATGGTTCTAACCATTAGAATAATTTGTCTTGTTTGGGAAAAATTAATACGCCCTTACCTACAAGTAAAGAAGGACATGAATGTAGTGTCATTCCATTGGTTGAGCTTGAAAGAGAACAATTTGGGAGGTTCTTATGTAGCTTGGGAAGTAGACATAGTAACGGCTTAATTCTATTCTAATAGATGTGAAGACTCCTGAAGATATTCTATATTATTTACATTCATGTGACAAAAAAGAGATTCAGATATAGATGAGCATAAGTCTCTGTAATGGAGGACGCAGATTATGTTTCTCATATTCACATGGTGAGAGGGAGTATCTAGACTCACTAGCTCCTGAAAAACCAATGTATCTAGTTGATGTACCTCCTGTAAAAAGGAGACATGCACGATGCTCATAATTCAAAAGGAAGCTCAAGACAATATTCAAGAATCTTGTTATAATTCTTATGATTAGAGGTGTGGCAGTGACCAGATAAGTGTTATATTTTTATCATTTAAGCGATATGATCTTAGGATCTTATCTAAGAGAATAACAAGAACATCAATCAATCACAAGAGACAATGAACACAAATATTTTCCTCGGGGAAACCATAAAAGAGAAAACCACACAACTTCCTCATAGATAGAATCAGCACCAAAAGTAAAACCCAAAGATACAAAGATGATCTCCCGACAGCAGTAGTCTCTCTCTCTCTCTTGTCCCGGCTTCTTCTCTCTCTCTTAGTTAAATAAAGAGGCTCACTCTCTATTTATACTAATTCCCAACTTGATGTTAACTCACCAGGGCCGACTTCTCTAGGAGAGTCTAATAACCCTAGTGCCCCGCAACTGCAAGGACTTTAACCCTTGAACAATAAAGAGGATTACCCTCTATTACTTTACATGGCTTATTTACTTTATTGATTCTCCCGATAGGATCATCGGGGTATGACATGACACAATTACATCACTAATACTCCCAATAGGGACATTGGGGTATAATATACAAGTGAATACATTCCGAAGTTACAAATACATCAACACTCCCTCTTAAATAGGAAGGTATTCTCTCGACACAATTTATCAGAACAAGTCTTCTTCTATGGGTCATCACCGAATCATCATCAAGTCTGGATCATCCCTACATCATCATAAAGTGTAGATCACCACTGGATCATCATCAAGTCTAGATCATCATCACTACTTCCGCTATCTCGAACAAATGGTGCTATCTCTCAATTCTACTTATCACAGGAAGTTCTACAGAGCCAACCATTTTTCATGATGGTTGTAGGCCTAGCCTCCATGTAGGTATTCATCGTCTTCAACACTTATATATGACCATGGAATGAACCATGTTAGAAAGGCCTGCCCAACACTTACATCTAACCATGGGAGGAACACATCCAAGAACCATGCCAGAAAGGCACGCCCAACACTCACATATGACCATGGGAGGAACACATCCAAAACCCATGTCAGAAAGGCCCAATACTCACATCCCACCTCATCTTGTTAAAAAGGCTCTGCACTTACATACGACCTCATCTTGTCAGAAAGGCTCTGCACTTACATCCGACCTCATCTTGTCAGAAAGGCTCTGCACTTACATCTGACCTCATCTTGTCAAAAAGGATCCACACTTACATCCGACCTCATCTTGTCAGAAAGGCTATGCACTTACATTTGATCATGTGGGAACACATCCCGCAATCACATTAGAATGTCTCTGCACTTATATCTGATCATGTGGGAACACATATCGCAATCACATCATAATGGCTCTGCACTGATCATGTGGGAACACATCTCACAATCACATCAGAATGTCTCTACACTGATCGTGTGGGAACATGGCCCACAATCACATCAGAATGTCTCTGCACTGATTGTGTGGGGAAACATCCCACAATCACATCAGAATGTCTCTACACTGATCATGTGGGAACACATCCCACAATCAAATCAGATTGTCTCTCCACGGATCATGTGGGAACACATCCCACAATCACATCAGAATATCTCTGTACTTACATCTGAGCATGTGGAACCCATCCTTCCACCATGTCAGAAAGGCTAACGGACACATCAATTCCCTTTGGAGGGAACCTCAATCTGGAGAACACCAAGCTTCTCCTTGAAGTACTCAAAATTCACTGTAGCTAATGGTTTGGTCAACACATCAGCTATCTACTCATCTGTCACAACATATTGGAGCTTCACTGCTCCTCTCTACACCATATCCCTGATATAGTGATATTTGATCTCAATATGCTTCGAATTTTCATGGAACATTGGGTTCTTCGACAACTTCACACAACTCTAGTTATCGTAATATATATAAGTAGCATCCAGCTAGAGATCAAATAAGTCAGACAGAAGCTTTCTCAGCTACACTGCCTCGCAACTAGCCGAACAAGCTGCAACATACTCTGCTTCGGTTGTGCTCAATGCCACATAGGATTGCTTCCTGCTAAACCAGGAGATCACACCTGATCCCATACTGAAGCAACACCCTAAAGTGCTCTTCCTATCAATGGCACTACCTGCCCAATCTGAATCCACATAACCTTCCAGGTTAATATTCTGATATGCCTCATACTTGAGCCCATAATCAACTATACCCTTTAGGTACCTCAGAATATGCTTTGCAGCAATCAGGTGAACATGTCTCAGATCTGTTAGGAACTGGCTCAATGTGTTCACAGCAAAGCAAATATCTGGACTCATATTCGTCAGGTACATCAAGGACCCAATCATCTAATGATACATCATAGCATCGACCGACTCTGATGAAGCATCACTCAATCGCTTCATATTCGATGCCATAGGTGTGGTCATGGCCTTGCAGTCCATCATCCCGAATCTCTTCAGGATCTCGACCGCATACTTCCCTTGTCCTAGGGAGATTCCATCTACATTCTGCCACACCTCCATGTCTAAAAATTAATGCATCATACTCAAGTCCTTCATCTCGAACTCAACAGCCAGCTTCCTCTTTGTGTCAGCAATGAACCCATATGTACCTATTAAAAACAGGTCATCTACATACAGTAGGAGCATCACTAGGTTCCCTTCTTCAACCTTGTAGTAAAGGTTGGAATCTACTTTACTTTTGGTAAAGCCCAAACTAGTCAGGAAGCTGTCAATTCTACTGTACCATGTCCTGGGTACCTGTTTCAAACCGTACAGGGCTTTCTTAAATTTACACACATGAGTCTTCCTATCATGTGTTTGAAAGCCAAGTGGCTACTCCACATATACTTCCTCTTCTACTACACCATTCAAGAAGGCTATCTTGACATCCATCTGGTGTACTTTCCATTTCATTACTGCAGCTAAAGCAAGTACTGATATGATAGAAGTATATCTGGCTACAAGTGCAAAAGTCTCTTCATAATCTATCCCTTCTTTCTGGGAGAAGCCATGAGCCACAAATATTTCTTTATATTTCTCTATGCTACCATCTGCAGCATGCTTGATCTTATAGATCCATTTGGAAGTCACAACAAGGCTTTCCCTCTGGTCTTGGGACAACATCCCAAACATCATTCTTCATGATTGACTGATACTCCTTGATCATAGCATCCTTCCATTCTTTCTTCTCTGTCGCTTCTTCATAGTTGGAAGGTTCTTTATTGATGATGTCACATAATAGGGCTGCATATCCGTAGTAGGACCTAATTCTCTTCCTTTCTCTGTGCATTTCTTCTGAAGCTCCATATCTCTCTCCACCTTGGATAGCCTCTCGTACCCATGCAGGTTTCCTCTTGTGAGGACTCTTCTCCTGAGGTGGATAGATAGGTTCTTGAGGTTCTTCTATTTCTCGGTCTTCTTCTAGAATGCTTCATCCATGGTTGTATCTCGGATCCTGGGTATTTTAGTTTCTTCAGGATCTTCAACTGGTCTCTTCCTAGATTTTTTGTAAGTTGTGTCTTCATCAAATGTTACATCTCTGCTGATGTCAAACTTCTTGAATCCTGGGAAGTATATTCTGTAAGCCTTCAAGCTTTTAGAGTATCCCACAAATATACCCTTCTTTCCTGAAGGATCTAACTTTTTCCTCTTTTCTTTTGGAATGCGTATGTACACTAGACAGCCAAATATTCTGAGATGACTGACTTCTGGTTTCTTGCCGAAAAACACTTCTTCAGGTGTCTTGTTCTCGAGTACTATATGTGGAGTATGGTTATGTACATACACAGTTGTCCTGGCATCTTCTGCCCATAGATGCATAGGAAGATCTTGATCATGGAGCATTGCCTTTGTTGCTTCCATGATTGTTCTATTCTTCCTTTCTGCAACCCCATTCTATTGTGGATTATATGGAGTGTTCAACTCCCTCTTAATCCCTGAATCTCTGCATAATTCCTTGAATTCATTTGAAGTGAATGCTCTGCCATTGTTTGATCGAAAAATATTGATCTTCTTCTCTATGTGGTTTTCGATCAAGGCTTTGAATTCCTTGAAATTGTTGAATACTTCATCTTTGTTCTTCATGAAGTATATCCATTTCTTCCTAGAAAACTCATTAATGAAAGAAACATAGTATACATACCCGCTTAATGAACTCGATGACATTGGACCGCATACATCGGAGTGAATAATTTCCAATATTCCTTTAGCCTTTCTTTCACTACTTGGAAATGTCTTCTTTCTATTCTTTCCTTTCACACATCCCTTACATACTCCTTCATGTTTTGCCTGCATTTATGGAAGACCTTCAACAGCTTTTCTTGCAAGTGGTAGTGCCCTATAGTGCACATGTGCAAGCCTTCTATGCCAAATTTCATTTGGTTCTACTGAGTCATGAACCAAAGCTTGTTTTGGTTGGCCCTTTAATCTATATAGTCCTCCCTCGTGTTCTCCAATTACTACTGCATCGTCAATAGTCTTTCCTTTTGGCCATGTGAAAACTCGGCCATCTATAAATGCAACTCTTATGCCTTTTGCATCTAATCCAGAGATGGAGAGAAGGTTCTTCTTTAGTCCTGGTACAAATAGGACATCATTCATTTTCATAGACTTTCCAAATTCTAATTTGTAGGAGGATTCTCCATTACCTTTTATTGGATACTAGTAGTCATCCCCAAGTTTCACCTTGTGGGGTGATTCATGTTCTGATAGTTTCACAAAGGATTCCTTATATCCTGTCATGTGTTTGGAATCCCCACTGTAAATAAGCCAATCATGGCTTCCATGTGTGACAGTTCCCGTGAGGGCTGAGATCAACACATATTCTTCATCACTTGAAGAACCATCACTGTCTTGTTTGATTCTCTTATTGGAAGGCTCATCATCTTCTGCAGCATGAGCATGATGTCTTTTCTTGTCTCCCTTCCTCTTGTGAGATATATCTTTGTTTCTATTTGACAATCTCCTGTAAGGCGTCCTCTTTCATCACATGTATAGCAAATGAACTTAGACAAATCTTTGTTAGATTTTCTAGTGTTATTCTTCTGGCAAGAGTGCTTACCTCTGTGATGGTCTGTTCTGCTTTTCTTGGATTGTGCTGTGAGAGCTTGATCTTCACTTTCCATGTTTTCTTCTTGAGCTAATATTCGAGCTTCTTCTTGTGAGCACTCCTCCCATAGTCTGCTAAAGTTGACTAGCTTATTTCTGGCACAAATCCCTTGAATGAAAGAGTCCCATGCCCTAGGGAGACCATTCAAGGTGGTCATCACAATTTCTGCATTCTCTACTTCTTCATCTACAACTTCAAGCTTTTCCTTGATCTGAGAGACCCTTGTAAAGTAAGACTGGATGGTCTCTACATTCTGGATATTTACATTCTTCAATTGGTTTCTCAGAGTCATCATCTGGTTTATGTTCTTCCCTTCAAATAACTTGGTCATAGAATCAAACATCTCTTTAGGTGTCTTTAGGGAGGACACCTGACATATGAGATGATCCTTAAGTGAATCAGCAATAATCCTCTTAGCCATGACCAATTTCTTTTTGTGTAAATCCTTAGCCTCATCTCCCTCTGGAACTAGAACCTCTTCACTTATGTAGGAGTCCAATTCATTTTCTTCCAGGACCAGTGAGATTCTATACTTCCAAGCTCGGAATTTGTCAGCTCCCTCGAGATTTTCATCAAGCTTCGTGTGATGAGACATATTAACAGAGAACCTCAAATGGAAATGCAAAAGATTTAGATCTTACCAGGTTAAGATGTCGAAACTGGATCTGGAGTTGAATTTCTGCAGAGCTACTTTTCTGGTTCAGGAGCAGATTTAGGGTTTGAATTTCCCAGAGTTCTACCCAACGAAAAACTTTGATCTTGATCTCTAAACTTTGATTTTGGGGAGGAGATCAATCCAGGCTTGGGTTCACTCAAAAATTCCAGTTTTGTGGAAAGCCCTAATTTCCCGCAGTAGTGTCGGGTCAAAAATTGAAAATGCTCAGAATCAAATTCTGCTTCGACAGAAAGTTACGCCCTAGAGAGGAGAGTCAGCCTAGCCTCCTTTGCTGAAAATTTGTGGAGAGAGATCCAAAAAGTAGGAATCCCTAGCTTCATTAGCTACATAGTGTCTTCTTCTAAGGTTAGCTCTGATACCATGTTAGATTTTTAACATTTAAGCTATATGATCTTAGGATATTATCTGAGAGAATAACAAGCACAAAAATCAATCACAAGAGACAATGAACACAAAGATTTTGCTCGGGGACACCATAAAGGAGAAAACCCTGCAACTTCCTCAGAGATAGAATCAACACAAAAAGTAAAACCCAAAGATACAAATATGATCTCCTGACAGCAGTAGTGTCTCTCTCTCTTGTCCCAATGTATTTTCTCTCTCTCAGTTATGCGCTACAACTGAGTGTGTGTGTGTCTATACGATAAATAGAGAGGCTCACTCTCTATTTATACTAATTCCCAACTTGACATTAACTCACCAAGGCTGACTTCTCTAGGAGAGTCTAACGACCCTAGTGCCCCGCAACTGTGGGTACTTTAACCCTTGAACAATAAGGAGGGTTACCCTCTATGACTTTACATGACTTGTTTACTTTATTGATTCTATTGATAGGATCATCGGGGTAAGACATGACACAATTACATCACTGATACTCCCAATAGGGACATTGGGGTATAATATACAAGTGAATACATTCCAAAGTTACAAATACATCAACAATAAGATTTTCCTTAGTTAAGGAAAATGTGCAGCAGAGATCCTGAAGAGTTTCAGGATGATGGACTATACATCCATGGCCACACATATAAAGATAAATCTGAAAGTTTATAATTCTTATTTCATATTAGGAGGATCTCAAGTTAGTTGAAATGTATTTGGTTAGTCACAGGTCCCAATATATGTTATATGCTTTAAAATCTATACATAAACATGTATATAGCATGTGTTGTCGTACCTACTTGGTATAGGTGTATGTGGACTCGCATATGTCTTGGTCAATGAAATAGAGTTTCAAAGAAATATGAAATCTAACTAGTATATTGATTGAGGAAATACCACATATGTTGCTCTAGATAGAGCATGTTGAAAAGAAGTAAAGCTTTATGAGGTTTCTAGTAAGTTATATTCGAGACATGGTACATATCCACATATGAGGAGCATTGCCAACATTCTTACTAAGCCTTTGTCCAGGATAAGCTTGGTATAGTACATAAAAACTCCTCTAGTTGAAGAGGAGTATTGATGTGTCTTGAGGGGTAGTAGCAAATAAAGTCCCCATCAATTAGTCATGGTACATGACTCAGGAAGCCAGGGGATGTGATATCTTGTGGAGAGAATCCACATGAGCAGAGACATAGTCAAAGTCTCAGAGACTATTAATACTCAAGAAGAGTTATAGTTTGGACTGTTATATAACAGTTAAACCTCTCAAAGAGGTAGTTGTGGTGTTCCAATATAAAGAGAAGGATCACTGATAAAGTGATCATTACTTGAATAAAATCACAGAGAATGGAAAGCTCACAAAGAACTTTTTTAGATAGGAAAAGATTCAACAAGTCAACAAATGTTGAAGAGTAAAAGAAAAGATACGGTTTTCTATCTGCATGTTATTGATGGCTCCCTGTTTTGTCCACATTCTTCCTATACATCAAATAAGGAACCAAGTCTTTTAATTGAATTTCTTCATGTTTATCGTCTATATAAGCATCATTTGCATAAGTTTGAAGGTTATTCCATGAAGTTTATAACAATGTATATTATTACTATTATTCCATCTCATTTTATTCATTTTAAAATATTTCATCGAATGAATAATTATTTGGAATATAGATCTTTGGTTATTATGTAGATCTCTCACGCTAGTCCTGCACCTAATCCAGTACCCGATCTGGTACCCAATCCGGCACCTAATCCTACACCCAAACCGACACTTGTTCCTGCACTGTTACGAATGAGAATCATTGATTCTAATACTTCCGGATCTCTTCAATCAATTTGGCAACATGGGTTTTCTTTCTAGATGTCCCAATATGGATTTTTACCTATCATATCTCACCTAGAACCTTTCAAATGTGAACAACTCACAATTTAAAGATTCTATAAAAAACGCCATCTCTCGAGGAAGCAAACTTCAAGCTTCATTTCTGAGCAATCTATGACGAATTTGGTAAAACCGATCAAAACCCACTTCATAAATGGCCCCATTTACCCATACACGTGGGCAATATTCAATATTTTTGAACGAATTTGGAGAAATCCTTTCCAGGATAGACATGACTTTCCTAGATTTGGTGTTGGTGGTTTTCTGGGTGGTTGAACGAATTTTTGATTTTCGGGGATGGATCTTATCCATCTATCCATGAATTCATGTATAAATAAAACCTCAGAAGGCTGAGGAAGGGAACGCTTATGCTGGATACTTGTTTCAGAATATTTTCAAACTGATAATGCAATTATATTGTGGTTTTGGTATGGTTCTGTGGTATTTTTATGGAAGCATAGTTGAAACAATGGATTGAATGTTTTAAAGAGATGATCTAAATGTTATTGATGCTTTGAATATGGAATTTTCATTGAGGCATCTTTAGGCTATCTGCCTCGAGTGGTAAGGGCCCACCTCATGAGGTAGTATAGTCTTCAAATTTTAATTATGTAGATTACAACGTTGTTTTTAATTATTACAGATTGTTTAATTAGTGATTTTAACTGTGTTAAAAGTTTTAGAGTTGTGTTTAAGAATTCATACATAAATTGTTTAATAGAATGGTAGTATAAGGTAATCATTAATAGTAGATACATGCACAGAAATTTGTTTAAAATTTCATAGGAGTTCATTTTCATTTTACAGAATTCAATTCAGTTGTATAGGGTTTGTTTTAATAAATTACGTTTCTTTTAGTTTAGTAGAGTTATGTTAAAACATGTGGAGTTAGTTTAAATTTTGTAGAATTTACATTTAATTGCATAGTTTTATTTGAATTGGATATAGTTTAATTGTAAATAAATTTGATAACTGTTTCATTCTAGTATAATATAATTTGAAATAGGAATCCTTCAAATGGTAAATGGAGTGATTTGTCCGTAAATTTAATTGATTAATAAACAGAAAGATAGATAGAAGAACAATGATTATTTTTCATATTAATGACTAGATGCTTTAAAGGTTTATGGATTTCGTGCGAATAGAATTATATCGACATATACAATGGCTAGAGTACTCTGCACAAATCAAAATCCATCTGAATCAGTTCAAACAATAATGACAAACGATATAAGCAGAGATGAAATGAACTTGGTTTTAATTGGATCAATCATAATACAGGTTACAGTAACTCAATCTGAGATAAATTGTTTGAATGAACAAATCTAGAATAAATTCTTAGTGAATAAGATAGAGAAGTCGTAACATGTAGTTTAAGATTCATTTTGCATATCTTTTACTTTTGTAGATTGTAGATTAAATTGTTCTTTTCTTTTTAATTAGATTTGGAATTTGAAAATATACGTTTTAGATAATGGCTAACTCTGGTGTTCAGTACTAGTTTTGTACCTGACTTCTATGTTTTATACCACTCTATGTTTTCCCTTTGTTTTGTACTAATTTTGGCAATATTTTGTACTCGTTTTGAACATCACCTGTGTAGAGTAAATTTGGATTTCATAGATTTCATAGATTCAATTTGCACTCAATGCACCTTATTTCTTAGTCGAGGATGATTTAGTTTTGATTACTTTGTCATAGATTCATTTCATTTCCCTCAACTTTATGCTTTCCTATATTTAAATTTAATTTTAGTCGTGTGCATTTTTTTTCTTTTCAAATATTTGATTAGGCTAGATTACGCCCTGATCCTGCACATATTGTGCTTGCACCTCTAAGTCTATGATTTCCTCGGTCGATAATTTAATGTTCGGTTATTAGTGTGTATATCTTTACTGACATTTATTACACATCTGTTGTATAATGTTGTGTGCGATGGGTTTTTTTATAACTCAAATGGATTATTTTTTATTATTTTTTTTTGGAAAATTACAGGATTGGTTGGGATATTGCCTAATCAACCGATTACACAAAGAGCAGAAAGTATACTTCGAGCAAGTCAAAATTTGTATAGAGATCTTGATTTTGAAAATGCTTCATGACAGATCACACCATGGTGAACCTCGATTAAGGTAGCGGATGAAATGAGCTGGATTCTCCATTGATGCTAAGACTTCCTTGTTACAATAGGCAGGATTTATTTGTCAGATAATATGCTTGTTTATTTAACTCTCGCAGAATATGGAAAGAAGCAACACTGTCAAAAGCTTTCAGTGTATTTCGAATTCGCTGCAGGGATTTATTCAATAAAGGATTACAAAAATGATATTCAGAATTTAAGAAATTGATCAGCAACTCTGAGTCTTTGAATATTTGGATTGTCTTATATCCAATATCCTTTTCTATTTAACATGCCTTAAGAAGACTTTAGCATTCTTCTTGATTGTTCAAACTTTTTCCTAGATCCCAGCTGAAACAAGTTTCAATCGATCTGTTCGGAGATAGAATCAATCCACCTACACCAGCAATCCTAGAATTCCCCTTGGACGCTCCGTCAAAGAATATAGTGGTTGTAGCGTTCCTCTTCCACCACGTGGAAAAAAAATGATGCATTGTCTCGCAAACGCCAGGAAGGAAGAGACACCGGTTTTCTGATCATTGCCCTCCCATCGCCAATCAAACAGGATCTTATCCATGCAGATGCTTCTAGAGATAGAGAGGAGACTGAAACCAATTTTCCAGCTGATTCCAAAATGAGAGCTTTCACTTTAGCCACCATGATAACTAGATTCGAAGTCTTGTTATTGAATACCCAATCATTTCTAGCTAACCACACCTTCCACCATATGCATTTTGTCACGGATTGCCAAATTTTGTTCCAATCTGCTTTTTTATTTCTTTTACTAGGATTCTGGTATTTCTAGGAGTTGAAGAAAGGGACGATTGCGATTTGAGAAGGAACAAAGCCATTCAAACCTTGAAAGACCCGTTCCCACATGGTTTGAGTGAAAATACAATCAATAAAAATGTGGTCTGATGTTTCAGAGGAAGAGTTGCAGAAGCAGCATCTGAATGACCCATTGAACCCAAGTTTATTCAAATTTTCTCTACTTAGAACCCTTTTATGCATGAGTAACCAAGGGAAGAAATTCACCTTGGGAAGACTGAATGGTGACCAAACAGCTTTCCAAAGCGCAGGAGACAAAAATGAGGCTTGAGGAGGTTGTAAAGCAGTGAATCCTTGTGCAGCTGTGTAGATACCTGAACATCCCCACCCCCATTTGTCCTTATAGGAATGATGAACTAGAGGTAATCCTGAGAGCCTTATTATTGGAAAATTCTTTTGAGGGAGAAGGGGTTCTGGAAACTTCGGGAATGACCAACCTATCCAATTCCCAGATATATCCCAAGAATAGATGTTTGCAAGTCGAAGAAGGCCTTTGTTGACTAACCATAACTTGATCTCATTTAGTTTAAGGAAGATAGAGGGGGAGTCCCTAGGATGTTGTCTTCCCACAGTAAGGTCCTCGCCCCATTTCCAGGAACTCTGTAAAGTTGTTGTTGAATGTGGTCTATTCCTCTTCTACATTAATTCCATATTGTTGTGCCTATAGGTGTATTTTCTGTTTTTAAATTTCTCAAAGAACCTCCCTTAAGATATTTCATCCAAAAAATCTTGCTTACCAAATTTTTTTAATCTGCAAACAACTACCATATGATTTTCCCTCCCAGAGCCAGATTTGCCAAGCTAGGATCACGAATCTGCAATCCACCTTCCATAATTGGTATTTTGAGAATATCTCAGCTTACCAGATGCAACTTGGTTTGATTTCCTTTGCCACCATTCCAAAGAAAGTCCCAAAGAAGCTTGGAAATATGAGACATGATAGACTTGGGAGGAAGCAACAGAGAGGATTGGAAGATGGGAAGGGCTGAAAGGACAAACTTTATCAAAACCAACTTTCCAGCCTTTGTTAACATGTCCACCCCATGATGTTATTTTGGCTTTTATCTTAGTTATAACTTCAAGCCAAAGTGAAGGAGGACTTGGTACCAAGTTTAATGGAAGTCCCAGATATTTGATCTTGTCCCACTTATCAAAACCAGGGAAACCCAAGGAATGAGCTATTCGAAGGATTGACGGATGATCTACATTCCAACCATAGACAACACTTTTTTTTGTTGATCAGAGCTCCTGAAATTAAGCAGAAATTTTGAAGTAATTCATTGAAGGCCCGAGCTATCTTTAATGAGGCCCCTCTTAAAAGGAGAGAATCATCCACAAAGAGGGCATGATTTATAGGGTCAACTCCCCTTGTTGTCTTAATGCCTGGAATAGAACCTTCTTCCATTTCTACTGTAAGATTTATGCTTAGGAATTCGGCCAGCAAGATATAGAGGAAAGGTGACAGAGGGCATCCTTGATGGAGTCCTATTGTAGCTTGGAAAAAATATGATGGTTTACCATTGACAAGGGGCGCTATCCAGGGCCTATCTTTGTAAGCTTTTATCAAGCTAACAAACTCAACACTAAAATCAAAAGAGAGAAGGACTTTATAGAGAAAGGAAAGGTTAACACAATCGAAGGCATTTTTCATATCCAGCTTGATTAACATTCATTTCTCCTTCCTTTGGAACCTGGAGTGAAGATCTTCTTGCACTTGCATCGCATTGTCTACTAGATGCCTTCCTTTTACAAAACCTCCCTGGAGAGGAGAAATCAGATTCCCCAACAAAGGCTTGAGTCTATTAGCTAAGAGTTTGGCCGGGAGCTTGTATGAGGCATTACAAAGTGAGATAGGCCAAAACCTGTCAAAATTTTATGGATTAACTTCCTTTGGAATTAAAGCAAGGAAATTAGAATTAGTACACCCTCCCACTTTAGCTTTTTTATGAAAGGTTGACACCATGCGAAGCATATATGTTTTTATAACTTTACATCAAACTCTGTAAAAATGGAATGAGAAACCATCCATCCTAGGGGCTTTATCCGACAACATTGCCCAGACGACATACACTATTTCTTTTTCAAAGAAAGGATTAATTAAGCTAGCGTTTAACTCTGTACTAACAAGAGAAGTGATGTTAAACAAAAAATCAGCGGTCACATTCATCATCAGAGATGCCATCCTCCTAAAGCAAATGCTGAAAATGCCTTCATGCAGCCTGCTTTAATTGATCATGAACTTTAATGACTTCCCCCTCACTTGAGGAGATTTCCAAAATGTGATGGCGAGAAAGTCTAGCTCTGCATTGTCTATGGAAGAAAGTGGTATATTTATCTCCCGCTTGCAACCAAAGGCAACGAGGCTTAAGATGAAGATACATTTTTCCTGGTGAAAAGAGTGGAAGGATTTTAGTTAAGTTGGTTGTTCAATAATGAGTTGTGATTTGGTAATTTATGTTTCCTCCATTCCTAGCCAAATCTCTGCTAACGCCTGCACTTTCTCTTTCGTGCAATTTTTGCGCAATTTTTCAAGGCATACTTAGTATACTAGAGTTTCTACTCCAAAACATAAGTGGGGGATCCTTCTACAAACTGATCCCAAGCTTGTGTCATTGTTTCCTAGAAAACATCTCTCTCAATCCAAAGAGGAGTGAAACAAAATGGAATAGGGCCTAGATCTTCCTCTTCTTCAAAAAACAGGAAAATATGATGGTGATCTAATGTTAATTTGGGAAGAATTTAGGATGAGATTATGAATTTCCCCTCCATCAAAGAACTTTGAACCATAAACCTATCTAGACGGCAACCCCTACTCTATTATTGGACCAAGTGTAACAACATTTCTTAGGTTTGAAGTCAAGAAGGTCCCAAGCATGGATCAAAGACTCCACTGAATCATGAAAAAGATCTTTACCCTGAACCCCACCTTTTTTCTCTTTAGGTTCTAAAACTATATTGAGATCCCATGCCACTATGATATTTGTGGGAGAGTGTATTTCTAAGAAATTTGACACATAATTACAACAGTCCTTTTTTTCCTTAAAGTTTATTGGGACATAAAGATGGAAAAGTGTCGTGGAAATCTTACTTGATATATGTTGAAGTTTTGTATAAATCCAGTGTTGGGTTGCAAATGAGCCTTTTAGAAGAAACTTGTCCTCGAACCATAAGGTTGCGAGGCCCCCAAAAGTACCTCGCGCACTGATCGCCCTGCCTGCATTATTTTTCCACTTTGTTCTGCTTGAGGATAAAAGAAATTCCTCTTCTATCTTTGACTTTTGGAGCAAGAGAATATCATAAGGTTCCATTCTTAATAAATATTTAACCGCTTCTGCTTTGGTTGGATTCCCCAAACCCCTACAATTCCATGAGACGATCTGCATTATTTACCCAAGAAAGAGGGAGATAATACTCCCTTTGGGGGTATATTTCACCTACTTCTTCCTATTAACATTTCAATTGTAGACTGACTTCCCTGCATCTTTAATCTCTCCTCCTCTTCTTCTCTAACCTCCTTTCGAGACTTCCTACCTTCCTTTTTGGCAATTTGCTCAATAGAATCTTCAGAAGAAGAACCAGAGCTGTCTACCAGTTTCTTCTTGATAATTTCTGCATAAGAGGGAGAAGGAGTAGCGCCTGTTGGTGTATCATGTTTTTCCCGCAAGATTGCATCTATACAAGGAATTTATGGGGTTGTTGTTCCAGATTGTTCCCATGGCCCAGTATTTACTTCAAATTATTCTTCCTTCATAATCGAACGCTGCACTTAGCCCTCTTCAAGAACAAGTGGATTATGATCTTCAAAAGAGCTTAGTACAACAAAATGGTTTGATGAAACGATGAGTTTTTCTGCAGCTTGAGTTTTAGGGAGTCTCTTCCCATCAGGAACAACTCCATTCCCTGTATTTTCTCCTTTACCTTTTATTTTATTATCATGTTTGGAAGTACCTCCTTTCTGAACTTGAGTCCACTGATCAACCTTCTCTTTTTCACGATCTTCCTTTGTTTTTTTCTTACAATTTTATGCAAAATGACCATAACCATGGAAATGACGGCACTTGAAAGGAAGTTGTTCGTAATCGAACTCCTGGATTTGTGACCATTCAACTACTTTTAACTTGATTGCCTCAAGGAACCCTATCTCCAAATCTACTTCAACACATATTCTTGCACACGAATATTGTTCTTTCCTTTCTGCCCTGTCGATATATTTTCCTAGCTTATTCCCTATGGTTTCTAGAGATTATGAATTCCAACAATGTAAAGGTAAGTGTGGAATCCTTACCCAGATAGGAACAGCTGAAAAAACGTCCTAGGTAGGATCGAAATCCGGAGTCCACTTATTCATATAGAGCCCTTGAGGGCCCATGAAATATGGACCATTTCGAAAAATGAGATCACGATCTTCAACTGAATCAAAGACAAATACATAGTAACATCTGCCAACTAGATGGTTTCGAATTCCTTCAAAAACTAGAGGCCTCCAATTTCACTGAACCCATCCATCTATTGCCTTAGGAGAATGCCAGAGACCCGTAAATTGTCCAATGAGCCCATGCTCAAGTAGATTCAATGCAGTGCGACAAGGTCGTTCAGCGGGAAACTCAACAGAGGGAATACTGTCTGCTTTCTTCACAAATTTCAGCATATTTGGACTACCTTTCCTCTAGTTCAAAACTGAATTTTGTGCGAGGTGGCCAGTAGTACAGGGCTAAGTGTTGTGCAAGATGGATCGTCTTTGTTGGAGGGAGGATTGCATAAGTACCTAGGAGGTGGTGACGATTACGGTGGATTGATTTATGCAGATTCCTGTTTCCCGCCACGTTTAACTTCCTCGAGGCACCCGCATCCAGGGTGGTCATGTCCTTGGCTGCAATGTTGATACAATCCAACCAAAGATCAGGGGGTGTATACAAGTTGCTATCTATGTCATAAATATGGGATTGTGAGAGCACTCCCTCATTGGAAATTATGTATGCCAGGTTGTTGCATTTGCGCTTTACATGATGGAATGTGATTGAGGTTGCGTTGTTGAGTTCGTTGGTGAGAAGTTGAAGGAGGAGATCCAGTCGCCAACTTAGAGCAAGTTTGGAGGCAGTAGTCATGTTCTGAATTTTGGTGGTAAGAGAAATGATAAGTTTCGAATCTCCCTCCAAGATTAAGGGGAAGAGATTCTAGCATGTAGTTTTCTATATCCCAGATAAAAGTGCCATAAGCTCAGTTGTGTTGTTGTTATTGATTCCCATCTATACGTAGAAGATTCTGTTTATCTGGCCCTTTGGATCTTTGAAAACGCCACCAAATCTTGCCAATCCTGGGTTCTCCTTTGAGGCCCCGTCAAAATTGCATTTGAATAAACCTGTCAGGGGTGGGATCTAAGCATCAGGGCTACTGGGAAAATGCGTTCATGCGGAGGCCTAGTCATCAAAAGAGTTAGATTGAAATCCCAATCTTTCAGGGTGATGTATTTGACGGGGTTGTTAGTGAGATCTTCCTTCGTCCAAGGATGAAGAGAAAGGGTTTCTAGAATATTCTGATGGAAGGTGTTCGAGATCAAGTGCGACAGGCGAGAGTGATTATTGAAGATGCGGTGATTTCTTTCTTTCCAAATTTCCTAAAGAAGAAATCCAGGTATGAGCTACCAGAGTAAGTTGAGCAGGGGGTTTTGAAAGGAGTGATCAGTCCATCTAACCAGAGTTTTGGCTATATTTCATTAAGTTATTTGCGATCTACGACACAATGTTTTTCCTTTGTCCCACAATAAGTTAGACAAAGGGGAAAGATCAAAAATTTGATCTATAGTTTCGTCCTGCTTGTAACACATGGCACATTAGGAATGTCCTATGAATCCTCTCTTTATTATGTTGTCCCACGTCAAATTTCTTTTATGTCTTAAAATACAAAGGAAGGTGTGGATCTTCAACCAAGTCTTGAGGCTCGATATTTTGTTCAAATTGGAGTTCTGATGATTAGCGCCAGAGAGAACTATGAGGTGGTAGGATTCCTTCATGGGGAATGTGCCTTTGGGTTCATGCCCCCATCTGAGGATGTATTTTCTAGCCGCTTTCTTGATTTTATGATTCTTGAGATCCTTCAGAATTGCGCGAAGTATATCCATGGTTATTTGCATCGGTCATCTGTGCAAATATTTCCAAGTATAGAACCTGGAAGTAGGGTTGTAGAGCCAGAAATCGGAGATAGAAATATGATTATTGTTTTGAAAAAACTATTGCATCTCCTGGGTTTGGAAGATACTGGAAATACTGGGAAGTTGTTGCCAGGACTCATTCCAGAAGTGCATTGTAGACTCGTCCCTTAATTCCCAGAAGTTTTGTTTCTGGATAATGTCTTTTTGTTGGTTGGTAACATTCCAGATAAGAGATCCCCAAGGGTTAAGTGAGAACCTTATGAGATCCTGTGTATCCCATCCTTCAGCATACTAGAGATTCCAAAGTCGATCCCACGGTTTGAAGTTGCAAGAGACCCAGTTCCACCAAATCTTAGCACTCAGGATTTTATTACTGATCCATGGATTCCTGAGTGCAAGGCCTCCGATAGATTTTGGTAGACAGACCTTGTCCCATTTTACTAGGGCCCATTTGGGATGGTTCTTATCCCCCCCCAAGAGGAAAGTGCGTTGAAGGGTTCCAATTGTTTTTAGGACCCATTGAGGAGAACCTAAAATATAGAAGACATAGAGTGACATGGATTGAAGGACAACTTTGACTAGGATGAGCCTACCATCCAGGTTGACAGAGCGGTAAGTCCAAGAAGAAAGTTTGACAACAAAGTTCTCTAGGAGATCTCTCCAAGAGGGGTGCTTGAATGTTGAAGATAGTAGGGGAGTCCCTATATATTTAGAGGGTAAGGTCAAGATGGTGAACCCTAAAATTCACGAAATATTTCTTTGAGTGATAATAGGCATGTTAAAGAAGTAGATTTGGGATTTGTCCTTGTTGATGGTGGTACCGGAGGCTTTGGAGAAGGTTTCAAGAGTTTTATGTATAGATCGGGATCCTTGAACAAAGGGGTGCCCCATGAGGAGGTTTTCATCAACAAATTGTTTATGAGAGATTGGAGGACTGCCATGAATGGATAGGCCTCTTAACGCTCCTATGGCAAGGTTTCGCTTTAACATTCTACCAAGACCTTCAACGATGAGTATAAAAAGGAAGGGGGAGAGAGGATCCACTTGTCTGATGCCTCTAGAGGGGGTGAACAAAGCAGATGGGGAACCGTTGATCCGAATGGAGAAGATGGGCGTGGATATATATGAGAGAAAGAACCCTTCTAGTCTAAGAGTGGCAAAACCCAAATGCAAGAAGAATTTTTTCAATGTACTGTGAGTTTAATTTGTCAAAAGCTTTGGAGAGGTCGAGTTTGAGAAGCATTTCGGGATTTTTTAGAATTTTGAGAGAATGTATTACTTCGTGGGATATAAACCCATCAAGGATTCTTCTTCCTTCTACATAATCAGTTTGCTGAGGGGAAATGAGAATTGGGAGTAAGGGTTTGAGACAATTAGCAATGACCTTGGAAATGAGTTTATAAATAACCTTGCAAAGAGCGATAGGGTGGAACTTACCAAGCGAGGTAGCATTTTCTTCCTTGGGTATTAAGGTGAGGAGGGTGGCATTGATGGCTGGTAAGACCCAATTCTTTTGGCATGAATTTTCCACAAGGTCACAGACCTCAAATTTTAGAAAGCTCCGACGGTAGTGAAAGAAATTGACCGTGAAGCAATCCAGACCGAGAGATTTGTCCTTTTGTGTTTGGGTAAAGGCATCTTCCACTTCTTTTTCTTCAATGAATCGCATTAGTGCTTTACTGTGATCCTTCATTATAAGAGAGGGGATTGTCTCCAGGACTTTCGAAATTGCCTCAAATCTCTGGTTTTCCGATTCAGAGAGGATATTTTTGTAGAAGGTGATGAGTTCTTTCTCTATATCTTCCCTAGTTTCGATCTGCTTTCCCGTATCTAACTTGAGCCCGGCGATCCTGTTGTGCCTCTGGTGTTGGATGGTGGATATATGGAAGAAGCCAATGTTTCTTTCTCCATCTTTCTACCATGAGACTCTAGACTTTTGATTCTAGAGGATTTCCTCATGATTGCATCTCTCCTCTAACTGGGAAGAAAGTGAGATTTCACAACGATTCTTGTCCTCCATTCTTCCTTCAGTGATACAACTTCGCTGCAACTCCTCCAGTTCTTTTTCCAAGTGGGATTTTGGAGTGAAAGATGTTTCCAAAGGTTTACTTATTCCATTTCTTCAGATGGTCCTTGAGAAGTTTGAGTTTTTGTTGAAAGATATACATTTTATATCTCCTTGTGATCTGCAGTTCGAACCACCAATTTTGCATATAATTTAAAAAAATTAGGACAAGTGAGCCTGAATTTTTCAAACTTGAAAGGACGTCATGATGAAGTGCCATCGTTGTGCCAAACAAGACAAATAGGCCAATGGTCAGAACCAACCGAACGTAGAATAGTAGCTTCGGCCGATCCCACTGAAGTTACAATGGTGTCAGAGAAAAGAAACCTGTCCAATCTTAAGGCAATTTGCTTCAACCCCCCCTCCTGTTATTCTAGGTGAAGAGTCCATTGGGGGTTTCAAGATCCACCAGATTACAATTCTCTGCTAATTCTTTAAAGCTCAAGTCCTCCCACGAGAGGATGGGGCGACCTCCATTATTATCCCTTAGTGAGGTGATCATATTGAAATCTCCTCCTATGATCCAAGATTGAGAGGTGTTAGTTTGCAGACTCCTCTGTAGGTAATCCAATGGGTCGGATTTTGACTCCAGTGTTTGAGGACCGTAAACATTCATCAACTACCTCCTACAACTTGTTCCAATTAGGTGATAGGAGGCCGAAAATTTAGACCTTGAGGTACAACCTCCGTTGTAAGTCAGAGCAATAATCGCCAATGTAACATCATGTAATATGTACTTGTAGTCTCTCTAGGAGAAGTGGGCCCCATGTGAGATCACATGTAGGCTTGAATGTTATATTTGGTCAATGACTTAAAAGGGTCTAAATAGGGAGGTGCACTCCCTCATTTATACACACCTAACACACTCTCAAGTGTGCATGAGAGAGAGAGAGAGTCAGAGGAGGAGAGATAGATAGTTGCTAAATACTTCTTATTACTGCTTTTGATCATCTTACTATTTTGAAGAAGTTTGCGGGGTTTTCTCCTTTATGGTTTCCCCGGTGAAAATATGTGTGTCTCGTGTATCGTTTATATCTTATGCATCTTGTTGTACTTGTTATTCTTTCAAACAAAGATCCTAGATAATCTAGTCAGATATTAAGAAAAACTAACATGGTATCAGAGCCTGTCTGAAAGAAAGCACTGTGCAGCTGTAGAAACTAGGGATTCCTAGTTGAAGGTGTTCTCTCCACAGATCATCAAGCAAAGAGGGCTAGGATAACTCGCCTCACTTAGGCTCATCTTTTGGTGGTAGTAGTTTCTGAATCAGAGAATTTTCAATTTTTAGTTGCAACTGTTGCCAGGAGGAACTAGGGAATAAAAAATCGAGGGCTTCCCACCTTAGTTTTCATAAAGTGACCTAGATGAGAAACTTGCCTTAAGGAGGTGTATCTTTCTGTCCAAATACAATTCCCAAACTCTAATCTTGAAAAATTAGGGTTTCTCTAACAAACCCTAGGTCAACCTGCTCCGGAACCTGGTAGGACACCTCAAATCAGTAAGATCCAAATATTTACTATTTCCATTTGAGGTTCTCATTTTGAAAATATGAATTACCATACTCAGCTTGAGGAAAAGATGTTTGAAGGAAAGAAGATCAATCAGAAGATGACTTTGAGGAACCAGCTGAAGAATTTGAAGATATAGAACTCCAAGACTACACAATCCTACTTCATAAGGGTTGCTCAAATCAAAGAACAACTTGAAACAATTGAAGAAAATGTCGAAGAAGGAGAAATTATAATGACTACCCTGAATGGTCTCCCTAGATCATGGGACTCATTCATTCAAGGGATTTGTCCAAGAAGGAAGTTGATATCTTTCAACAGACTTCAAGAAGAATGTGCACAAGAAGAAGCTAGAATTGTGACAAGAGAATAAAAGATGGGAGCAACTCATGATCAAGCTCTTACACTCTACACTAGGAAGAATTTAAAGAAGAAGGAGAAGAAGGAGAACTTTCATCACAACAAGAGGAAAGACAAGAAACTGAAGAAGACCAAAATATATCTTTCAAATGTTCAATGTTATACTTGTGATGAAAAGGGACGCTTGGCAAGAGATTGTCCCATCCAGAAAAGGAGACACCATGCTCATATTGTTGAAGATGATGAACCAACAAACAAAAGATTCAAACGAGAGAAGAATGATTCGGATGAAGTGTATGTGCTAATATCAACACTTACTGGCACTATCACACACGAAATCAATGATTGGCTCGTGGATAGTGGAGCTTCGAAACACATGACGAGATACAAAGATTTGCCAATATGTCTGAACATGAGTCACCTCACAAGGTGAAACTTGGGGATGATTATCAATACCCCATAAAAGGGAGTGGCAAAGCTTCATACAAGCTTGAATCTAAGAAATCCTTAAAGATGAAGGATGTGCTATATGTTCCAGGATTGAAGAATAATCTTCTCTCCATATCTACACTAGATGTAAAAGGAATTAGGGTTACATTTGTCAATGGCCACATTCTTATGTGGCCCAGAGGAAAGACAAAAGAGGAGCAACAGTGATTGGAGAAGAAGACAGAGGCTTGTACAAGTTGAAGGGAAAGCCTAAACAAGCATTAGATCATGAATCAATTGAACCAAATGAACTGTGTCATAGAAGGATTGCACATGTGCACTAGAGCACTATCGATGGCAAGAAAAGCAGTTTCAGGATTGCCAAAGATCCAGGCAAAGCATGAGGGCATTTCCAAAGGATGTGCAAAAGGAAAGAATGCAAAGAATACATTTCCCAATAGTGAGATCAAGGATAAAGGAATATTGGAGATAGTACACTCAGATGTATGTGGATCCATGTCTTCTAGCTCATTAAGCGAGTATGTGTACTATGTGTCCTTTATAAATGATTTCTCATGTAAGACTTGGTTATATTTCTTGAAAGAGAAAAGTGAAGTTTTCAGTAAGTTCAAGGAATATAAAGCCTTGGTCAACAACCAAACATATAGGTAGATTAAGATTATACGGTTAGATAATGGCAGCGAGTTCACTTCGGAAGAATTCAAGGAACTCCGTAGAGAATCTAGGATTAAGAGGGAGTTGAGCACTCCATACAATCATTAGCAAAATGGGGTTGCAGAACGAAAGAACCGAACCATAATGGGAGCAGCGAAAGCAATGTTGCTTGACCAGGATATTCCTATGCACCTTTGGGCGGAGGCAGCAAGAACAATTATGTATGTACAAAACTGTACTCCTCATAGAGTACTTGACAACAAGACTCTTAAAGAGGCTTTCTTAGGAGTGAAACCCGAAGTCAGTCATTTGAGAATATTTGGTTTCTCGCTATACATACAGGTCCCAACGGAGAAAAAGGACCAAGTTTGATCCTTTTGAGAGGAAGGGTGTATTCATAGGATACAGTGATACATTAAAGGCCTACCAAAATACTTCCCAGGATTCAAAAATATCGACATCAGTAGAGATGTAACCTTTGATGAAGACTCGGCATACTTCAAATCTAGAAGGAATCTTATCCAGGAAATCGAGGAACCTGAAGAGACGAGAGTCTAAGACATGGAAATTGGAGAAGCAATTCAAAAATACCTTGAATATCACAACATGACAGAACAACAAGAGCCGATAGAGACATTCCTTGAGAAGGACTCCTACAAGAGGAAACCAACATGGGCACGGGAGCTCTTACGAGAAGTTGAAAGATATGGCTCTCTAGAGGGAACACATAGAGGGAAATGCCCTACAATAGCTATGTGGCCCTGTTGTGTGACATCATTGATAAAGAACCTTCCACTTATGAAGAGGATACAAAAATAAAGAATGGAAGGATACGATGATCGAGGAATATCAATCGATCATGAAGAATGATGTCTAGGTGATTGTTCCGAGACAGGAGAAGAAATTTGTCATGACTTCAAAGTGGATCTACAAGATCAAGCATGCTGCAGATGAAGCATCGAGAGACACAAGATTCATAGCATGAGGCTTCTCACAGAAAGAAGGCATAGACTACGAAGAGAAATTTGCACCCGTGGTGAGGTACACTTCCATAAGGACCATACTTGCTTTGGCAGCAATTATGAAATGGAAAGTACACCAGATGGATGTCAAGACATCCTTCTTGAACGGTGTAGACAAAGAGAAAGTGTACATGGAACAACCACTGGGATTTGAGACACATGATAGGAAGACCCGTGTGTGCAAATTGAAGAAGGCCTTGTATGGTTTGAAACACGCACTGAGGACATGGTACACCATGATGGATAGCTTCCTAATGAGCTTGGGATTTACCAAGAGTAAATATGATTCCAGCCTATACTTCAAGGTGGAATATGGAAGACCAGTGATACTCCTGTTATATGTCAATGACTTATTTCTGACAGGCAATGAGGAACTCATTACAGATGCAAGGAGGAGACTTGCTACAGAGTTCGAGATGAAAGACCTAGGTATGATGCACTACTTCTTAGGCATGGAGGTGTGGTAGAGTGAAGATGGAATCTTCCTTGGGTAAGGGAAGTATGCAGTGGAGATTCTGAAGAGATTCTGAATGTTGGACTGTAAGGATATGGCTACACATATGGCATCTAACTCGAAGCTTATGAGTGACGCTTCAATTGAGAATGCCGATGCCACGATGTATCGTCAGATGATTGGGTAATTCATTTATTGGACGAATACGAGACTAGACATATGATTTGTGGTGAACACCCTGATCCAATTCATGATGGATCTGAGACAGGTTCACCTGATAACAACAAAGCATGTTTCGAGGTAGCTAAAAGGTACAGTGGATTATGGGCTCAAATATGATGCAAATCATAATATCAACCTACACGGTTATGTTGATTCAGACTGGGCAGGTAGCGCAACTGAAAGGAAGAGCACCTCATGTTGCTGCTTCAGTTTGGGATTTGGCATGATCTCCTGGTTCAACAGGAAACAATCATGTGTGGTGTTGAGTACAGCCGAGGCAGAGTATTTTGCCACTTGCTTGGCTAGTTGTGAGGCAATGTGGCTATGAAAGTTACTGTCTGACTTATTTGATTTCCAGTTGGATGTGACTTGCATCTTCTGCGACAATCAGAGTTACGTGAAGTTGACGGAAAACCCAGTGTCCCATGACAAGTCGAAGCACATCGAGATCAAGTTCCACTATATCAGGGATATGGTGCAGAGAGGAGCAGTGAAGCTCCATTACGTGGCAACAAATGAGCAGATATCCGATGTGTTGACCAAGCCTCTTGCGAGAGTGAAGTTCGAGTACTTCATAGAAAGACTTGGTGTGATCCATATTGAGATCCCTCAAAAGAGGGAGTGATGTGTTATAGCATAGCTAGAAATATATGTTGTATGAGCATAACATCCTAGCGAAGTTCATAGGTTGCTCAGACGTAACCAGTCCTGTAGGTTATCCTTGGGTGTAACATCTTGGTGAAGCTCACAGGCTATCCTTGGATGTAATTAGTCTTGATACAAAGCATATTATCTCACATGGGAAATGAGACGGGTTATCCAAATGTAAATACTGAGCCTTGCCGTGGTACGCAGGTTATTCGGATGTGATATGTCATGTGGGTTGTCTGAGTGTAAATAATGAGCCCTGACATGGTATGGAGGTTACTTGGACATAATATGTCCCAAAGATTATCTGAATGGAAAATATCCTGGATGCAGGTTGTTCAGATGTAATTCCTTGATGTTGACCAGAAGAATGTAAAAAAGGTCCTGGTGTAGCATGTTGTTGGGTTGTAATTAGTCCTACCATATATATGAGATATATGAAGCTCCCATGCTGAGATGATAAGGTCATGAAGCACAAGAGGTGCACCTAAGCGGTTCTTTTAATAGAACACAGGTCAACTGTAGATGCTTTGGTTGTTTGTTGTTTTGTCTTGTGTTGGACAAAAGAGATGATTTGGATACGACGAGATGAAGGTAGAAGATGCAGGATATTTCCGTGGCAACATGAAGAAAATCCTGGACAAATTCTAAGAGAAGGCTTGCTCGAGACGAGATGAAGACCTAACAGTGGACTAAGCCTACATCCAATATGAAAAAGGGTTGGCATTGTAGAAACTTCTAATGACAGATAATATGGTACGATGATCAAACTTTAAGAAGATGATGGTAGTAGCTATGATGAAGACTCTATGACTCTCTGATGATGACGATGCGATGAAGACCTGACCAGATGTGTTGATGATTCTGTAGAGAGAGAATACCTTTTCTAGTTAAGAGGAAGTGTTGATGCATTTGTAACTTTGAAATATATTCTGATGTATATTATCGTTTTATGTTGTTGTACCCCCATTGGGGATGTGTGTTACCCTTTTACGGGATGTCTAAATTATGTCTAGACCTTGAGATACAACCTCCGTTGTAAGTCGTGGCAATAGTCCCCAATGTAAAATCATGTAATATGTACTTGTAGTCTCTCTGGGAGAAGTGGGCCCCATGTGAGATGACATGTAGGCTCGAATGTTATATTTGGTCAATGACTTGAAAGGGTATAAATAGGGAGGCGCTCTCCCTCATTTATACACACCTAACACACTCTCAAGTGCGCATGAGAGAGAGAGAGAGACAATTAGAGGAGGAGAGATAGATAGATGATGGATAGTTCTTATTACTGCTTTTGATCATCTTAGTATTCTGAAGAAGTTTGCGGGGTTTTCTCCTTTGTGGTTTCCCCGGTGAAAATATTTGTGTCTCGTGTATCTTTTATATCTTATGCATCTTGATGTACTTATTATTCTTTCAGACAAAGATCCTAGATAATCTAATCAGATCTTAAGAAAAACTAATAGAAGCTTTTATTTGCTTGTCTCTTCCTCCCTCCTTTCTCGTGTTGGCTTCTATTCAGGCTTCTTTGATTTCTTTTCTTCACCTACATTATCTTCATTATGTTGTAGTTGGACTTGTTTCTTAGTTTTCACCCCACTTATTTGTTAGGATCAATTCTCAACCATCTCTTCGAAATCTTGACTTGGATTCTTGGTGGGATAGAAATCTAAGATAAATGAGTATATAACGACAAATATTGAAGAATAGGATTCTCCAAGATACGAGGACCAGATTTAGGGAAATTTCTAATGGCCATCGAAGGGGGATGGATGTGGGAAAAATAAGTGTTGTCGGGATTAGGATCTAAAGGAGTATACATAATAACTAATGGGGGAGGGATGATTGGGGTTGGATCAAATTATTCCAAGGGGTCAAGGTCTTGCTAAAAAAAGATTCAAATCTATTTATGCTTGTAGAGGGGATTGGTTTACCTTTTTAGGAGAAACTCTAGATGTTGATGCTTGGTTTTCCATGAATTTCTTCCTTAATTGCTATCACTTATCCTCTTTTTATGGGGGAGCTTGTACAAAATGTTTTTTCTTGTAGTCCCTTGCAAAATGTCCATACTCGTGGCATACTTTGCATTTGGAAGGAAGCTACTCATAATCTAGCTTTTGAATGTGTTTCTATTTGTCTAGAGAAAGGACTATTAATTTGGGAAGCCCTTTCTCTAGATCTACTTATACACATATTCTTGTTTGTGTGAAAATGCCAAATTTGAGTTTCGTTTTTTAATATATTTGCACATTTAATTTCTAATTATAGCTTTGAGACAATGTTCATTCTAACAACATGGGGAGATGAGGAGGTCCTACCCATACAGGAACAACTAATGGGACATATAGTTATGGAACAAGATCCAAGGTCGTTTTGTTTGGTTACATGCCCATGGATCCATGAAAATAAGATTTGTTTCTAAAAATGAGATCACATCCTCCCTAAGTTCAAAAAAACTTGCAAAATCCTCTTCTGCATAAATAATACACAAGCTTCCCTTCGATTAAGACTTGCCAATTTTTTGTTGAACATACATGTCTATGGATCTTAGCAAGGGCTAGATGTCGGTGAATTGACCTATAAGACCTCTATTTTTAAACAACAAGGCCATATGATGAGATTAGGCTCTGATAAACTTAACTTCAAGAAAGTAGTTCATTAATTTTACTAATAAATAGGGCTACCGTTTTTGAATAAATTTTCCCAATGAGTCTATTAGGATGCAAAAGGTAGTTGATTCATCATGAGTGGGGTGGGAATCCCTGTCTTGAATCCTATTGGTTGAAGCCCCAAAGCAATGGTTTGAACTAGATAAGCACACACATGCAAACGAAGCTGGAACTGTAAGACCAGATCTTATGCTTTGCTTCTCATAAATATTTTTTTCTAGGTAACTAGATTCTATATGTTTTATTACTGTTAAAACTATTGGATTCTGATCACTTCACCATTTCTTATGTTGAATAAATATTTTAATTTTTTTTTATTAAAATAAAGAAATTAAATAAATGTACCATTCTATTTCGTCACTAATATTTACATTATAGATGCCATTGGTGATTTCTACCTAGAGAAGGAGTGAAAATTGAAGAGGCTTAGCAGAGTCATGAATAATTTATCAAATGATGGTTTTTAGTTTTATAATGAAATTTAAGTAAATAATACAATATATAGTATTATAATACTCATCGTTAAAAGTATCAATGGCATGCTATTCAATTCATGTCTAGAATGCAATTAAAACAAGTGTTACAATAATAGTGATGCCCGTACCGATAAAAAAAATGTTTATAACTATGTTGTACTAAAAAAATGTTTTGCTCAGCATTAGCATTTGATTATTGTTTATGCACAGGTTTTGGGATTGTATAGTGGTTGTTTCCATGATAATTAGTAGCACGTGTGGAGCAACCGTATCCGGTTGGTCCATTACTAGTCAAATCCGACTATCGTTTTTAATAATAAAATATGAATAATATATTAGATGATTATAACAATTACAAATGAAGCTAGCCTTTATAGGATTTGAGCATGTAAAATGAAAGGTTACACCCTTTCATATAATAACTAACTAATTTAATCAATGTTTTATTTTATATTTGTTACATTGCCACTCCCTTTAAGGGAGCTTTGTCCTCAAAGCTTGAGTCCCTAATGTCATCCTTCATTCTGAATCGGTGTCGGTATTAGAATCAGATGATATTTCTAGTGTAGAGACTTGCACTTCCTCCATTGGTGATTCTGCACTGTATTGTCTGATTGTTCCTACATTTATGGCCTGGGGTCCAGTCATCACCGCATCGACAACATATGTTTTTCTTCTTTTTTCTATTATCAGAGTAACCATTGAATGACTTTGATCTATTTTCCATATCATAGGCATATGATTGAGGTTTGTGGCATTGATGGCCGCGTGACCAAGTATATGCATAGTACTTACATTGTGTCTCTTTTTCTTGTCGATAATGGTTATCGCCTCTTGTTTTTATTCCTTCCAATTTGTGTTCTACGGCTTTTGCTTTATGTCTTGCTACTTCTACGTTAGGTATATCATGTAACTTTAACTCTTTTTGGAGGTATGGTTTGAGACCTCCTAAATAGGTTTTGAGTCTTTGCTTGTTAGACAACCCAAATACTCGTGTCGATAAGGATTCCCACTGATGTGTGAATTCCTCAACGCTTCCAACCTGTTGTAATCTAGTAAGTTTACTGAAAAATTAAATTTCTTTGATTCCTTGAAACCTATTAAAAAAATAATTTTTGAACAAGTTCCAGGTGTATGTAAAATTATCTCTCCTCCACCATAAGTACCAATTATAGGCATACCCTTCCATATGCATTGACGCATACTTCACCTTCTCCTCGTCAAATTGAATATTGTAAATGTTGAAGTATTCTTCTGCTTTGTTTAGCCAAGCAACGCATTGGTCTTCACTCCCATTGTATTTTGACAACTCTATTTTTGCCTTAGGTGGGTACATTATGTAAGGATGATATTGATTTCCTTTTGCCTTACGGTTTGATGGTGGCTCGGAACTACTGAACGATGAAAGTGACATATTTGAACTGCTTCGTTGTTGGCGGTGATTTTTAGCCTTTCTATTCTCTACTATCTTACTGATAGCGTCTATTTTGTTGTTTAATCGTGCCTCCATATATGGCAGTACTTTTGTTTCTATCTCTTGCTTAAGCATTGCATTGTTAATCTTTATTTCTTTTTGCAATTCTTCTTGATTCTTGGCAAGTGCTTCCTGTGTGGAAATATTAATTGATGCCTCTAGCATGTTTGGACTACTGATTTGGTTTGTCTTAGGCATTAGTCTTTTTAACACCTCGATTAATGTATTATGGTTATGCATCATGGCGTTTATGTTCTGTCTTAAGGTGTTTATGTTTTGAGTCATAGTACTAATTTTGCCATCCAAGTCTTCTTTTTTTTTCGTTCAGGATGTCAAAATTTTCATCCATCCTTCTTTCTAGTACTAGAACAAGCTCGTCTTTGAGTACTGTGTTGTTATTTTGCATCTCTTCCTTCAATCCTTTTTGGTTAGTGACAAGGGACTTGATGTCCTTCTCCATTTTTTCGATTTTCTCTTTCAGTTCCGCCATGGTCTTGGACCTTGTATGTGGAGGTGTGTATTTCAACACTATTTTGGCTTTTGAGGTGAAATTTGAATAATAATATATTAATTAATTATTATTATTATTATTATTATATTCAAATATTATAATAATAATATATAATATTTGATTTTTAAATTTTGATTTTTATTAAATATATTATTATTAATATATTATAGTATAATATATTTAAATTAATATATTATTTTATATTATATTGTTATAATATATTTGTTTTGGTTTTGTTTTTTGCAGGACGTGGAGGTGGAGGTGGCTATACAACGCGTAGGGCGAAGAGATGAGGCGAAGAAATGAAGTGGAGTTGGAGGCTGTCGAGGCGAGCGTAGGTGGGAGGAGAAAGCGTGAAGTGGGAGCGCGTGGGCGGTGGAGGAATGGTTGCAAGGAGGAGTGGGCAGAAGGGCTCTGCAGAAAATGGGGGTGGTGGGGTGGTGGACACAGACGCGGATTGGGAAGTGGGGGTGGAGAAGGTGACGTGGAGTAGCGGGAGTATGCGGTGGATGGAGGAGGCACGAGGGATATGTAGAGGCGGAGGATGATAGAGGGAGCTGTGAGGAGGAAGGAGTGGCCAGCGTGGAGGTGGAGAAGGGAAGAGCAGCGGGAGAAGGAGTTGCGGGGGAAAGGGAGAGTACAGAGGAGGGTGGAGATTGCGGGGTGAGGAGAAGAAGGGAGTCTAGAGCGCTGGTAGAGTAGGCAAAGAGCGGAGAGGAGAGAGAGCGTGGGTGTGATAGAGGTGGTGGCGAATGGTGTAAATGGTGTGCAGCAGAGGAGAATGCGCAAAAGTGAGTGCACAGAATGGTGGAGAAAATGCGTAGAGGAAGAGGGAGTGCGGTACAATGGAGCGGTGGGGAAGTGGTGCAGTGGGGGTGGAGAATGCGGTAAGGTGGAGGTTAGTGCAACGATGATGGAGCAGCATGTGGAGCAGCACGAGAGGGAGGAATTAGAGCAGCGGAGAGAGATGCGTGAAATGGAGGGACGATGTGATGTGAGATGAGCTGAAACCGAGCTCAAAGGTGGGAGAGGAGTCGAATTCGAGTTCACCCGACGAGTGAAACCGCTCTGATACTAAATGGAGCAACCGTATCCGGTTGGTCCATTAATAGTCAAATCCGACTATCATTTTTAATAATAAAATATGAATAATATGTTAGATGATGATGACAATTACAAATGAAGCTTGCCTTTATAGGCTTTGGGCGTGTAAAATGAAAGTTTACACCCTTTCATATAATAATTAACTAATTTAATTGATTTTTATTTTATATTTGTTACAACGTGATTTGATTTTATAATAATTTTTCATTTATGTTTTGGTTGCAAGAAAATGGTGTAGAAAGTCGATGAAGTATTTTGTACGATGCAAACATGGGTAGTTCGACAATTCGAGATTTACAAATTTGATTCATATTAACTCTATGTGCATGCTTATGCATTTATCTCTCACACCCCGCGATATAAATGTAATGTTGTGATTTTGAGTCCATTGGTTCAGTGGCACTTACCCTGTCTTAGTTGGTCATTTTAACCTTGCCCTTTATCACTCTCATTAGCCTCTGCTTGTTTAGTAATGACGTTTTGAGACTAAAATGGTGGTTCTACCCCAACATATTTGCATGGTTTGGATTGATATTTGAAAGACATGGAACCCACATTTTTCATATATAATTTTAATAACTAATCATTAATCAATGCATAGTAGAACACTTATCACGTTCTTTGTTCCTTTACACTACTTTGATTCACACATTAGTACAAACACTTTGTGAGAAAACTAATAACCTCAATCTTTTAATTGAGATCTTACTTTAAGAATTTTGCATGTATATACTCGAAACTTATTGATAATGAATCTAAAATTTAAGTTACATCAACCTATTGCATCAGTGTAAAAGATGGTTTGAAGACATACATTTACAACAATTATAATAGTTTACGTAGTTTCAATTTAGGAGAGTTACTCTGTAAGATGCTCAAGAACAAATACAACAAATCTAGGCATTAAATTGAAGGCAAGAGTAAGACATTCAAGTAAATCGTAATTCAACATTAGACTCTTTTCTCATGCCTTCAAAATGAAAAAATATGAAAGGATGAGATACAATTATTGTCATTTTCCCTTTCTTTCCAAATTCATTATCTTACATGATTCAATCATGAGCTTCAAACTTGACAATGATGGGATGTTGATGGTTGTCCAAATGACATGTGGTTATCTATTGGTGCTTGTGATTGCAAGCACTAGAGATTACAACTACGATGAAAAAACAACAACAACAACAATTCCTTCTAATAATTGTTTAGTAAGGATAGTATAAACTACTAATATCATGCCTTTGAGACTCAATTAAACCTTCAAACCATCACAAAGAAATTCAATATTTTAATTTACGAAAACAATGATCGGACATGAAGAAAATTATTTTCCTTATAACACAAATAGAATAGGTTCTATCAACAATTAACCATTGTTTTCACAACAACCAAGTTATGTTTAGTACAAACGCTTGTTCCACACCATAGTATTAAAATTGAATTAACAATATTTTCATAAGCATACTTTTTAACAAAAATATAAGTTAACCTCGGTTGGTTTGGTAATGACATTTTGAGACTGAAATGGTGGTTCTATCCCAGCATATTTGCATGGTTGGAACCTTTGGATGCTTGGAATATCATATTGTTTGGTTTATTTTGGTCCTCGTCTACTCATTGCATGAGGGATACCGGTACTAATGTTGAAATGCAATTAGGGTTTCTTACCCACTGTTACCAAATAATTTCCTCTTTTGTTGTTTCGAGTATTCACCCATTTGCATGTGCCTTTGATTTTTTTTATCATTTGTAAGATATGGCATGCAAAGGACAACATAAGGATATATAGACCGTGACATCTTCAGTGCTAGTTATGGTTATGAGACATGCGTATAATGTTGTCTTTTCTCTTTAGTGCTAGTTATGGTTATGAGACATAAGTATAATTTGTCTTTGCTCTTCATGGATCGAACCCCTAACCTTTTTAATCCACACTCCTATTCCAGTGTGTATACCCTCAGTAAAACCCACACCCCTTTTGGACTATAATGTCTAACGATATTCAATCCCAAAGGCCCTTCTCATTTAAACTTCCCCCTCCACGTGTTCAAATCAAAATCTTGATTCCAAACATTGTTGGAAGCACTAATATCTAAATCTATATTGAGCAATACAATATTTCAATCTGGAAACCACTTCCCAAAGCTACCAACTGACCTCCTTGGGTGAGATCCAACCTACCGATCCAAATAAAATATTGCGTAATTGGACATGCCAACTTATTTGTCCCTGTTAGGGGGAACAATTCCGAGATCATATGATCTTATGCATACCATACGCAATTTGTACAAACCTCCATAACCTCCACATGTCTTTGTGCAACACCTTTCCCCAAGGCATGAAGCTTATTGTTCCTAGGTCTTACTGAGGTTCTCCTTTATTTCCTGTAATAGACAGGTGGCCTACCGACATTACCATGCTATATCTCTATGACATTTGGTTATCTTCCCAACTAAACCAGTCAGACTATCAAACGCGCATTGACAAGTCCTTGTCCACAAAGTTTCTATTATGCTTTCTACGACATTGTCATCCGAATCCACAATGTATCTCCAGGAGAAGTAAAAGATTATGTGGGAATGCTGGAATGGGTTTACAATGATAAATAATTCGACATATGTGATTATTATGAACAACTAGTGTGAAAATGGCATTCAATTTGTAGGAATCGAGGTTAAAATGGCAAGGGAATTGACTGGGAAGGAAACCATTGCACTCGACTAAGTATCGAATCATACAACCTCCAAGTGATTTTGGTGTCCAACTTTAGTTTTCAGTTCTTTGTGGAATTTATTTTGTTTCCTTCTTCAAAATTATAGTGCATTTTTTTAATCTTTCTATGTTTTGTTCTGCACGTATTTTCCCTAAAAGTTGTGTACACATAACAAAATTTATAGAATTTACATTTATGTTTTGTTTTATATAGTGAAGATAATTCCTCGACTAGAAGGCCATGATCATTCATAATTTTCAAAATGCTAAGCAAATTTTATGAATTATAAAATTTCAGCCTTTTCTTTATTTATAATTCACCATTTTATTTATTTCTAATCCACCATTTTATTTAATGCTCATGCCATAAAATTATAAAGCTATGTTTATGCACTATCAATTACCAACACTAAACCAAGCTCTCATAGGATAATTCACGAGCATGCCCTTTCTTTAAGGATAATTTAATGGTTGGCCAGATGAAAAAAGAAAATGACTAAGAATGAAGCCAATATTTATTAGGAAATTAACAAACAAAAACTCGGGTTCATTTAGATCAATTGACCAGTAAGAGACCCATACCAAAGCACGTAGGTGCAACAAATAGTTGGCTATTGGCTCTATTAGCTTACCGTTTTTGCAAAGAAAGTATAATATTCATTAGCTCCATTAGCTTACAACTTCCTATCTCTATCTCGACCAATATTTTCCATACCTGAGCCTAGAGCTTAATAACTCCAATATTTATGTCAGTGTCCAATCTGTTGACCCTAGAGATTAATAACTCAAATATTTTTGTCAGTGTCCAATCTTTTTTAGTTTAGTTCTTATAGAGAGTAAACTGAAACCATGAAACCAATCAAGGTAATGCATATATATAACTCTTGCTTCTACTTATGTTGTTTTGTTATAGATCCTTTGTATTGCTATCATAATAGAACACATCTAGTTATGTCTTTGCTCGTGGTGTATTTTTATGTAGATGCTGGATCAATCACCACCACATATAGGAGCTGAGACATTTAACTATGCAAGGTGGTGAATGATGGAGTGAGTAATTGAATAAGCCATATTTACACCAGAAAGCTCCACCTATAGATAAGGGACATACACATAAGGCGATGATTATGACAAGTAGGCTGCAAATACGACGGCAATTGTGATGAATAGTGAAAATAGTGAAAATGGTAAAAATAGCCAAAACAAATACATTTTGTTCCGGAAAGTACTTTTAACATGTAAATATAATGAAATATTTATTTCCTGACATATTTTTTCATAGTGAACTATGTCTTGCATATAAGACAAAGCTTACAAAAATAATGGTGTGGAATGTCTGATAATAAGGCAACAATGGTGTGAAATGTGAGATTGTCAGGCTTTCAATTATAAGCCAATTGCATCCAAACGCATTCAAAGTCCAAATGTGAGGCAATCTGTAAGTTCATCCCCATGTATCAAAACGAAGGGAAATGGATTTAATGCATGTGCCATTTGTCACATAAAAAGACATAAAAATAATATAAAAGGTGACAACGTTTGCAAATGGATTTAATGTAAGCGATATTACCAAAAATATTGCAGCCACCTTGGCAGTAAGACCCTCAAGTTGAGACCCAACCCAATGCTAGAAAAATAAAAATGTTGTTTTTAAAATATTTATTGTTCACCGTGTCCTATGTTTAACTTTGGAAATAAGAAAAGAAGTTAGAAGTCAAAATCTCAACCCATACATAATCAATGGTTACAAACTGTCCTGACCTTAAGAATGGACTAATACTATTTTTTACCCATGATGCATGGGACACTCTTGTTATCGTTGATGGGAATGGGAACACTTATATGGATGCTTTAGAAGATCACTTATGCCTTTTATCATCGTCGTCTCTTTCACTTTGCAATGTTTGAGATGATCACTTATGTAGTTTTAATATCATTTTCTTTTTTACTTTGCAATAGTATAGATTCATCTAACTCCGGTTTTACAAAGTGTCGAGAGATTAAATCTACAAACCTTTCACCACTAAACTACATCACACGTCCCTCTCATCACTGTGCTACAACACACTCATGCATTTATTTTTATTTTTTTATGGGACAACCAAACACTTCCCTCTCACCACTATGCTACAACACACTTATGCATACATTCTTATTTTCATTACTTTTTTATTATTTTTATTTTTATTTTTATGAGATATCCCTCTCACCACTATGGTACAACAAACCGATGCATGCATTTTTATTTATGTATTTATGAGACAGACAAACACTTCTCCCCCACTCGGGCTGTAGAAATACACCTTATTGGCGCAAATACTTGCTTATATTTCATATTATATTATATAATAATATGATTTATTAGATATTTTCTTCTTCTTCTTTTTAGGCATAATTGAGTTTAAAATAAAGATATTTATTAGTAATTCAATATGTTACTCTTGTAGGAATTGTTTTTGGGTTGAAATTGTTAACTTTTTTTCATTTCAAAGATGGTACTTACAGTAAATCAAATTCTTCATGGCTCAAGGTCAATACAACAATATGCTCATTTAAAAGCTCAACATGTCACTTGTAGGAATTGATCCTACGTAGGGAGGGTAACAATCTTTCCTCCCAAGCTACACCCAATCGATTTTTTAATTCTTTAACCATTACAATAATGAAAGTTAAATTACTATTTTGTTTTGTCCCTAATAAAATTTGAAATCCATTTATTGTTAAAAAGACTCTATTTTTATTTTTATTTTTTATGTATCAATTTAATGCTATACCACAATAACCTTAAAAATAAATTATTGATATTATAATTTTTTTGAAACAGAGTTTGATAACTTTGTATTTTTAAAAGAGGGGGAAGAGTTGTGGCCTAACTGTCCATCCTTCTTCCACATAATTAATTACATGTAATAAACAAACATATCCATGTTTGTTGCAAAAAAACCCCTCTACATATCATCGTGCTTTCTAGCTACCGCTTCTTCAAGTTTTTTCTATAATTTTCAATTACAAGACTTGTATACAACTTCAACCACTTTTCCAGAAACCAAATGACTTTACAAAACATAAAAAATAAGTGGAGTGGTTCTTTACATCGCTTTGAGTGAGCACTTCCATTAACTGTATCCAAGGCTGGTCATGCATAATTGGAGTGATTGCAGTGTGCAACACCAGTTGATTGTGCAAATTTGAGACCTTATATCTGCGTACAAAAATGGCTTGAAGAAGGACTACACTATTTACGATGCCAATAGAGACTAGATTGAACTTCCTTCCATAGAGTGCAATGGTTGTGTAACTCCTCTTTGGTATTCTTCCAATTATCCTCGTGCTTGCAGGTGTCTCTTCTCTCAAGAGTCCGAGAGTTGTATCCATGTTGTTTATCTTGCGCATTGTCTTAGGAGGTTGACTGAAGGAGCTCCTAGTTGTATTCTTCCCAAGGAGTGGAGCTAGCAACTTAGATACTGAGTGGACCAAGATGAAACTACTCATCGTAATTTTCTTGTTTAAAACCTTGCTAGGATATGAATGGGAGAAGGTACCACATTTAGTGGAGAAAGTGGGGCGTATTGATTTATCATTACCATGACGAGATTCGATTGTATTGAGGTGACGACAGACACGAGTTACATGATTGTAAGGGAATGTGTGGGAGGTGACTTGCATTCCCTTTCTCTTAATCTAATGATACAACCTCATAAATTAAATGGAGTATAGATGAAAACCTTGACTTAGGGGATGGGGTGGATGGTTATAACGCCATCATTTTCCTTCATTTGGCCTTTTGCCAAATAAATTCCTCTATTTGCTTGGTGATCAACTTCTATATTGAGATTTTTGGAGCCATGAAAACTTTGCACTTGTTGGAAGGATTGAGTTAGGCTTTGAATTCATATCATTGCCCTTTTTAGTTTAGGGTTGGTGGGGAAGCATGCTTCCTTAAAAAGCTTAATGATAATTAATGAATCACCAATAACAATACATTGGTTTCCTTTTAAAAAAGTATGACCCTTTCCAAGCTTGGTTGTTAGTGGCTTCTCCAAGCCCCCAAGCATATGAAAGAGTTTTTATTTCCTTCGGATCCCATAACACCCTTGCACCCGCCCTTAATAATAATAATAATAAATTAATAATAATTTCATTCTTTCATAATAATAATTATTAAGAGTTATTAACCAATTTCATTCTTTGAGCATTTTACTTTTGCTACAATTAATCGCAATTTTATTTCTATTTTATTTCTATCCATTCAAAATTGCAGTGGGTGAAAAATTTGAAGTATACGTCCACGAAATGTTATGAAAGTGAATGAAGTTTATTTTACCCTCCAAAGGGCGGACGCGGGATCAGACGTCTTTCTCCAAAGAATCGTAACTTCATGAAATTCGAAAATGGAATGTTAATTTCGTTCGTGTTCGTTCCATAGGGAGTGCTTTCACGAGAGGGTGAGAAGAGAAGGGGAGACATGGCCGCGGCAGGAGGAAGCGGCAGCAGTGGACCAGGAACAACAACAACGGACAACAACACGGTGAGTCTCTCATATTACATTACTTTCCAGTTTGCTTACACGTGGCATCATCATGTATTCTATTTCATTTAGGGTTTAAGTTTCTTTGTTTAGGAGAAATAAGATGGGAAGCAACCCCCTTTCTGTTTTAAATTAATAAGATAAAACGGTTGATCTGCAAATTCCCAAGTCTTGATCTTGTTATCCTAGGAAACCAAATGGTATCTGTAGATATTATGAGACTAAAACTGTTCCTGCATGCATCAAGTATGAAACATTCAATTTAATATGGAAACCGTGGAAATGACAATTTTTTTTGTTTGCAAGAGCAAACACCTTTTTCGACCAGGGTGCTATGAACCCCAACTCTGCATCATAGCTGTGCTGTGAAGCCTATTTTAACATAGGGCCATTGCACCTGACCAACTTGTACATAGGGTAATATGATTGCTGGAGTTTGAACCTTGGTCATTATTGTCGCCATGCCCCTCTCATCTCAACCAATAGATCACAGCCCGGTGAATCTTTAAAAATGACAAATATAACAGTTTTATCGTTGACAATTTGCTTAGAATAATATTATTTTTAATCACAAGGCAAAGGCAATTTGAATTTTTTATTGCTTTCAAGTTAACCGAGTTTGAAAAGTAAAAACAAATTTATTGTAAGGCACATAATAAATGATAAAGCACGATAAATATCTATGATTCTATACTCACAATGCATACCAAATACGCTTCTGGAGCATGTTGCTGCCTTTCACACACCTGGGTCACGTGGCAGAAATCTTCAAGCCACTTGGTGTGTCCAAAGGTGTGTCCTTTGGGGGCAAGTCTCGAGTCAAGGCTGTCACTTTGTTCTTGACTCCTCCGTTTAGGCTCAACTCCCAACGAAGCCAAGGGGGGTAGACCCTATTAAGTTCCTAAGGATAATTACTTAGTGTTATGATGTTAAACTGAATGAGTTACTTAGGAGTTTGCAATTTAACTATAGATAATCAAAGATGGCAAGATGTAAAAGATGAACACACGAAAGCACAATGTTGAGACACAATATATATATAAAGCAAGAAATTAACCAGTGCCTTAGAATGGAGTCAAAAATAGAATCAATATGCTTGCATGTGCTTGGAGTGAATGTTTTGCGATTGCCTCTTGGTATGTTTTAAGTTAAATTTGAAGTGTGAGTTGATTAAAATTAGGCTAAGGGGGGACTCCAGATATACCCGAGAGTACTTGGAGTATGTCCAAAACTGAACCTTCATGGCTATCCGCAAGGAATATGTGGGCTGAAATGGAGTCTCTGGGGCTATTGTTCGTAACGCACCCGTTAGGGTGTGACAGAGATCGGCGCTCCGAGGTCACTTTTTAGAAGTTCTCGCTTCCATTGGGTGTTTTGCCACCGTAAAGGTTTGATTTAGGTGTTGGATTTTCACCTGATGGTTTGTCAGTTGGGGAGAGTGAGTCCTAATTATACTAGTCACCCAAGTGCTTTTGATACAGCTTGACTGATCGGATGAACCGCAGCCAAGTGCAGAGCATACACACTGGAGTCTTGTCAATTTTAGTAAGTTTTAAACTGAGTGATCTTGTTTAAAAGGAAAACCCTCCAGGAACCTCTTTCGATCCAAGTGAATCTCAATCGGGGAATCGAGGAGGGGTTAATTTTAAAATTACCGATAAATAAAAGATGAAAAATAAAACAAATACACAATTATGGTTTTCTAATTAGTCCCACCACGAATCTCTTTCCCCTTTCGAGTCAATCGGGAAATCGTGGGGTAAGTATTATGATTACTTTGAAAAAACAAAAAGTGGAATATGAATTTAATAATAAAATCAAGTATACTACCCTGCAAATTAGATCAATGCTAGTTTAAAAAAGGAAATAAGCAGAAAGTGACGAAAATGACACCGACGCAAATCCCCCCAGGGGGGATGGGGAATGGGCTCGAAAGAGCCTATTCCAAAAACAATTTTATTTATTATTGGTTACAATATCAGAGAACTGATATATCAGAAACTTCTTGGTCCTTATACAGGCTGAAACCAAGATTTTACAACTTTGCAAAAATTTTAAGATATTGGTGAAAAGGGAGACCCTTGGGGGGATTTGAACGCTCCTGAGGCCACTTCGAACAGCAGCTTCCTTTCTTTTCTGTCAGACCTGCTAAAAGATAGCGAGCATGTTAGAATAACATACGCTCAAAATCACTTTAAGAGTACCTTTGGATCAGCCTACCTTATCTAAAAAAAAATGAAGTTAAAACTAGCTAAACAGGTGAAAAAGGAACAAGGAAAGCAAGCTTTCCTTGGGATCTTGGCTTGCTGTTTGTGCAGCCAATGAAATATGCACTGATATTGCAATTAAATTTTATAACAACGAAAGGAAATCTAATGCATGCGATCTACATGTTTTCTTTAAATTTTCATGCAAAAAGACGGTTTCCCTAAAGCTAGATCTAGAATGCTTATGAAACTTTTTTAAGTGCAAGATCTAGACTATAGGCTTTGATAAGATAGATCTATGTTGGAATTACTTTTAAGATGATAGATCTAAACCAAAACAAAGCTATGAAAAGGTAACCGGGTGAAGAGTTGATCTTGAGGGAGGAAGAGGAGGAGAGAAATGCTGGTTTCCTAAAAGATCCACAGTGGAGCTTTCAGGTAGAATGTCGAGGGACTATGCCTTTGGAAGGTTTGAAGAGAATGAAGAAGCAAGCTAGATCAACATCCTCTCCAATGTAGGAACCTGCAGCTCAGCTGAAATCAAAGAACTTGCCAAGAAACTTGTGAGATTCGATTAGTACATACACAGAGATTCAAAATAACATGCATATAAGCGTATAGGACATGTTGAATCTAGATCTCTAAACATGCATCAAAGGAAGGAGATGGTCAATAAACTTATTGAAAAGCACCTTTCCTATCAAGATTATAATAAGCCTATTATCAATCTTGACAACGGATCTACAAGCAATTAGCAAAAAATGAATACAGATACAGGTTACCTCAGTAAAATAATGGCAATAATCATCCACACATGTAATGGCACAACACCGTCTAGCCTCCAAAGGTTTTCTTTATTTCAAATGAAGAATTACAACAGTACAATAGCAGCAGCACCTCGATCCTAGTTCTAACTAGCTTGGAAGAGGCTGCTGTGCTTGAATATATACAAAAACCAGGAGATCCAGCCTAGGGGGGGCGCAAATCCCAAGGAGATACACCAAATATGCTGATGGAGAGTCCATCAATGCTTGATCTGTGTCTAACTGAGCCAGATCTGAGTCTCACTGAGTGCAATTGTCAATCGGAGAGCTGATCTGACTGACACCTCAACTTGTTGACTGAGGCATCCACTAAAACTCATCCACATGAGCCAAAACGTGTTGAGAGAGGGAGGGCAAAATTCTCCATAAATGATGCTGAAGATGAACTCTGGATCTGATTTGATCACCTCCTTCAGTCAAGGATTTGTCAGATCCAGTCAATCTGCTTCAGATCTGACTGATTTCAATCAAATCGGCTGAGAA